>CM056607.1:11644056-12141556 GCA_029721355.1 Tegillarca granosa
GCTGATTGGCTGAATTTATACATTTATACATCTCTGGAAAGGTCTAACTATGATGAGCTAACGGTGTCGTATACATAGCCGATTTTCGGGTCCCAATAATTCGGTTTTAGACGAGACGTTATTTTGAGTTTATTTGAAAGAAATTTCAAATTGAACACAAGACTTTTGGAGACCCAACATTATTATTGGGTCATGTCCCAATTAATGGAAAATGACCCAATAGTTAGATGAAGACCCAATATTTCGAGTATGAAAATCACGAACGTCCCAATACTTATGCAAGTTTAAAACTATATATATATATATATCTCGGGAACTTTTTGGTCACATTTTTCTTTTTCTTTTGTATTTTTTTTTAAAGGATCGAAGATTGCAACCCCCGCTATCTCCCCCCCCCCAGAATCCGCCAATGTTATATATTATATACGGTATATAATATATAACTTTATAAAATATGATATTTTGTCAAATCATATTGTGTTATCGGGATTTATTATATCAATGTATTAATCGCCATAATATGTATTATGTATATGAATCATTTTAAAAAAGCAAAGACTTAAACTACAACAGAAAAAATATTAACACCACTCAATTCTAAAACATACTTGATTTTAAAAGAAAAAAACTTCACTTAACATTTAAACTTTTCTCATCGTTAAATGTCGTAGTGGTAAATGTTTGTTCATTATTTTGACTATAAATCCGTCTAGATTTGGTAAAGAAGTTGCTATTATTTCTTGTCAGGGATTCCCCTGAACAATTCACTGTATCTCTTAAAGCATCTCTAAATTGCTTACTACAACAGCAATAAATCACAAAATTAGACGGAAAGGTTAGAATAATGATAAAATTTACAATCACTGTCGCCGTGTAAAGATCTCTTTCGGGAACGATAAGATTTCCAGTCACTGCAAATGCTGCATAAAGAGACATTATAATCGCTGCTGGAGTTTCTACGACAAGAAAAGCACCAACAAACCACATTGTCATGACAGTCAAACGAGTTTCTTGGTTTCTCTTATGTCTGGCTGTCGTTGTTGAAACGTTTCTCCGCCATTTCTTAGAGTGATAAATTTTCCTTAACATTCCTATTTTAAAAACAAAAAGTAATATACACGGAAGAACTTTAAATCCAATCACACGAATTAGAAAATGAACAGTGTTATACAACTGTATCTGATTTTTTATCCATTTGGTCGGTTGTATAATACATCCATCAATTGTTCTGTTATTTGATGAATTAGTGATAATTATATCAACTTTGTTGTAATTATAAACAGTCCATTCAAATACTTCAAATATAACACAAATCATAAATGAAACAAAAATGGCAACAACGGTTCTCTTTGTCGTACACAATCGTAACACAGACAATGGGTACATTACACAGATGAACCTCTGAGCGGCCATATATACTGTCAATAATATTGAAGTAGAATGAAAAATTATAGGAAATGATTCCGAAAATAAATACCATACTCGACAGAGATGAAATGGCAAGACTTCTCGAATATCCAACACAATAAAAACGGTGAAAAATATGCTCGCTGGGAAAATAGCCGTAAGTGAATCACAAATAGCTATAGCACCTAATAAAACATGAGTTGTGTTTTTCATTCTTTGTCTGACAAATGCAAATAACATAAAGATGTTTAAAAGCAATATTATCACTGCAGTCACTGGCATTGCGTATCCATATAAATATATTTCAAATCCATTTTGGTATAAAAGTTTAAAATCTAAAGGTAAATGCGGAGGTTCATTTAAAGACAACTCTGATGAATTATTTACTCTTTTTTCGGGTTGATTTGGAACCGAATTATACATTTTAGACATTCGAATTAACCTCTCCTTGTCAATATTGCTTACATCCATTTCAACTTAAGATATTCATTCATGCAGAAAAATAAAACAAATCAACACGCGGAAACAATATCTTTCTGTCTAATGACTTCTAAAATTAATGATCAAGTTGCCGTAAAAAGTTGAAAAAAAAAACCATTTACCCCGGAAGTTTGAATAAAATAAACTTAATATAAATTAATTTTAGTTTTCTTATTTTTTTATCATCTTTGACGTGCTATGTTTTTTATTAGAACCGTATTGATTTCAGCCTGAAAAATGGCGTCTTCTGTAAAACAGTGATCTATAAAACCCTTGTAAAGAATATCATTTTTGTGTCGGTGTTCTTGAGCACTTCAGGTAAAACGTCTTTCAAAATCATATTATATATGCGTTGTTAGCTTGGAAAGATGCCTTCACAAAGTCCGTTATCCTGAACAGGCGAAACTTACCTTCCAAAATCGGCAAAAACTGTCTTGCAAAAATACAATTATTTACAATAAATTTCTTCTTAGAACGAGACAATTCGGCAAAGAAAAATTAACCTTTGAAGTTGTCATTACAACGTGCTTTTAAAGTTTCTGTTTAATTCGTATGAAAAAAATTACTACCATCCACAAATTGCTCATTACAACAAGGAGACTTTTTCTAAGAAGTTGGTTCCATAAAACGATAATAACCACATACTCCACAAGATACCGGAAAACTATATAGTTACTGACCCGATCAACAAAAATATTTCACATAAATACGTTTATACTACAAAATGTCTGCAAAAACGAAACAATGTTTGTGTTTTAATCCATAATTGTAAACGCAACCAACCCTATATCCTGACGATGCTGTAAAACTAGGTCAAAAATTGCTTGAGCAAAACGAGACAATTTTATACTTCAAAAATTTAAACCCTTAATGTGAACACTTCTTCGAGCTCCTCAAAACAATGTAAAACTCTAAAAGCAAAAGTTTTTTTTTTCACAAGTCCGAACTCATGTTTCTGTAGAAACTGTAACACTACCTCATGCTTCTGAAGAAACTGTAACACTACGTATACCTCATGCTTCTGAATAAACCGGTCTTAACGCAAAATTTCTTAAAATTACTCTGTTTATGTGCAAATTACCAGTTTAAACAAGACATTTTAGCCGCTGGCGTATTGACTAGATAAATTGTACTGTATTCTACAATTAAACATTAAATTGTACACTTCCATTTTAATTCGTATTTTTCATGTTACGACAACAACAACAAAAATAATATATGTTCTCGCTTTTAGTAATAGCTTATATAAAACATGTTAACTCGCTGTTACGAGAGCTCGTTTATCTCGCTGTAAGGAAAATATTTTCGTCGAGATATTTTCTGGCACTAAAACAAATTGTTTTTATTACAAATTTTAGGTAAAGTATTGCATCATTGGTCCACATCAAAAACAAGATTACCCCCAATAAATTTTGTTTTCGTCGCCCACAACGTTCATTTTAAATAAGATGAAATATTTTCACTTTCTGCCCAAACTAATAACAAAGTAACGTGTATGCATCAAGCTTTAATGAATTGCTTATTAAATGTGTCATAGCGTCGGGAACTAATGTGGCGGAAGTAATATAATTTCTTGCTTACACGGGAATTCTGGGAAATGATAAATGGATATACATGCACAAATTATCATTTGCTATATAAAATTTACACAATAAATGAAAAATAATTCAGCGCATTACTTACATATATTGTACAAATTTCTCCGGTTAAATGTTATTTATAGAATCAATTCAGAGTTAGAACTTGAGATTTCAGTTAAGATGAGAGAATTAATCTTCTGTAACGTGTTAGAGCTAAAAAAAAAAAAAAAAAAATCCAAACTTGCGAAATTTGTCGTACTTAAGGAAAATTTGTATTTTCAAGTATTTAAGTTTGTAATTTAAGGTCTGCCAGACTAGCGCTACTAGAAATAAATTTAAAAGTAAATAAAATCGAGTTGCTATAACCGAGGCATAAATATTTTAAATCATGATTTTTATTTGTAATCAAATCGCTAAAAATGAAATCTCATTGCATCTTTATCTCATTCCAACTAATGGGTAATCATTTTCAGTACTTTCGAGAGGATAACCCCTGTCTGCTAAGGCCAGAGAGAAATATGTATGCTCGTATCAGAGTGCAATCCCTGTCTGCTAAGGCCAGAGAGAAATATGTCTGCTCGTGTCAGGGAGCAATCCCCGTCTGCTCAGACCTTAGGGTAATTCCTGTAATACCAGGGGCAATTCCGGTCTGCTCATTTGCCCAAACACACCTCACATTTACCGACGAGAATGTTCTTATTTCTTTTTTCTTAGAATTTGATATATACAGGCCAAAAGGTCATTGCTGACCAGTCCAAATGCATGTTTACTTTGAGGATATGATTTCTATATACTAACACCTGAAGTGTTGCATTACTTACATTTGTGCAACCCCGGGATTAATTATCTATACAGCATGTACAGATAAGAAGAATCTGATATTGTTTTTTATAGACTAGTATAATCTTTCCAAAGGATTTCTAAAGCGTGTTTTTTAAAATATTATGACACTGCCTAAAAAGAAATTTGCAATACTCAACAGATACATGCTAGAGAAAAACAACTACAAACATAATGCAACGTCAAAACAGAATAACACCAAAAGAGGCCACATCCACCCGATTTCTGACCTTTACCTTTACAAATTTCATAGAAGACTAAAGACGGTAACTAACTCTAAACTTCAGAGCCAAAACCAACAATCGCACCGTCAGACGAGGCAATATACTCCCGTCACGAACTAGCACAAGATATTACCACAGAAAACTGACAAACAGCATTATACCATATACAGAAAGACAACATCATAACATAATATATACCGTCTATATTGACAGGCATATAAAAATCTTTCTGAATCTCATTTAAATCTATACATCTTTGTAGACGCCCAAAGTAAAAAAAAAAATAATTGGCCATAATTCCGCGAAAAATTATTGCAGTCAAAATTTGAACTTGCGCAAAATGTTAACATGTTAATGCTGTTTACTAAGTTTTGTTGAAATCATATTTTTCATAGAACAGTTTAATAATTTTGGAGAAACTTGAGGTCAATCAGACAACCTGTGCATCTTTAATGTAAATGCAGTACGGAAACCAATTTTCTCTTTAAAGAAAATGCGCTCAAAGCCATTGACCTGGTGACCTGATTTGTTATCCCATGCAATGTCTATCTTTAAAAACATAAAAACTGGATTTTATTTATAGCAAGCATGACCTTGACCTTTGACCTGATTTGTTATCCCATGCAATCACAGGGAATAAGTTGACCAAGTTTAAATCATGATAAATGGTGTACTTTTAAATGTACAGAAATAAAATTTCTATTTACAGTAACAGTGACTTTTGACCAAGTATCCTGGTTAGCAATCCAAAGCAATGTTTCCATCAAAGCGAATACATTGATAAAGTCTGAAATCAAGTGGACAAATAATGTCTGTAAATGCATGGAAACTAAAAGTATATTTATAGTAACTGTGACCTTGACCTTTGACCTGATTTGCAATCCCATGCAATGTTTTGCCACAAGGAATTAGTTGACCAAGTTTGAGATGAATGTGTTTTTAAATGCATAGAAAGATCATTGTCAGCTCCCACCCACCCTACCGCCCCCCTAATCTACATGGAACAAAACACAAAACAAGCACAGAAACAAAAACAAACAAAAAGACGTAAGACGAACATATTTAAAGATCAATGGCTATAACAAACTCTCATTTAATTAAACAATAAACTTTATTATCATAAACAATTAAACATTAATAACATGTGTACACATATTAATTAAAGAAATAACAACTATAAATGATAATATATAAATCACATTGTATAAAACAAAATAATACTGTGATTTTATATGATTTTGAAATTTCTTTTAACAATAATATCTTAATTATATACTGGTTCTTTCACTATTTTATATTGAATATTATTCTACAGTATTGTAACCTGTTTAAGAATAACTTTTTACTTTTTCCTGATGAGAAAATCAGGAAATATCTGTCTACTCTTGAGGAAACCAGGAATTAATATCTGTATATTCTAAACAAATGGAAGCTGTCCAGTATAGACAGGTTCACTGTATCTGATATATCAAATTAATCAAAGAATAAATAATATTGTTTGTTATATAAATGTGTGTAAAACGAAAATCTGTCTAGTTCAAACAAAATCTTGAGGAGACTCAGAGGCCCACTGATCTAAATGTATGCTTATAGAGAGAGCACACTCTCACCACTTACTTATCAACACAAATGGGCAAATCCCAGTGCAAGACAGTTTTTCAGTTTGGTTGCTGAAGGTTGGTGGTTTTCCCTGGGCACTGGAGTTTCCTCAACCTATAACTAAACTGATCACCTAGATATAAGTTGAAGAAATTTTCAATGGGGTGTAAAACACCAGTTCTACATGCCACTCCACTTCACTGCAAACAAAATCTTAGGTCCAAGTTGGGTCAAATTTAGGCTGTTTTTATTTTACTCTATTGTAAAGTCAATCTGACATTTGGTAATTTGTAAAAATTTCTGTTTAAAACTGACTAAGATCAGGCAAAGGGGAAGGGGGCAAAAAAAAAAAAAAAAAAGAACTTGTCAAATAGATGTACTTCTCTCTCAATGGATCTGCAATAAATCTGGACTAGCCTATTTGAAGTTTTTATCTTGAGGATAACTTTGAATTATCAAAATATATTACATGTATATCAATAGTGTACCTATTAATAAACAATAATTATTAGAAGTTAATTTTAATCTATAGAAAATCTTAGCTAAATACCGATTATTCTTTATAGTTAAAAATTACTATTTGTAAGTGAAAATTTTAAAGTTTGTTGTAATTGTAACTTACAATTATAATCATAATGAATGAACTAGAAATAATGGTACTTTTATTTGAACTTGACCTGGATTTTTTCACAATATGTAACAGCATTAAAATTAGTATATAAATAGCACTTCTTAAGGAGAAAAATGTTATTGTTGTGTAGACAAAAATTTCACACAGTGAATTTCTGAAAGTTAAATCATTAAAACTTCATTTACTAATCTAGCAAGGACAAACATTTCCAAAATTTTTAAAAACATCTTGTTAACCCCCATTTCATTGGTTGTTAACAAATACTTTTTTTATCATGTTACTAATTCTAAAAATCAATATATGTTTAATTAATGATCTCATCCAAAAAAAATAAATTGACTTAGCCACATAGATTTCTCACAATAGTTTTAACAGAGTTGAGGAAAGCCTCTGCTGTTGGTCCCTTTAGACATTTTTCTATTCCCGCATAGCTTGATCATCTGATCTATCAAGAAATATAGCTTTAACAGAATCTACAGCCAAATCATCAAAACCATGCAATAATGCAAATTCATAAACTATGTGGGCATTTTGACTATCAAGAAATCTGGAACATATCACAGGCCTTGCAAGAAATGATAAAGTTCTGCTAACATATATCTATGAGAAAGGGAGAGAACTTCTAAAGCTTTATGAAGATTTCTATTGGTTGTTTCACAGGTCAAAAGGTCAGAAATAGTATCACAACTTAGATGGCAGCCATGAAAATAATGCAGAATAAACCTCACTGCATAAAGTGAAGTGTTTGTTAATTTGATTTCTGATTGTTTTGCTTCTGAGTAATGACCTTCTAACATGGCTGCAAACATAGGGGAAGATTTCACTAGAATTTCCTCGACAAGCCTTTAATGATCTTGTTTGGTTATCACTTCCTCCATGTTTTGTCTCTGGAACATTTAAAATAAGATCATGTCTGTTTGAAAGAGCACTATAAACACATACTTCCTTCATTCTGAGTATTCTGACAGTTTGAGTTTATAAATAATTCCTTAAGATTCGCCGATCTAAGTTTGACGTTCAAATTCAACATTTTTCCCAAGGAAGACAAGACCGTTAAGAGTAATGTTATACAGTCCTACTGGTTTTCTGTCCAATAAAATCTGTAACAGATCATCCAGAATCTTCAGTTTAAAGAAGTAAAACTGCTGCATACCGCTGTACCTGAAATAGAACAAAACAGTGGCTGAAACTTGATAAAATGGTATTTTGTACTTTACAAAGCAAACTCTTATTTTAATTGACTTTAGAAAATTACTTTTGACATTTGGTATTTTTTAATTATGTTACTGTGCAGAGCCCTGAAATGATAAAACCATTTTTTTCCTTCTGAAAGCCAGTTTTACAAGAACCTGTTATAGTAGACAATAAAGAAAAAAACAAGTACATTTGCTATTTGACTGTAAAAAAAAAGGGGGGGGGGGGGGTTGATTGGTATAACAGGCCATCTAATGGGTTCATCAGCACACCATATTGGTAGAATAAAGAACCATACTGCTTAGTTCTATAGGTATAAATCCACGCAACTCAACTATACCATGTGACCTCTTAACATAAGTGAAATGAACTGGTATAGATAGTAAAATTCCAATTGTTCAATAAAAAACAAACTATTAATTTTTGGAGCTATTAGGCTGTTATGTTAGTTTAAAGCAGTTATTAAAGTCATTCTAGGCAACTATGTTCTAGTGATGAATATGTGACAATATATGTGACTGTCAACTGGAAATCTATCTTAGAAGTCATAAGCAGTCCATGAGAGTTTCTTTTCTTATTTTGACTATCAATTAACCTGTAACAGTACTTAGCATTATGGAGTTTTGACATTAACCTCCTGTGAAAATTAACATTGACCAGTTAATCTCCCATGATTCTGGCTAATCTATACTCTTTGAAAGAATGAGCCTTTCTCAATCTGCTACCTAAATAGGATAGGTGACTGCATGACTCAGGCTGATGCAGCAAATTATCTCTGTAGATTACTTAGCGAAACATGTGTATACAGAAGTTGGTGTACAGTCAGATATACTACGTATACATTGTTTTAGAGATTATTTTATATATGAGATGTAAGAAATAAACATATATTGAGTTCTTTGAAAAAAGTGTTTTAAAAGATGAATCTGTGATCATTGTATCGTGAAAAGATGTTGCAAAAAATCATGATGCATTGCCGAATTTTTTCTGGTACAAATGTGTGAAAAAATTTAAGAAATTAAAGAGATTTACAACAGGGAACTGCTTATTAACAGGAACTCACAGAAGAGTGGATTTGTTTGCTAAGGTCTGATACATCTTAATATTATCAATTCTCTTTGCATATGTATACTTCTATGTTTGGCTGGACTCAAAAGGTGTCAGAAAAGGTCAATTAGTAGAGCACCTAGCATGTATTGGTAATGTCCCAAGTTCAAGACCTGGTTCTCCCCATTCCAGTAAGAAGTATACATACCATGTGATATAAAGTAGACAGACTGCACATTGAAGTTTCTTTGCTGTTTCTTTCCTAGCGAACCAATGAGCTATTATTCCCCTTCCAAAAGGACTGTTTGCCATAATAAACAAATCATGTAACAAGGATAGTCCTACTTTCACTCGTAAACTCATTCCCTCAGTTACTGGGGGATCCATCTTGTTCTTCTGTTGATTCTTGTCTGCTACTTTCCAAATCTTTAGCTGAAGACCTGGTTGCTTCTTTAACTATTGATGGAGAAGATTGTAAATCATTCATCAAGGAATCATCCAAATCCAATAAGGACAGGTCAGATGAAGTTGAACTTACACTGTCTGACCTTGACCTATAACTGGAATATACTCCTCCTTGAGGTAAAAAGTTTTTATTTTTAAGTGCCATTTTTACAAAAGCTAGATTCTCAATCTCTAAATGTCCTGCTAAAAGTTTCTGGAAAACTAGTAAAGGTAAATTCATGTGAAGAAATTTCTCATAGCAATTTGGATTTCTAACTAATCTAGATAAAACTCGAGCTATTCTTGTCTCTGGTTTATCCACATCTGAAAGATAGCATAAGAGGCAGCCAATGGTTTCCTTGGTAACCATATATTTACTAGGATCATTGATCTGTGATACACGTGATAATATCATAGATATGTGTGTCTCAGTGCAAGTTGGTGAATTTCTATGTGTTTTTGCTACTTTCCTTCTTTTACTTGGTGAACCCAGTTCTGGTGAAGAATTTACCCTTTTCTTTGTAATTAACTGCTTTAACTGTTGATTTTAAAATAGTATCTGCCTCCTCACTTGGAATTATTTCAGATTTTTTTTCTCCAGATTTGGGTTTGATGGTAAAGTCACTACCTGAAATATCCATCTGATTTAATTTTTCATTTTCTTTCCTTTCATCTGAACTATTCCCTTCGTTTTTCTTATTATCTTTTTCTGAACTATCAATCATTTCATGATTTGAATTTTCTTTTTCATTGTAATCTTTTCCAAAACAAATATTTTTACTGTTGAAATTGTCCCTTTTGTCATCTTCAACTTTTCTGACTCCTTTCTGAAAACATCCTTCTTTCTTGTCTTCCCTAGAAGTACTATCACAGCTACTAGATACACTTTCATCATCTTCTGAATCTGAATAAAGAAATTCTTGTTGTTCACCACTTGGACCAGGAGAATATCCAAGAGATACTGAATCGCTATTTTGTTTTTCTGGACTTCCAATATAATAAGGTGTACTACACACTGTTGGATAATCTGGATCACTGTTCAGTGTTGAGTATGAATCTCTTTGAGGACTCTGACAAGGACTGTAATTTGGTGAAGAAAAGGTTGGCGAATAGTAAGATATTGTACTTAGAGGACTCAGTGTGGAAGGTGATTCATCAAATGTTGCCAAAAATGTCTGTTTTGATGTAGCACCATTTTCATCAAAATTCCAGTCAGTATTTACTTCATATGAAGGACTATCAATGCTAAATACATGCTTACTTTTAATATCACTAGTTAAAATTTTAGACGATTTCTCGCTTTCAGTACAATCAGTTTTATCTGCTATTGTAGCATTTTCAGTGTGAGTATTCATTGTCAAAGAACAACTCTTCTTATCAACAGAATCAGCCCCATTACTTTCATTTGTAAGGATATCATTCATTGTTTGGTCCATAGGTTTTGTAACTGAAATTTTAGGAACATTTGAATTCTGTATGTCTATCTCATCCATGTGACAAGAATCTTCAACACTCACATCCATCAGCATCCCATATGAGGCCTCATTACCCATGTTCATTTCATCCATATCTTCTCGATAAGCTCCTTCTCCAATAGCATCATTTGTTGACATTTCAACATCTTCCAAGTATGATTCAAATTTTGCCACACGCTGCAAATGTCCAATTAAAACTGATACCACATTATTCTCTAATAATATGTTGATACTTTGATCATCATATAGATAACACAACAAAGCACTGATAACACGGTCATGCACAATGTGCATTTCATTGTCTTGAAGAAAATGCAAAAATTTCACAAGACCTCCATTTTCTCTCATTTTGGAACGATTAACTACTTCTTTGCTACACAAACAAAGCCCATTCACTACTGAAATTTTACGCCCTTTTTCCAAATCTGATTCTAAAAGGTTTATAAACAAAGTGATTCCTCCTGCAGAACCAAATGGTGGTCTGAATTCTGATTGGTCAATCAATTTAAAAATAAGAGAAAATGCATGATGGGATATGGTTTTATCTGTTGAACCACTGAGATTAAGCATGTCTTTAATGATATCAGCCCCAATAACTTGATTGGCAAATTGACAAGAACATCTGAAAAAGACAAAAATTCTTGTAAAAATAAGTCAAGCCTTTTCAACTTGATTCTAAGGTATAACAGAAGTCAAAATAAAGGTAAATAAATGTGCTGACTGAGTTTATGCATCTAGTGTGTAGATGTGCTTTTGATGGGTTATGTATGCTCTTTACGTGAAAGTTAAGTGTTATTCATGAATGATAAAGTAGACTTATGAATAACTGTTTTGTTTTTTTGGGGTTTTTGTTTTCTTTTAATAAAAGTTGGATATTTTGATAAAATTGAACATCATTTATTGCAAAGAATATGAAGAATCATCAATTAACAGAATTTGGTAAAATATTTATAATTCATAATGGATGTTGATGCCTGCTATGACACCTCGTGCTGCCACCAGGAAAGGCAATGGGCAAAGAGGGTTCTTTATCAAGTGACATCTACCGTGATAAGGTCTCCTCCAAAGGACCCTATAACTTTCAATTCTTATTGCTGAGTGCTTGGCAAAAGATACAGTCACTACCTATTTTCAAGTGTTTTGTCAGACCAGGCCATGGTTTGAAGCCTAACCTTCTACATACAAAGTGGGCACTCTACTAACTCTACCACAGTGGTGTTGTTTAATTATGAAATCAATGAAATACTTTTAATAATCTCATTTTAAATTGAAATTCACAATTAACATATGACTAGAAATAGGAATGTATAAATCTTACCCATGCTTTGAAAGTTCAAACAGAGCCCTAAGTCCTACAGCCTTCACTTCATTGTCATCACAGCCAAGCAACTTACTAATGGCAGATACAGCATCATGATTCAATAGCTTCTCTATCTGGGACAATGTTCTACCCAATAATCTGAAGAAAAACACTGTTGATAAGTTAATTGAAGTTAATCTTATAGGCAAATTTAACAAACAATGGTATTTAACCTATGTATTGTCATATCTGATTTTCACAATTGCTGTGGATGTTATATATTTGATTTTTTCTTCAACAGGAAGACCTGTCTCTTTCCAGAGAGGTAAAATAAAAGGGAGTGGGTATCCACTGCACAGTTTTTAAATATCAAGGTCTTTTCTCACAAAAAACAAATTTATTGTGTATTTTTAGTGAAATACATGTATGTAAACAACATTTCCATTGAACATAATAGGTAAAAAGAAATTAACCATAATGAAATTGTCTTTTGCGACAAAATCCTGACAACAAAACACTATAAAATTCATCACTTTGAAATCTACTTTTAGCAAACAGGGATTACATTTTTTTTACTCCTTTACTCATCAAAAGTTAAAATTAATATCCTTCTAATATGCACCCCTTATCATGCATAGAAAATTCTGTATCAGGAGAGAGAGAGAGAGAGAGAGAGAGAGAGAGAGAGAGAGTTTCATAAATAAAGGCACATTAAGATTTTTGCAGCTATTCACAGCTAGAAAATATAAATGAAACAACAGTTTCAGTCAATAACTACATGTATATAACCAGTCCCTTGAATTACGGATCAGCCTGTAATTACCAAATTGGTACAGGACCGGCCCTTGTGTTCAGTTATTTTGGTAAAATCTTTTGTTTAAACTGATGAAAATAGTGTAAATAATTCAAAAAATAAGAATCAGTAAAAATTATCCACTATCCTTATACTATGGTGCACTCAAGGTGACTTATTGGTAAGGTGTTAGCTCACCAAAACAAGCATGCAACTCTTCAAATCCATTATCACTGGGTGAACCTATCAATACCCCAGCCTCCTAATACTGAGCACCAGGCGAGGAAGCAATGTCTCAAATTTTAAAGTCTGTCTATGATTTTGCTGGGGTTCAAACCCAAAACCTCCCAATCTCAAGACAGTCACTTTACCACTAAGCCACCATTGGCTTTGAGATTTTTCACAAAAATTATAGTGCCCTTATGCTATTAACCCCAAAAATTTGTTGTTAATGTTTCTGAAGGTTTGATCACCCTAAGTTAAAAAGACCAGACATAACAGACAAATTGTCATTACAGAATAACTTCACATCTAATTTTATGAGTCTTATTGCCTTTTCTTAGTGAACTTATACATCCCTGCTTTCTGAACAAATCAATATTTTATGAAGACAATCTCTTTATTTTGGGTAAAAAATTCAATTTACATAATTCCATGGATAATTACAGAAATCTATTCAATTTAACAACCAAATGAGTCTGAAAGCCCTCGTGAAAAAAATCTCTTCTGTAAAAAATAAAGTCTTAATCAGAGTAATGAACCAAAAAAAGCAATCTATCTAAACAGGGCCCATTTATATAGCTCATCTGGTTCAAAATCTGTTTTATAATTCATCTTATACCTCCAGAAAATAATATATCCTGTAAAAATAAACCAAAAAAGTTACTGACCCCCCCCCCCCAAAAAAAATAAAAAATAAAAAAAAAAAACAAACAACAAAACAAAACAAAACAAACAAGAGTCAAGGAAACTCCAGTGAAAACCAGGTTTTCGTATTTCAGAGAAGGGAGTTTCAGACAGAAATGGTACCTAGTTAACAATAATTATTGGGGATCATGTGTCTCACAGGGACCTGGTTGATAGTAAAGGGATACCCGTAATGGGTTAAGATTTAATATATCATATATATATATATATATATATATATATATATATATATATATATATATATATATATATATATATATATATATATATAAAGCATCATACATCAGAACATGTTAAAAGTTTAAAAGATTGCAATTATGACAAATTATTTAAAAATCTGAATGTTGTGTTTTCATTTCAATATAATTTCATTTAGAAAAGATCCATCTGCACCTAAATATATTCGGAAATATCCAATTTAATGCAAAAATAGTCAACATCAAAATATTTTGCCACCATAATCATTTTACAAAACTAAAATTCCATAAATAGTGAATTCTACGTCTAAATATAATTAAAAATAGCCAATTTCATGCCATAAATTGTAAATTTCATGCAACAATAGCCATTTTAGTGCAGAAAACACAAAGGTCAAAATGTAGGTCATGACCTTGACCTTTGATTTTGGCTTTATTTTCATCAGCATTGCTAGAAAATATGAAAACTGAAAACCCCATGTTATTATCTTTACATATATAGCCATTTTAGTGCAGAAAACACAAAGGTCAAAATGTAGGTCATGACCTTGACCCTTGATTTTGGCTTTATTTTCATCAGCATTGCTAGAAAATATGAAAAGTCATTATCTTTACATATGGCCAAGATACAAAGATACAAGATAGCTAGAAGTTGCTTATTTTGTGAAATGAACAAGCAACTGTGACCTTGACCTTTGATGTATTTATCCCAAAAGCAATCCCAATCAAGATCTTATCACAATACATGTATGTGCCAAGTTTCTTTCAAAAATGTCATTTACTTTTCATCCAGAAACCATTTTTGACGCCCGCCCGCCGACATTCGGTAATCTAAGAACCAGGTTTCTATGAAAACCTGGTTAAAAATTCTGTCTTATTCCGTATCTTATGGGTAAATTTTTGCTTTAGGTGCTTTAAAGCAAATTAAATAGTTTGTTTCATGAAATGCAATCACCCAACTCTCAAAATTTACTTTATGAGCCAAGCAAAACAACCTAATAGGTTTTTTCCGATCACATTTGCTCTTCCATAGGGGTAAATACATGTATCAGCAACTCTCAAAAGACATAAAAGTAAGTCTAATGTCTTTCCAAGAAACTGCAAAGTCAGTCATTTTAAAAATGTTCCTTTGTTTCACAAACCTTAAAACAGAAATCATTAGGCTATAAGACTGCAAAGTACTAAATGTGAATGAGGAGTTTGTAGACATTGTGTTTTACATCCCAGTCAAGATTCTTTTAATTTTATTTGTCAGTGCAGGAATAGAGAAAATATAAAGGAAAACAAGAAGTAACAAACATTATCATACTAGGATCTGTCATAATGAGATTTGAAAATAAATCATGAAAGGGGCTAAGATCAGTTACCAAGTGTTTAACACAATAAAATGTCACCAGTTTTTAATTATAAGTGCAGTAAATGATGTTTGCTTGCATCAGATATATTGTCCAGAAACCATCAATCAATCTGACCACAGAATGCTAACCAGGAGTATTCTTAATGTATCAGATCAACAAATCTGTATTATTCACATTGCCACTTTATTTGCATTTGAAGAGATTCTGAAAGACTTGGCTTAACAACTTATTTTGATCAGCTATTCATACTTATTTTTCATATAATCACTTTACAATAACACCCTATTTGCATTATCTGCAAAAATTGTGTAAATAAAAAAATTCTCAGAAATGACTATTGCAATTGTTATATATCTATATATCTAAAATGACAATAAATCAGTATTTTTCCTGGGTCAAAGAAACCTTTCTTGGAAAAACCCATTACATGATAAATGGTAATGTACTTTCTGTATTATATCAAAACTAAATCTGTAATGGCTAAATGTAGATATGTGATGCAAATAACTAATGTCAGTTACAATGAAACTTTTCATTTATATCTCATCAGTGTGAATTGGATTAATAAAGTTTTACACCCTAGTCAAGATTCTTTCATTATATCAAGGCCCAGTTCTGAGACGTTGGAGGAAACCATAGTGCCCAGACAATGGCCGATATTTGGGAAGCAAACTGACAAACATTCTTACACTAAGATCTACCTAAGTAGGGACTCAAATCTAGGTTGAGAGAGGCATTGTGATCATTTAAGTGCATGCTTTAGACCATTTGGCACTAAAGCCCCTCATTTATATCCAAGATATCGACCAAATACTAATTGATGATCATCAGAAAATCTCCTTCTAAGACAAATCTAAATAATAATAGTTTGTTTTTTTTTTTAAATGCAGGTCAGCTAATGGATAAATAGCAATTTTCGCAAAGAGTTTCAGGTATACATGGCATGACATAAAATATTTCAAAATATTCTGTAATTTAAATTAAGTCAATTATCCTAGAAGTAAGAACAAAGCCAATGCAGTTCACCATCAAAACAATATGATAAAAGATTTTCACATGATATACATGTATATAAAAAAATGTCATATATTCCAGGAATAATGCAAGTTTTACAGGATTAAAAGTCATACTAAGCCATTCTATATGATTCTGTATAAACTTATGAGGTACTTTCACATGACAAGAAGTGAATGCAATTTAAGTTGTTAACTGTGTACCATATAATAAGTAACCTGTAACATTACAGAAAACAAGAGTTTGTCACAAAAGTGACCATATCCCCTGCCATCTGTTTATGTCAAAAGGGAAATGGGGAGGGGATAACATTTGAAATTTGTTTTTAATATGTGTCATATGTATTAATAAAAAACAAACAAACCAATCCTTGTTCAAATAACAATCAAGAAAATAAATGACACTCATAACGAATAGGCAGAAAGTATTCATCAGTTGACATTCATTCTTTCAGATTTTACTGCTACATGTATTCACGGTGGTGAGGGATAACAATTACATCAGTTTCTCTGAAAGAATCATTTTTATCAGAAAATTCAAACTGAGGCTATTCAAAAATCTTTGAATTAATTGTTCTGTACAACAAATTAAAGGATATCATAGGGTACACTGATGGACCTTTAATTTATCAATTTCCTCTTTAAGTCTGATTTACACAAGATAATTTTATCTTGAAACACAACATATTAAAATCCAATTGCTTAGCCTGGAGACATATTTTCTTCAAAACTGTGCTGAATAATTTGATTGCCAATCCCATACATATTCATAATTGGATTTTGACTTTCCCAACAAGCAATTTGAACTTTAATCATGGTTAGAGCATTTGGATAATGATGCAGCACATTGCTGTATAAATACATCAAGTTGAAATTCTGACACTCCTTAACTCAATAAACTTCGACAACTTTTTTGACAGAGATGTAGATCATTTGATTTAACAACTAATATTAACCTAGCTTACTGTTCTGCCCCTCAGCACTTATGAGATTTTTGTTTGTAAAAAACTAAAGAAATGAGTTAAAAACTCATAAGGTCAAGAAGGTCACTCGATAACATCACATATAACAGAAAACAAACCTGGGATGAATTGGTGATATGCGAGACTGAGAGTGCTAATCACAAGGTCACTTGAACATATTATTTTTATCAATACATGTATTTCCATATTATCAATAAATAAAAACAATTTACAATAAGCTTAAAAATGAGCTAGCACATACACAACCACTCAATACATATGAGGATAAAAAGTAAGATTTTTTTTCCCCTATATATCTGCATTTTTTTAATTGGAAACAGAATTTTTCAACTGGCAATTTTATAGACACAGAATTTCAACCAAGCACTTTTTAGCCTAAACATTAAGCAATGCAGTACAGTTTACTATAATGGACACCTTTCGAGAACCTGCAAAAGAGGACTTAATATACAGGTTTAAACAACAATGTTAAAAAAGAATGGATTCAAATTTAACTGGAGAGCAGACACAAAATGCATGTAAAAAAATTCCAGAAACTTCTGACTTACAGACAATATAAAAATGCTTTTAAAACTGAACAGTATGCTAAAATAGTTCTACCACGTTCTCAGTGAAGTGCATTATCAAAGTTCAGGATAGGTGTTGCTCCGATAAGGCTTGAAACTGGAAGATACAAAGGGCTTCCTGTACATCAAAGATTATGTCTTCATTGTGTTAATATTATTAAATCAGAATCTCACGTTTTGAGATTAAAGCCTATACAATGATTTCAGGAGCCTCATTGGCTAAGTGGTTTAAAGTCGGCTCTTACGGATCACAGTGCCTCTCACCATCTGGGTTTGAATCCCACTCAGGACAGATTCTAGTGTGATAAAGTTTGTCAGTTTGCTTGCAGAAGGTCTGTGGTTGTCCCTGGGTATTCTGGTTTCCTCCACCATCCCAAAACCGACTGCCTACAATAAGTGAAAAAATTTTGACTGGGGCATAAAACACTACTCCACTCAACTCTCTATATAATGATCTCAGGTATAGCTTGTTTGAGGGTGCCAGAAAGAATGTTTATCAGTTTGATTTTTTATGTGAATCTGTGATTTCATCTCATCAGGTTTTAGTCAAATGTTATGCAAAGTTCTGCTGTGATGTTTTAAATAGGTGCCGCTTTCATTTACAAAAATGATGTTTCTTGTATATAGTGCATATAATAATTTCATATTGTTTTAACAGTCTCTTATAATTCTTTAAAGAATGACATATATGCTTTTTACCTATTTGTTTTATTGCTATTTCATGTTTTTACTGATGTATGTCTATATGATGAGACTTAAATAAATTATTTGTATTCGTATGGTCACCTAGAGATCTTCAACCTACATAACACAACATGTTAAAAAATATCTTTTTATGTTCTTTACAATTGCACAAAATATCATTAAAATCCATCTGAAAATATTGACAACTGATAGCAGAAACAAAAAGTGCTACTGATTTACAGAATGACCAACCAAGACAAAAACATAATACTATCCATAACTTCATTTAATTCAGGTATGCCGGTATGTGTCATATATTTTGTGGTAGACCAAAATAGAACCAGGAATGTTTACACCAGCCAAATTTCTGTTATACAAAAAAAAAACTAAAAAAAAAAACTTTTTTTAGTAGCTATATCACATGTAGTCTCTTATTGATAACAAATTTGAATTTTGTACTTTTATGTCTCTTGGTTCATGACCAGAAGATAGTGAAGGTTATATTTTCTATGGTCAATGTGACCTTTAAATGATGTTAAAATCAACTAACTTAAAAGATTTGGGAAGCTTGTTGCAATGATGTTAAATTAGAAATTTCAAACTTTTGGCTTTTAAGTATATATGGCAATAAATAACCTGAAAGTTTTACTATTTAGGGTCACCTTGACACAGACCTTAGAGGAATCAAAGTCAATTTACTTCACAAACTTGGTACATATAGTACACCATGCAATGATGCTGTTTCAAGTAATATGGCTTTTTTGTTCATGACCTGTTATCAAAAGGGTTTTCTGTCTCAGTCACCTTGACCTTGAAAAAAGGTCAAAGGTCAACAAACTTCTCTTCTTTGAAAGACTACAAGTCAAATGTCATGTTGGATAATGCAGAGCAGATTGAAAAATAAAACAAAATAAAATGTCAACAAGTACTATATGACATAAATGACCCAAAATACTACAATAAATGAATTACCTGATTGCCCTGCAGTATGTCAACTGACATTCTTTGTTTTCTGTATTTTTCAATAAGGTAACTATTTTCCCTGTAACCTCTGTCTGATGTATAGCTTCACAAGCTGATGGAGATAAAGCTAGGTTAGCTAGTGTTCTGCATGATCTATTCTGTATGCTCTCAGTTTTACATTCACAGAAATACTCAGCTGTAAAAACAACAAACCATATGTTATATACAACATAACATACAACAAACCATATAAAATAAGGTAATTTATAACTGATAGATTGATTAAATAGTGTCTTATGTCCCAGTCAAGAATATTTCACTTATATCCAGATGTCACCAACTATAGGATAGCAAAAATTTTGACCTTGGCCATACACTCAGGGCAATGTGCATGTGCAGGGAGGGTTTATGCATGTCATGCCTGCCATGACACAGGGGATCAGTTTTAAAGGTCTCATCTAAAGGACCTTATGACTTTCATTTCTAAATCTGAGTGATAAGCAAAAGAACAGTCACTACCTATATTTAGGTCTTGGTCAGACCCGGTCATGGTTCAAACCCCAACTTCCCACATACAAAGTGAGCACTCTACCTAATGAGCTACCATAGTGGTGATACCCTTTGATTTTTCTTTTTTAGCTAAGTGCGTAAATGGGGTGCCAGCATTGTACTTAGTAATACCCACTTTTTGTGGGGGAACCATCATTTACAATGTGTATGTTATTATGTTATTATGTTTATGTTGTCAAAGTAACATGATTTTTCTAGGAAAACATGGAATAGTGTGATTACATATTGTATGGCACATATACATGTACCATGTGTATAAATCATATCATACATCAGTAAATATAATAAAAAGTGACAGCAAGGACAAAAGTTTTGCAGATACAGAAAATAAACCTATGGTTTTGACAAATTTAACATAATATATCAGAACCAAAAATTTATTTAAGATAACTAAAGTTATAATTGGTAGGAAAATACAGAATGATGAACAATAACACTATAGATTTCAGAATAGTGGAGAAAACTGGAGTGCAAGAGAAAACCAATGACTTTTGAAAACAAACTTAAAATCTTTCTGACACGAAGATTTGCTTGAGTCAATTTCAAAGTAGGTGGTGCTGTAATCTATATACAGGTGCTTAAGACCACTGGACCACCAATGTGGTGGGGTTTGAAAAAGAATCTTTTCACTTTATCAAAGTTCTACCATGCTTCATTGATGTATGTATTTGTAGTTAATATAAACAAAATTTCTAGTTCCAATGTATATAAGTGTTTTATAGACTTCAAAGCTCCTTACCTATGACAGAAATCCCTCTATTTTGTTCTACCTGAAAAAAATTGAAAATGAATAAAAATTTTAATAAAACTTCAACTATACAGACTTAAGAATAGTTAGAATTTTTAATATTTCTTGTTGCCCAGTGGAAGAAAAATGTGACCTTAAACAAATTATGTTTGCAAAAAAGCTGACATGTTTAACCAAAATAAAAAGATGTACCTGTACACCGATTTTTAAGAATGACCAGATACAATATGCTTTAGCAGTCAGTTCTGGAATGATGAAAGAAGCTAGAGCTCCCAAAGAAAACTATAGACAGTCTGCAAGTGAACTGACAAACTTTACAATAATATTTGAAACCCTAGCAGACTTGATCAGTGAGTTAGAGACACATTTGTATTTCACACTTTAGACCAAGCACACATTGTGTAATGAACGACATGTTCTCACCCAAAGACACCAATGCCATTCCCTGGGAATTGTGGAACTTCTTTATCCCACTCTATGGTTTTGATCACTTTTCTGATTTAATTTGTGACATTCATGCATTTTTTACACTAAATTAATTAGTGACATCATAATTGTTTTACAAGAAAACATCAACAAAAATATATTGTGTCATTTTAAGAAGACATTGGTGATAAAAGCAAAATAAAACATTTAATGCAATTATTGATTTACAAAACATATTATTATGTTGCAAATGAGTGGAAAAAAGAACCAACTGCCTGATTAAGGTCTGTTGTAACACTAGTTTTTCAAGGTTTTAGAAGAAACATCAATAAGGTTCGCAGTGTATGAAATTAGCTAGAAAGACATGATGGTCAACAGGGCCACTTTTAAAAGTTGGTAGCCCCAAATGAAAAGTTAATGGACCTGAAATGGAAGTTTGAGTGTCTCTTTAATTTTGCCAATTAAAACTCATATTATTATTAACTATACTGTATGTATTGCTGTGTCTATTGCTTTATTGTCTGTTGTCTGTTATACTAGTATAAAGTATTGTTCATTAATGTAGATTTCTTATTATACTGAAACAAAATACCACGAATTTAGGTGCCTTGAGGAAACATCTGCCTGCTATAGGAGAACAGCTGGTTAAATGAAAGAGCCAACCTG
Source organism: Tegillarca granosa (assembly GCA_029721355.1). Taxonomy (NCBI): domain Eukaryota; kingdom Metazoa; phylum Mollusca; class Bivalvia; order Arcoida; family Arcidae; genus Tegillarca; species Tegillarca granosa. Next base: position 11,666,172 of record CM056607.1, read on the forward strand.
GACTTGGAACTCCATGAAGTTGGTGACCCGAACAAAAAGTTAATAGCCTCAGACCATCGGGCCTGCAGTAATTTCGCACACTGAAGGTTTGTATCATGTCATATACTGTTATGGCGTATGCATTTTGTCGTAATTAACTGACACCAATATACATACCATATCATCTTGAGTATAAAATTCAGAGCTTATTAAAATCCTTATGGTTTATCCTTTAATATGGTAAATCAAATCTGTAATATTATTTTGTTTAACAACAAATACCTGATGAAGGTGGATGCTGTTCTTTATTAAGTTTGGCCATTTAAACGTGTGACCAAAAACTTGTTATAGCCTCAATCTGAGGACGACAAGTTCAAGGTTAAATACCATGAATGTAACCTAATATATCCGAAGCTATATGAACAGCATACAGTTTGAACACTTATAATAACATAACAACAATGTGGAAGTATGACAGGATACAAACTTTATTGATTTCTCTTCTAAAACTTTGAGAAACTAGTGTTACCTGCAGATGTAAACAGAATCCACATGATGTGAAAATACATCAATGACAATGTAAAATAGAAATATCTCAAACTTGGATGAATATTTTAAATGGCCAGAACTCGCTTTAGCTCGTTTTTGACAGAAAATATTCATCTTTCATTTAATGCAAATATTTGTCTATAAATTGTGCTATTTTGTTGCAAATGAGAAGGAAAAACATCCTATACAGATGAAAATGTAAGGCAGAGAAATACCAAACACAGATGAATAATTTCAATGTCCAAAACTCCCTTTATTTCATTTTAGAGAAAAAAAATATTCATCTTCGTCCAAGATATCTATATCTCACGTGAGACGTTGTGTAGATATCTATATTCACAACCACTCTCATAACAATGTTTCAAAATATTTTACATTTTTTCTTGCTCCATCATTCATGCACAGATTCCCGAGTATACTGAAGATGATGTCGATGGTCCCCTTTATATGACAGTTACTTTTACCAATGAGCTGAATGAGTTTGGGAATTGCTCCTTCCGCGACAAGAAACTCAATCCCTCCTTTTGATTTTATGATGTTAGTTCTGATCTGGACGAGTGCGTTATAAATTTGTCTAGCCGAAGAACCGCCCAATTTTTGTATAATCTTTTTCTTTGAGTCACTCATCTTAGCACAAAATCATGTTATATTGATGAAATATCTACCGGTACGTTTACGATCTGTCAGCAGATCGCCGATCACTAGTCGGAAGTATACTGATCTGCATAGTATTCTTGCTAAAAACGAAAAGGGCAATCCCGGCAACCACCGAGGTTTGGGTTTGAAAACACACATAAGGGAATATTGACTCGCGTAAAATATGTAAATAAATAAATTTGTTTTTATCGCAAGATTTCATGTACTTGTTTTTCTGTGTTTTTTCTTTTTGTTTTTTTTTTATTTTACATATCTGTTTAACCCCAAAAATTTTTATTAAACAAAAACAAGTCTCCTTTATTGAACAGTCGTTGGAACTGAGGGCAGGCGACTCTTAACTGAATTAGTTTTTCCTTGAATAATATTCCCAAGTATTGCGCGTTTTCTTTTCTTTTAAAATCCTTTATATGTCCGTTGTCACAAGTTATATTTTGACTTAAATAATTAAATTTGAAATGAATTGAATTTGTTGCTGTTGTAAGACAGTGTATTTTTGTTGCCAGATATCAAGCAATTGTGTTATTATTGCTGAATTTCAAGCAATTGTGCTTCTGTTGTAAGATATAAAGCAACTGCACCGATTTCTTTTGATGGATATCAAGTAGTTATGGCTTCTTGTAGTCGTGTTTCAAAGTTGTTGCTGTTACCAGGCAGTTCAGTGTCTTTTTTTGCTACTCAGAATCGATGATATCAGTTGTATTTTTTGTCACTCGATATCAGGTGCGTATATGTTTATGAACATTAAGCAGCTGTGTTTCAAAATAGTTGTGTTTATGTTGCTGTTACCAAGCAGTCGTGTTCATTTTGCCGGATATCATGTAGTCGTATTTTCAAGTATTGTCATTATTTATTTCCATTATTATTATTATTATTGCTGTTATCAGACAGTTGCATTTTTGCTGTCGGATATCAAGCTATTCTCATTGCTTGACATCAAGCAATTCTATCATGGCATGTATTCAATCTTGATCTAAAGCAGTGCATTTCATGTTTACGGATATCAATCAATTTTTGTTATTGCCACAAAGCAGTTACTTTATTTCTGGATATTACTTAGATTTTTTTGTTGCTGAATATCAAACAGACGTGTTCAGGCTTATTGTTCGATATCTAACAGTTGCGTTTATGTGACTGGATATCAAGTAGTGCTGGATATCAAACAGTTTTTGTTGCTATATATCTATATTACGTTAGTGTGGTTTTATTTCTTGATATCAAGCCTTTTTGAGTAGACCTGTTATGTGCCTTTTTGATTTTTTTTATTGAAATAGTGCAAGTTTTCCCTGTCCTCTATGACCAAAAATGATTAAAAAGAAGAGGGCGTAGCGGTCTTAGTAGCTATCTCCGCATAACACTCAGCTATATTGCGGGAAGTATCGAATCATCGCCTCGGCTGGCTCGGCCCTGCATTGCATGTTTTTCGCTCGATCACACAAAATATTAAAATAATTATCTTCATAAAGCTTGTCTTAACCTATTTTATATGGTTATATACTGAATCGTAGACAGTAATTTCCACTCTATTGTAAAGTAAAATATTTCTATGTCTCATCCGTTTCCAATTCCCTTACTTTGAGATGACATCATTTGTTATCCATTACACTTTGAGGGTTGTATTTCCTGATTTTCTCGACGTTACAAACAGCGGAATAAGCAAAACAACGTACTTCAAAGTATATATCAAAACAAAAATCCCCGATTTTAAATTATTGCAAAATTAATTGTTTGAGCTGTAGAACACCGGATAAACTGAAGGAAAAATATCAGGTTACAGTTGAACTATTTATAATTGGCATTATTCAGTTTGTCGTCCATTTCAGCTTTAGAACTTTTTTTTACCCTTTTGATGAAATTTACACCCATCCACTTAAGACTTGCGATATGCATGTAAAGTCCCCAAAAAAGTCCAACAAATAACTTTATTCATAGTTACGCAGATACCCATATATAACTCTTACTAGCTCAGTAGACAGTGTGGGAAGTTACGGGTTCGAGCACGGTGTAATAAAAGAGGCCGAGTGTTTAAGGCTTTAGCTGTTAAGTCCAAGACGTCTCTCTGTACCAGACCGAGTGGTCTACAATTTTCATCTGCGACATTATGAGAAAGAGCACTACAATCAAAGGTCCCCTTAAGTAAGCACTAGTACGAAATTGATCACAAATGCCTAAGCATGCACATAATGATCTTGTTTTTAAGATGTATTTTTAAGATTTTTAAGAAGAAAAATTGCGAAGTTGTAAATAGATGAAAGTTGCTGGTGCAGTGTAAAACAACAATCAAACCCAGCTTACCAATGCAGAACGTAGAAAACATTTACATGGCAAATTTTCGAAATATCGTCGTTTTTACAGGAAAACGTCAACTCAACGATTTTATATTTAGTGTAAATGATAGTTTTTTCAAAAATTGAAAAAAACGCCATCGTAACAAAAAATACAAAACATTACAATTGATAAAAAGGAACGACCAAATAAGACGGAAAGAAATCGCATATTAAGGTTACTGATTATTAAACTCCAGACTCCTAGACGGACACGGAAGTTACTCCTAGACGGACATGGAAGTTAATAGCTTATAATGTCTTTTGTTGTGGTTAAAGTATCACTGGTGGGTCCCAAACCATCCCATTTGTTTAAAAACCAGCGGTCCAAAATGCGCAACTTATCACACAGCTCCCGAGTTCAAAATACGCTCTTGGCAGCACCAAGTGACAGGTTCGACGATCCGGAATCGTGGTAAGCATCTCATTAACTATCAAAAGCTTGCTTAAAGGATAAAAAACCAATAAGCATTTTAAGGTAAATAATTTAATGCTGATAAAACATACTAACTGAGACGGGGGTAAAAAGTTATCTATCAGTCCAACTTTTTTTTAGAAACGAGTGTAGGAATAATTAACGTCTAACCTGTTGTATTTCATGTCAAATTGAATAGAAACATCTAAACCCCAATAATAAGTTGAACACGGGAAACCTCTATTCAATAATAGGGATATCGGTGGCCAAGTGGACTAAATTGCAGGTTTCGGGAGCACAGTGCTTTTAGCCACGCATGTTCTAATCCCGTTCGGACAGATCCTAGTGTAAGTTAGTCAGTTCGTATGTAGAAAGTAGGCGGTTTTCTTTTGGTACTCTGGTTTCCTACACCATCCAAGAACTCGTCCCCTCGATATAAGCTAGATAATCTTGACTAGGGCATTAAACACCATTGCTCCACTTAACTCTTATTAACAAAAATTTAGGAAAGCATGTAAATCACTTATCATACATGCTGCGTCATTCTGACCTGGGCCGCTACTTAATGTAACTACAAATTATGACAAACCATGTTCAAGCACATCGAATTGACCTTAAATACTTCGGAAAAGTAGGCCTAGATCTAGATCTTTCTATCTGGTTGTAACACTTGCATCCATGAAAGACAACACTTTGCAGTTTGCAAGCTAGCTTTTTTCTTTTAAGAAAATTGTCATCGACAGTTCGTCTGGCATTACTCAAATTTAGGAAATCTAGGCAATTCCAGTGTAAACAAGAGTAAAGACGTTTTTCAACCCAGTCAATAAAAATTTTAATTAAAGACTGGACAATTCTTGGACGGTGGAGGAAAACTAGCTACCTAAAGGAAACCACCAAACAACAGCAAGCAAGCCGACAAATTTCTCAAACTAGGGCCGGCACTAATAGAATTGAAGCAAAGGCGGGACTAGGGGCATTGTGATTCGCTTTAGACTAATCGACCAACAAGATCCGCAATATTTTGTAAGAGAAAATGATGAAATGCAAAAATTATTTTTCACTGTCTATTATAACATGTAAATGTTACTCTTTATTAATCAGTTATGTGTTTTGCCATACGTGACACGAGTCTTTCACATATCTTAAGCCAATAGTCTCAACTTTACCGTGCATTTTAATAAATGGTATTAAAGCTTTTGGAACTGTATCTTGGTATGGTATTGCGTTTTTGATAACAGCGGAGGCTGCTAGGCATTGCAGCGTTAGGTATTGCACTTCACATATCTGGTATCCCTCTGCTTTCATCAAAGACAAAACAGTTTGGTTTCTGCTATTTAAAGAGTCCATATGAGTACCTCGCTCAACTAGAAACTTAACTACATCATCCTGATCGGGTAAACTCTCTCCAAATAAACTACCGTGACACATCAAAACTGTGTGTAAGGGCGTGTTTCGTTTGTCGTCTGTTGCATTAACGGATGCACCACAGTCCAGCAATAACTTTATCAGTCCAGTGGTGCTCTGTGGTTCTGCTAGCTCAAAACCAATCGATTTCCAGTCATAGTTCAGCAAAGTGTGTAACAATGTCACATTATTGAGACCTCTGGGGTCAATTTTTACAAGTCTGCAAACCTCTCTGTAGAAATCAGATCTACTACTTTCACCAATTATTATGTTTGACAAAGTGATCAACACGCCTACGGTATCGACCATCAGTCTGTCATAAACTTGCAATTCGTCACGTGACCACTTTTGAAGACACTGGCTTGCTAGTTGAATATGAAAAACCAAATTTTTAAACAAATCGAAAATTCTACAGTTCTGGATCTCATCGGGAGAAAGAGAAAAGATATGTTTTATGAGTTGTTGATATGCTAGTATGCAGTCAAAACAAAAAGGTGGGTTCTTGTATAAGACTTCCTCATAGATATAATGTAATATTTCACTGCCATTACGATAATCTTTTCGATCCATTACAATCTGGTATAAAAGTCTTAAAGCGGAAGCTGTCTTCTGATGGTGTCCACCAAGTATCCTTTGGTATATCAAAAATGCTTGTTTTACAATTGACTCTCGGTCACGTGTCCGGGATATTAAGTCGTCTGCTGTTCTAGCTTCTGTACCGAGATTTAAGATCTCAGACAGTTTCGTTTCTTCGTTAATGTTCCATTCTTGAGCACACTGTACGCTTGTTGCCTTGTCTAACATTTTTAAAGCGTGTTTCGTGTCATTTTTGGTGAGACTTTCTGCTTCAAGAAGACAATAACCATTTACAACTGATGTAACTGGAAGATCGGTGTTTCTAATTAAATAGTCCATGATTTCAGTACGATTACAAACAGCCGACAGATGGAATGCATCGATGCCATTTTTATCTTTCAGGTTGACGTCTGCTCCATATGCAATAAGCATTTTGACAGATTCCAGATAGGATTGTTGTACGGCGTGATGTAAGTGAAGTCTTACGGTCTTTATCTTGTGCGTTCACTTCAATTCCTTTCTCTAACAAATATTTACAAATATCAGTCTTTCCGACTGCAACCATAAGACATGTCCTGTTGAAATCATCAAGGGCTTTCAAATTCGCTCCACAATCGACAAGGTGTTTGACAATATTTAAATCTGCATTCTGACAAGCTGTGTGTAAAATGGTCGAACCGGGGACGTATACAGAATTAAGTCGTGTCCCCCATGACGTAAAACAAAACACGGCTTTAAATTTGTTGTTTTTCACGGCAAAAGTCAAAGGCGCCATTTTCCCCGCGTGAGGAAAATAAATCATCTCTTGTAAGTGAAGGTCAAAGTGTACAATTAGTTCTATCAATCTTTTTACATCGTCCTGTTAAACAGGCTTCAGCAATAGATGAGCCAAGTTCGTGGTGTTTCTGGTGCCCTGTTTTAAACGGTCGTGGTGGGGGCAAAACTTCCTTTGATAATTCTTCCATGCATCTCTAAAATAAAAAGAAATTGTTAAATATTTACACAACTTATGAGCCATTAAAAAGTGGTTTTATCAAAAGAAAAGGCATTTCTGTTTTTAAAGCGTGATAAATGTATATGACCAAAAATGGCCAGTCCAAATAACATGAAAAGGGGGCACTTGAAAATCACAAAATTGAAGTACACTGTATATCTATTTTTATCTGCATTGTAGTAACCCTGTCGAAGAGATGTCTTTGCTTCGTACAAGTGCATCCTCTAAGGTAACATCATACTTAAATCTCTCTTTACTGAGGTGACGTCACAGTATCTATACCACTAATGCGCTTTGGTTAAAAAGTACTATGGAAACATAAATATAAAAAATCTTTCCACGAAAGCCATATCGATTTTAGGATATTTTTTTTCCAAACACGACGTCTGGTTACTTTTGCAGCAATCATTTCACACACTGATCAGACAAGTACAGGCTGGACGCAAAACCATTGAGAGAACAAACTTTCTATCAACAGGATTTTACCAGTAAAACACACTTAAAATGTATCTGTTATCGCTGGAAATTATTTAACCTTTCACGTAGTCTTTCTACATTCAAAATCAAAATAAGTATTCTCTCTCTCTCTCTCTCTCTCTCTCTCTCTCTCACACACACACACACACACACACACACACACACACACACACACACATTAAATTACTGGAACAATAAAATATAATACCGCTATACTTAGGAGCCAGTTAACATTTTCTACGCTTTCCGCCATATTTTCTCTTGAGGTCGAGTAATTAAACGGTTACCTGTGATTTAATAAAATAAAACAAATAAAAAATTAACATAATGTTTTTTCCTACTTTTAACGGTTCACTTGTCTATTATTGGCTGATAGGTAAGTAACAGTTAAACAAATCTCCTTTGACTAAAAAACTTACTGAGGCAGCAAATGCTAGGAGATGGTTAGCCTGCATGGATGCTAAATTTTATGGAATTGTTTCATTAATGCTGACACATTTTAAATGTGAACTACTGCTGTGTTGTTGATAGGTGCATTTAAAATTTGCATTTACAACAATATTGTTTTGCAAATTATTTATGAGGGTTACAAAAAATTGGGTGGCGTCGAAATTCTTTGCGACACTTCTTTGTGTACAAACACTAAACATTTGTGCATGCAAACTGTGGATTAGGTAAAAATGGTATAAATTCGACTGAAATGGCCTAACATGAAAAAATCGATCAATTTGTGAACATTTTCTGTGAAAAATACCTTTTCAAACATTTCATTGAGAATTTCATTAATGGGTGGGGTACAGAATGAATCTTACCCATTTCATTCTTAATCAGTTCTTTAGAATGTTTAAACTAACAATGGTGTTCGGTTTATCAGGTTAATTATTTGTTTTGTTACTAGTTTATTAAATAATTGTTCATGTATGATATACTGCATATTCAACACCCCTATTATTGTATATAACTGCGATGGACAGTAATTTTTATTATTATTTCTATTTCATTTTTTAAAAAAAATTTCTTCCGTTCTTCTTCACGGTTACGAATCTCTCATCCTTAGTTTTTATTGTTATTTTTATCGCAATTATGAATCATGACACAAGAGTGTATTTGAACAAGTGTTTTTGAGACAAACCGTCCAAGATAACAAAATAAATCTGTAATCTAATTACATTACTCTGACACTTATTTTGAACTACTGTACACACCCCTAATTGTGTGATGCAGATTTTAGGCCCGATATCACAGGCGCTTGTTTCGATATTTTATAAAAATAAAACCCCTGGACCCTAACATAAGGGTCCAGGGATTTTATTTTTTTAAAATATCGAAACAAGCGCCTGTGTCCGATATAATGTCCAATGTTCAAATTTGTCCGCTAAAATTTCATTGAGAATGTGAAAGTTCCATCCATCAAAAGGTTTTTAATTTCCTTCATATGTCTTTCCGTTTGAGCAGAGATTTTCATTACTCATTTGATATGTATGTCTTTGGTTTGAGTGGGGCTAAGTTGTTTTCGTAAAACGGATATTTTCCGTCAGGTCGGAAGAAGTCAGCTTGAGTTCTTACTCTATCATCTATGGTATAATTAATGGGTTATGGGTCACGACTCACCATGATGATGTACAAAAGGATTTCCTACCTTCTTCACTGATTGGATTCTAGGTTTGACATATCCTGACAGCGATCTTCATTGACAGCAGTTAACTTTCAACAGAACATAAATTTTACATATTTCCGGTATAAAATTTATGTCGAAAAGGGAAATAACTCTCACGATGTAAATATTTTGAACTCATTTAAAATTAGATATACACAAGCCTATCCCGAATTCATTTACTAGTATTTCCTGGTTATTCTATTACTTGATTTTACTGCACCATTTGTGAGTCAGGAAACAGCTTGATTTCTACCTGTTTATTAGCTGAAAATTTTTGAAGTGATCAGATTTTATACACACCGTGTCGTTTCCGATTTATAATTTACGATTACATACTTTCTTCCTTCTGCAGTTTTTTGCCATGTGCGTGCTAGATTTTGACATTTTTTATGATAAAAGATAAAAGGTTTAAGTACGTATTTGATAATCGTTATTGGCTAAGGCGTTTTAAAGCTATCAGCCAATGGTATAAAACTTGATTTATCACGTACAATATTCTTATGTTCTTACATCGAAAGAAAAAATAATTGCTTGACCATGACCGACACAGATTTCAAAGTGGCACTGATAGCTGGTGGTGCAGCTGGGACATCTGTAGATGTTCTTCTTTTCCCTTTGGATACTATTAAAACCCGAATGCAAAGCCATGAAGGGTTCTGGAAGACTGGAGGATTTAGGGGAATATATTCAGGACTTCTGTCAGTGACATTAGGCTCTGCACCAACTGCAGCCATGTTTTTCTGTACATATGAACTGGTTAAGAATTTAGCTTACCACAGGAAAGAAGTAACGTTTACTCCAGCTGTTCACATGTTTGCTGCATCATTAGGCGAAGTGACTGCATGCCTTATTAGAGTACCTGTAGAAGTAATTAAACAACGAGCTCAAGCATCTCCACAATTATCATCATATAGTATTCTACAACAAACATTATCCACTGATGGGTTTAGAGGATTATATAGAGGATATTTAAGTACCGTCATAAGAGAAATTCCATTTTCTCTAATCCAGTTTCCATTGTGGGAATATTTAAAGAAAAGCTGGGCAGAGCAACAGCATGGACACATCCATCCATGGCAATCATCAATTTGTGGTGCAGTAGCAGGCTGTATTGCTTCTGGTTTAACAACCCCACTTGATGTGGCAAAAACAAGAATCATGCTTGCTAAGACTGGGACAAATTTAGCTTCAGGTAGCATTGTCAATGCTTTAAAAATAATATTTGCTGAAAAGGGAATAAAAGGTCTATTTGCTGGCCTTGTACCTAGAATGACTTGGATTTCTATTGGTGGTGCTGTGTTTTTAGGTGTATATGATAAAGTAAAGGTCATGTTGAGTACAATGATTCATGTACCAGTCTCTATTGATTAATAAATTTTATGTGCAATAAATTTTTATTTATTATTATGGCATGTAGACTTAATAACTTTACATGTTGAAAAGGGTTTTTTTTTTTTTTTTTTTTTTTTTTTTTTTCATTTGTTCTGAAGCAAGATAAAAATCAATGAAAAGTAATTGTTATTTCAAATTATCTAAACCAGGATAAATTGTACATAATGTATATCATCTAAATTATATGGCTTGTTTTGTATTTACAGATCTCCGTAATGTATCCTAGTCCCTAGTTTTTAGCTCATCTGGCAAAGCAAGGGTGAGCTTATGGAATGGTAAAGCATGCATGCGTAAACTTTAATCTTCTTCTCTGAAACCAATAGGCCAATTCAAATGAAATTTGGTCTGAAAGATCCTTAGTTGCTATAGATTAAAAATTGTATCCAACATGTCCGTCCTAAGATGGCTGCCATTACTATACCATACCTATAAAAGGCCATTACAGGTTCATTTATGTACCAATTTTGTTGAAATTTGAAACATAGAAAATAGATGTCGGAGGATAAAACATATTAAATGCGTTTTTCTCTACACTTTTTCCTTTGTGCAATAATTACGTAATATCCAAATAAGGTCTATTTTTAGGGGAAATCTTTGAAAATCTTCTTCTGGGAAAGTACATGGCCAATTGAAAGGATATTGAGTGTGGAAGGTCCTTGTGTGGTATATATTCAAATTTTATCCAACATGTCTGTTGGAAATCCAAGATGGCTGCCGTTACTATAAATAGCAAAAATCTAAAAATGGCCATTATGGGTTTATTTATGTACTGATTTTGTTGAAATTTAACACATAGAAACTAGATTTTGGGGATAAAACATTTGTAACAGGGTTTTTCTGTACAATTTTTCATTTTTGCAATAATTATGTAGCATGCAAAAAAGGTCTATTTCAGCCTAAATCTTCTGAAAGTACATGACCAGTTGAAAGGAAATTTATGATAAATAGTGCTTGAAATAATAGAAAAGAAGGATATTGCTAGTGAGTTTGTTTACATTTTACTGATTGGATATATTAAAAAGAACAAACAAAGAACAAAATAAGGATGTGTCAGGTGAGCGATACAGGCCCTATTGGGCCTCTGTTTAATATATATAAAGGTTTTCATTTAAAACATGTTGTTTTAACTTTAATATTTATTTATATTTAATATTAGTTACTGAGAGGGGTACATGTATACATGCATTCTGAAATTAAATGTCAAGCATTGACCTTTGCACGAGTTCTTAAAAAGGATACAGTGCTTAAGTTTGGTTGGTTGAATGTTGTTTTACCCCACATCAACAATTTTTCAGCTTTTCGTGACGAGATTTTCTATTTATCTTGAAGATTAATTTTAACACAAGTTCGTGTGTGTGTGTGTGTGTGTGTGTGTGTGTGTGCAAATGTTTCTGATCTGCATCGTACTAGTGCTGAATTCAAACCTTTATATTATTGGTACACTCACAGATAACGTCACATACCACATGGTCCTTTATACTGGTACAGTAGGTGCATATGACAAGAAAAAACCTTTCTCATTTGTGGTCCACTTGGGTTTAACCCACAGCAGTGAGACACCTTTACCATTCAACAACAGTTACTGTGGCAACAACAGTTACTGTGGCCCCAACAGTGTTAAAAAGCCATCACAATTTAATTTTCTGTAACTATTGCATCCCCCCTTTCATGCCGCCATTATTTTTTATCAGTGACAAGGAAACAGTAAATGTCAATTTAAGAGTCTCAAAAGCAATAACCAGTGGACTGGACAGAAACTTGATATGTAACATATGATGATAGACCTACAAACTAAATATTAGTTCAATAGCATTAAGAAAAAAAATTTGGAAATCCGATTTTCAAGAAAGCACACAGCAAATAGTTTAAGGTTTAAAGATGGCCTTTATGAAAATTTCACTTTGATCTCTGGCTTGTGTTGGTAAACTATTGATTCAATATCTGTATAAAGCATTTTGAAATGAAGTCAGCATTTAGAAACGGTCAAGAAAAATTTGTGATTGACTGACAGACACGGATGGACAGAGGGCATATATATATATAATTTTAATCATTGGTAAATACAAAAATGTACTTTAATAGTAACTTGTTCTTAAAATTTCAAATGATTTCTTATGACTGCTTACATCTGCAAAACTTGGTTATAAACACATGTTTAACTTTATTTATTGTTAAAATGTTGCAGGTTTTAATCTCAGTAAAGGGCAAAGATTATATTATGAGCAGATATAAATAACTATACTCTGTTATATCTATCTATTCATCTGTTGCGGTATCTAAAGAATGCTTTCTGTGAATTACCTAAAAGTTTTCACAGTTGATTGACAACCTCATGATCTGTTTTTGTTAAATCTTGATCTAGAGTTATAGAACTTTATTCATCTCAAATTTCTTTCACATCACAATATATCACAGTACCAGTTAGGAATGGTTTTTTTTTAAAGAAATATGTATCAAACTGTATAGATCTTAAATATAGAACAGGCTTAAAATTTTAATATAAAGTCACACTTGTCTTGTAACATACACAAAATAATGAAAATGAAAAATGAAAGTTATCTGCTAATCTTTTATCTAGAGATACTGGATATCTTAGTCAAGGTCACACATCAGTTTTAAGAAAATAAAACAACAACAATAATTGATTTTGTTAATTACATATTATTTATTGACAAGTACTTCAACAACCAGAATAGACATACTTTAACATATATCACAAAATTTTCATTACCAGATGTACATAAATATACATAAATTACTCTATATAACAGTTTCACTTAACTGCATAGTAAACATGCAAATACCAACAAGAAAATATTTTTGAAAATGGTGAGGCAAAATATTTTGCACATAAAACTGTAAACTTAAAAAAATTTTCTTTTCCAAGAAAAAATATTGCTGTATGCTGGTGTTTCAGAGTTTAAAAATTATCAACTCCCCATTTTCCAGGAGGTATGATGTTGCATGTACATGTAACATTTTATTTACTACCGCCCATTCTCCAGGAAGTGTGCTGCATGTAAAATGTACAACTTTTCCTATTGTTCATATGATCTCATATGATCTCTAAATAATGCTACTATCTCAAATACCACCTGAAAAGAAAACAAAAAAAATATTTAGAACTACATAAATGTATTTATACATGTAGAAATCAAAGGAATGGAGACTAGTGAAAAAATTGTCTTGCACCCCAATATAGACTCTTGCTAGTAAATTTGTTCTAAGGCAACAGTTCTGGGACTGGATGAGGCCAATAGAGCAAAATTCTCTATGGATTGCTTAACACTCAACAGAAAACTTATTAATTTTTCTTTTGTATAGGTACTGATATCTAATAATTAGCAAGACCTCCTTTGTCCACAGAATCAACAGTACACAGGAGACCTGTGGGTAGACAGTACACTCTTATCACTAAATCAACTACACAATTATAAGTAATATTTGTGGGGTTTAAATTTTCATCCTGTCTCACTAAGAAAGTTAATATGGTCCTCATGTAAATATAAATGAAATAACCTCAACTAGATTATGAAATACCAGTACAGTTCAAACAAGAAATTGCTGTCATGAGATATTTTATCATCCAAAGTTTGTTTGGTTGATTGGTCATATACCTAATCCTTATATACATGAAGATCATATTTACATTTATTTCATATCATGTTATGTTCACTGCACACGGACAACATGGAATGCTTTTGTTAGCAGTTAATAATGGTGTAGGTCAACAGTGTTTTATGCCTAATGTGATTATACTTTTCATTTGGATTTATGCAACCACAGTTTTCCCTAGCAAGGCTAAACAGTGTCTGTTTGTTTGGTGTTCTTACTATGGAATTAATTTGTGCTGTATTGAAGATAACATTGTGAATGACTAGATGTACATACAAATTTGATATCCCCAGATATAATAAAGTAAACTTTTAAGATTCATTATATGTTTTCATAAAATTCAACTGGATGAACATTCCCCCCCCCCCCCAAAAAAAAAAAAAATAATAATAATAATAATAAAAAAAAAAAGGTAAGCTTTTTAAAATTTTGAAGCAATCTGGTTTTGGTCCATCAAGGTGTGAGGTTCCAAACATCTTTAACTGTGTTCACAAAGTTCACAAAGAACAACATCCTTTATTACATGCACTTCTGGATGATTTAACCCTGATTATTGATAACTGAAATGTCTATAATGATGAAATATTTGTTAATAATCCATGTATCTACCAAGAACTGAAAAAAAATAACTAGAATATTTAAACATTTTTTTAAATTTCTATACTGACAGAGAAACTTACTTCAATTAAAATCAGTACTATAATCATCCATTCTAGATTAACATGATGTTTATCATTTAACTGGTCTTTCACCAATTCCATTAATTCAACACAGTAATTCAATTTGGAATTCATAACCTGAAATAAACAAAAGCTGATATATAAGTACATGGTACTTTAATTCAGATATCACAATATTATGTGCTACATAAGTGGCTTAAATTGGATTTACAGTAAATTTACTTCATTTATATCAATCAAATTTTAGTGGAAAATTGGAAATGGCGTTAACAATCTGTACATAAAACCAATATTTTGTGCATTAATGTTTCATCCAGTTACTTTCAATTAGTAAAACAGGCCTCTTGAGACATATACAACAGTGTCACTGTGGCTTTGAGGGGTATAATGACTACGACCTATAAAATAGTGTTAGCATCCTGCTTATTGAAGTGTTTCTGTATTGTCTATTACACTGAAGTGTTCAAAAATGCTTGAAGATATATTACGATTTTTGCTTCATTACTTACAATACCATTTGATTTGAGGTAGACAATGTCATGAAGTGATCTTTTATTCATTTTTAGACAGAAGTGGAAAAATTTAGAATACACAGCAACATGTATGTTGAAGATTTGTTGGTTTAATGCTGACTTGGCAATTTTTCAGCTATTCGCGAGAAGAACATTTTTATTAATCCCAAAGATAAATTTAAACACATATTTTCTACAAGATCATGTAGTGAGTGACGGCAAGTATTTCTGATCTACCAGTATACACAAACCACAACCTTTAAAGTGATAGTTCAAATGCTCACAATATCACAGACAAATCAGTCTATCACATTCCTGATTTATGTGTTACTATCTTTTGGGAAGTCACAATAAAAATGTAAATGTATATCAATGTATTGCAATAATTGCAACATTTAATAAGTCACTACTGGTATTGCAATATATAAACCACAATACACAGAATACTGACAAGCCTGCCCAATAGCTTTTAGCTAAGCTGACTATAGCCTATTACTATCTCATTTTATATTTGATAACTACAATATATCACACGCAATACACAGAATACAGACAAGCCTGTCCATAAGCCTTCAGCATACCTGGCTATAGCCTATCACTATCTCAGTTACATTTGATAACTTACTGGCTATAGCCTATCACTATCTCAGTTAACATTTGATAACTTACTCTTGTTCTCCTTGTAATTTCCAGAAAGTTGTAGCATTTTTGATATAACTTCTCCAGGTGTTCCCTGTCCCAGTAAAAATCTGGCGTATCTAGTAAATCAGATGTTAAGTTCACAAAATGTCTGAAAGAAATATAGTAAAAGGTCTTTTAAATTTCTTTCAACCAAAACCTTTGCACAGTACAATCAATGTTCTGGGACAAAAAACACTTGATTATAATGATGCAACCTTTTATCAGGCAAGGCAAAAAAATTGATTGTATAGTTCAAAACATTTAATACTAATATGTAGACAAGAGCTCCGCATGGCAGAGCATGATACGCCCGTCAAATCTGCAAGTCATTTATGTGGATATTTTGTTTATTATGAACTATAAAGGGACTTATACAGTTCATATGAGCTGTTCATAATCAATAAGTCAATTCAATTATTCATCACAATGATACAAAATGCAGTGCACAAGTCAACAAGTACAATAAAAAACAATAGTAATTATTGAGACAATAACAATTGTTGTTTACATATTACTTATAAGCCTATGTCCACATTGTAATCAGGACAAACATGCTAACTATATGCCTGCTAAAGGTGATATCATTATAAGCTCAGTTGTATTTCTGATAATTACTGAAATATGCCCTGGACATAATTATATAAGTACCAAAAATTATGATAAAAACAATTATGTTTCTTAAGAACTGCAATTCTCTACATTGAGATCAAAGAGAATAACTAAAAATTATGGAAACTGGAGTTACAGTTCTTGTGCAATGTACTTTGTATCACTGTGTTAAGAAAATTTCAAGTTTCAAATCATTCAAACCATAGGTGTTAAAGTTATGATCCGGACAAACATGCGGGTAGTATTCAAAGGGAGATAACTCAAAAGTTAAGGAAGCTTGAGTTACTGTTCTTGTGCACTGCACTTCTCATCATTGTGATAAGTAAACATACCAAGTTTCAAAACCATTCCAATCATGGTGTCAAAGTTATAATGCAGAAAAACACTCTGGCAGCACACAAAGGGGAATAACTCAAAAATTAAGGAAGCTAGAGTTACGGTTCCTGTGCACTGCACTTGGCATCATTGTGGTAAGTAAGCATACCAAGTTTCAAGTCATTCTGACCATAGATGTCAAAGTTATGATCCGGCCAAACATGATAACAGCATTCAAAGGGAAATAACTCAAAAATTAAGGAAGCTAGAGTTACGGTTCCTGTGCACTGCACTTCGCATTATCGTGGTAAGTAAGCATACCAAGTTTCAAGTCATTCTGACCATAGATGTCAAAGTTATGATCCGGCCAAACATGATAACAGCATTCAAAGGGGAATAACTCAAAAATTAAGGAAGCTAGAGTTACGATTCCTGTGCACTGCACTTTGCATTATCGTGGTATGTAAGCATACCAAGTTTCAAGTCATTCTGACCATAGATGTCAAAGTTATGATCCGGCCAAACATGATAACAGCATTCAAAGGGGAATTACTCAAAAATTAAGGAAGCTAGAGTTACGGTTCCTGTGCACTGCACTTCGCATTATCGTGGTATGTAAGCATACCAAGTTTCAAGTCATTCTGACCATAGATGTCAAAGTTATGGGCCGGACAAACCCGCCGCCAGTACGCCCGCCCGCCCATCCGCCCGCCCGGACGCCCGCCCGCCTGCCAAGGGTGATCCCATAATACGCCCCGTCTTTGACGGGCGTATAAAAACATTAACCAACATGGAGATGATGTTGCAGACATAGATCATGTACACATACCTATTGCAGTTTGGTTAACCCATACCAAAAAGGTACCAAAAAGTACAAGAAAAAGGAACAAAAGTGTTTTGGAAAACGTATGCCTTATTAACCAAACTCTGGAACCAAAGGTCCATCTCAGTTCCAAAGTTGTACTTCAAAGGTACTGTAAGGTACAAAAAAGGAACTTGCTTTCTGTACTTCATGTATTTGTTTAAATTTATTCCTATACAGAAGGTATGAAAAAGGTTTAACATGTCTATGCTATATTTATATGTGTTTACTATGAAATTATACAAGAAGGTATTTAAATAAACAGCAATAAAATTTTAGGAAAAATTGGGCATGTAAAAGTTTCACTTAAAACTTGTTATCTTGAGGATCAAAGGGCCCCTAACATTCAACTGGCATTTATTTATTGTTATTTCATTAATTAAAAGAAACATCAAGTAAGCATGTCAAAAAGATGGGATTTCAAGAAGACTCTCAAAGAAATTATTAAAATTTCATCTGATTAGTATAATTCATTAAAATTGGGTTTATAACCAAAAATTTCTTTTGGAAGACCATTTACATATGTTAAATAGCTTGCTATAAATATCAATAATTTGAACTAGGTTGGTTGAAAAACTGAATCAACAATGACAACATCTGCCTTTATTATTTATAGTAACTGGCTATGTTGGGACATGTAGCCAGATACAAACTTAAATGGGGACTTTCAAAACCAACTCTGATTTCCAAAGACCCAGTTGTTAAAGAGGGAAGATTTTCATTGCACTGACCAATACTAGTATTACACTGAATTTGGTTAACTTTGAAAATTTGGCTTCCCTGTCTGAGAAAGGTTAAACAGTTTGCTGCCACAGGTGGAAAGTTTTCTCAACCATCTCAAACAAGAAAGAAACTTGATCGTGTATAAGTCTGTACCAATTTAACTATCAGTGGCCTTAATCTACAGCCAAGTAATAGCTATCATAGTTTCAGTGCCATAACGAAATTGAGTGTATATAACACCATGCTCTATCTTATTATTAGTTCTTAGCACTTCTGCTGGTACCCAATTATTCAATGGCTTGGTGGATTAGACAATGTGAAATTAATTGCCTTGCTCAAAGATGTATCAAGCAGTCCAGCTGGGATATAAACTACAGTGCTTTATATATTTTTTCAAAAAAAGTCTTAGGATTTTTGATGATTTTTAAAGTAAAGATATTTATTTATTTATTTATTTATTTATTCATTAATTTAATAAATTAAATCTATATTCATACCTTAATTGAAAGAGTTGACCTAATTTTTGTAAAGTTTCTGCTCTAGTTAATTTTACTTTCTTTCCAAGTCGAAGGTTCTGAAAAAAAAAGAAGTTGGTTAATTAAGACAAAACTTAAATAGCTATAAAAAGTTACAGTGTAATGAACATCTAATCTATTTAAAAATGTTTAAACTTTTTACATCAGATGCCTCACTGGTTATGACTTGGCTTTTTCAGTGACATTCATCTAACCTTGTATATATGACATACATGTATATGTTAGTTCATAAATATAAGCGTCACTTTAAATAATGTATTGGAAGTTTCCAATGACCTGTCTCATTAACAGCCATTTTGATAAAAAACAAACTAACAATTTTTTATACTTGATGTATATTTAGATATTTCTTGGAAAATGTACTTAACTAAGAACGTAACAATTTACAATGTAAATTTACCCTAAGTGAAATGTGAGGAAAGATGTTTCTTCTGTAAGATATATATGTGTGAAGATACATACACATATTAAACAACCACAGCAGTAGATCAGTTGGTAGAGTGCTTGCTTCATAAGTGGGAGGTCATGGGTTCGAAGCCTGACCAGGTCTGACCCAAGACTCAAATATGGCTAGTGACTGTTCTTTTGCCAAGCACTCGACATTATGAATGAAAGTCACAGTTCTTTCAGATGAAAGAGGACCTGCATTATGGTAGAAATGGCCTGATAAAGAACCCAGCTGTGTAATGCCATCAGCGCAATGCACAGGCCAAATTTCTGCACTTTCGTCAATAGCTGACATCTCGACATAAGTGAAATATTCTTGCCTGGGACGTTAAAACACCATTACTCAACTCAACATATCAAACATTATAGCCAGGGCTAGAATGGGTTCTATCAGGTTAGCTGGATGACACTCAAGACTGGTGTTTATACACTTTGTCTTTGTGTAGGCAAGCTGATTCAGAGTTCTTGTATTTTAATGGAATAAGTCCCTTTTAAAAGTTGAGTGAGTAAACGAGGATTTTATATCTACATACCAGTATGTATTTTATATACAACTAGAAATGATTTTTTAGAAATGTACATATATATCTTTGAGAACCAATCTGATGAAGCATGATTAAGGGTCATTTTTGTTAGGTGAGTGAATTATTGTTAAAAACAGCATCAGTATAAATACCGCTTTTTTGGTGCCACATCTTTTATGAAATGGAGGCAACATTTTAAAGTCTTTTAGGATGGACCCAAACTTAATTTCATAACATCAAGTGAATGATAAAAGAACTGATTGGGTGGCAAAAAACTGAAGAAAATCAAGAGTCATCTACCAAACTGAGACTGATATATGTGAATTAATTACCCTTGCAATGTGATCATTTTCATCAATTATCTCATCTAATGCTGCTTCCCACATATTCAATTGTACTGAAAATACCAAAAAAGAGAATTGTTTAGCAATTTTATTACATCTCTCAAAGCAACATTTTTTCAACAGAGTAAATCATCCTTTTATGAACAATTTATTATTACACTTAAAAATGAGTACTTAAAATTCAGGAAAATCTTGCTTTCCTGATTCTTCAAAGTAGGTCATGGTGACCTGTTTCTAGTGTTCAGTAATTTTCACTAATAATTTTCAAAGTAGTCGTAGATAAGTTGTATTTTAAATTGCAACAAATATACATACGTGTGCATCAGAAAAATAAATAAGTATTTATAAACTGATAAATACATGTACCTCTTGAATATAATAATAATAATAATAATAATAACAAAAATAAAAAAAACATCTACATATTTTGATGATCTATATAATATGATGGTTTCCAGCAAATATACAGTAATAAGAATGAAAATAAAATTATGCCTTAAAGCATACAAGTAATTCAAAAATCATTCTGTATCTTGACTCTAACATTATTGTTCATTAACTCTTCAGACAAATTATTATTGTTATTCCTTACCAGAGGTTTAAGTTACCAGACAGTATGGTGAACTGTGAACAAGTGGTAAAGTCTTCAGAATCATGTTTAAAGGCACTGGAATTGAACCGCTAGTTGGACTGCATGGAAACTTCTTAACCACAAAAGGCTAAAGTGTGCCTAGCTGATTAATGAATTGAGCAATGTGGAGTTATGATGTTTTATGCCCCAGTCAAGATTCTTTCACTTATTTCCAAGTGATCAGTTATGGGATGGTGGAGGAAACTGGAGTGCCTGGAGAAAACCACCGACCTTCTGCAAACGAACTGACAAACTTTTTCACACTATGATCTGTCCTGAGTGGGATTTGAACCCAGGTGATGAGAGACATTGTGATCTGAAAACGCGTGCTTTAGGCCACTCAGCCACTGAGGCCCCAGATTAATCTATTGGTACAAGCAGAAATGCTGAAAGTATTGCCATGGGCTAGCATCAAATCCAGCCACTTTATGCTATTTAAATGGAATAAAGACCAGTCTGATAACAACCTAACATGTACATGTATTACGTACCTGATTGTGATAAAGCATGTGAAAATGAGTATTTCTCTAAAACATTCTCTCCATCTCTAGCTGTATTGTTTAAATGAATCACTCCCTTCACAAGATCAGAGTTATTTCTAGAATTGAACAATCAATATTTATTTCTACCATTTGATCTGAAATTTACTTTATTTCATATAAGTTTCAATATGCACCAAAAATAAACAAGAGGCCAAATTGGTGTGTATCATTTTATTTTTGGCATTGTCACTAAGGATCTTTCACTCTAAATATTATTCAAAATGACCTAAAGATTCTAGAAAAAAAGAATTGTACAAGACTTAGCTAAAATAAATCTGTAAAAAAAAAAAATGGGCCAGTGGAAATTTTTTTTATGAAAAACTGGTTACAAACATATACATTGTATAGTAAATGGCCATAGATCTACTTTCTATATATCAATTTTGCATTCTATCAATCTATAACTAAATATGAATTAGTTGTATGTTTTTTCTATTTACAGAAACAGATTCATCTTGGATCTTAATGAATATACATCTACCAATTTACCAAAGATTTTCCAGACTAACATTGACTCTCATAAGAGAAGATTTTCAAAGAATCATCTAGAAAAATAAACATCAAATGTATATCCCATAAAAATTGTGTGTAAATTAAAAAAAATTAATTACAAATTACAAATATAATAGCAATTTATGTACCTTATGTAACATTTATGTACCTTATGTAACATTTATGTACCTTATGTAACTTGAAATAAATTTGTCAAAATTTTAAAAAATCTTGAATTTTACTACAAACTGAAAATATTTATGTCCAAGAATTTCATCTTTAAAAGGCATGACCTTTTCAACTGTTCATCAATTTACAAGGCAGCCCTCAATTTTGTCTACTAAAATGGTGGCCAAATCGACCTGGAGTTGTGTCTGGCGACCTAAAATTTGTAAATGGTTGCCAGCTTGTCCACTTTAAATTTGAACTTTTGTGACTAGAGAACAGATTTCATTTCTGTGTTATAGAATTTTCATGGTACTGTTGCAATATAATGATACTGTTCAGGCAATATAATGGACACTTTACATCATCATTATTGTTATTAATAACATTAATGTAAGTGATTGTAAGTCAATTTTAAAAATGTGCACTTTTGTTTTCCATAACTAAAAGTTGCCTTAATTTTTCATCATTTGGAAGAAAAGATTGCCTGCCCACTTGGAATTTCCACTGGCCACCAGAAAATTTAAATTGGTGGCCAGCTGGCCACTTAGTTTTGAAACCCACTTTGATGGCTGCAAGGTAAGTAAAATTTGCATAATTGTTCTATTACTTTCATAGTTTTTCTCTACAATATTGAATGATTTTAGCCAAATTTCTATTTAATACATGTACTGTTGTATGACATATGTAAATACAAACTTACTGAGTTTCTTTAAATTGAAACCATTCTAGTTCTTTATAACTTTGGTGGATATCATAATTTCCAATACCATGTTTCCCTAATGAATACAATACTTCATCTCTCTACAATAAAAAAAAAAAAAAGAATTGGTAATTTTATTTATTTATTTACATTTGTATTTATTTATTATTATTATTATTTTTTTTTTTTGGGGGGGGGGGGGGGTGTCAAAATCATTGTTCCTTAATTCAAAGATGACTGATGTATTTTTGTTCAAAGTTGTTGGGTGGCATTGGTTTCTGATGGTTTACATTTTTAAGCAATCAGTGACCTTGACCTTTGGCCTAGACCTCAAACCACTGTGATTTGTTTATCTTCTGAATATGAAAAACATTCATGGAAAATTTTATTAATCCTTAATACCATTAAAGAAATATGAAGGGGACTGGGAAATAAAAACATAAAAACAGGTGGTCAAATGGAAAACATCACAATGTGTGTCAATATGTCTGTATGTCCATGTATGGAAAGTGGTCTCATATGAGACACAAAAGCTGTCTGAGGAAATGCTTATGTGAGTTACCTCATTTTCAGTGACTTCCCAAAACACAACTGATCCTTCCCTGTAAAACAAAATGGTTAAAAAAAAAATCATTGAATATATATACAAGTTTCTAGGGGTCATTTCATAATATTGGTCACAATTACAGGAGACGTCATCCAGAAACTATCAAACATATTTGTATGCTAAATAAGTAGGCATATATTTTTTTTAATTACAAAGAAGACAAGTGTTATTTGTATAAGAAACACATTAACAGGTTTTGTCAAAAACTGATCCTTATCACCAAGTTACTACATTATCTGTAAACAATCTACCAACAAATGTGAATTGAAGTACAATATGCTAATTAATTGTGCATCACTTTTATTATATGTCAAATGTGTCACAATCATTTCTTAACTAAGATTTTCCTTAACTCAAATTTAGCAAATTTAAGCAATCTTTCTTTGAATAAAAAAATAAACATTTTTTGATAACACTAAATACAGAAGTTACAAGTTTGAAGTGATCTTCAAAATGACACCTTAAACAACTGATCTTTCATCTTGAGTCAAACTGAACAGAGGTATTTGATGAAAAAACAAACAAACCAATTTTCTCCTAAATCCTATCAAAATTACATGTACATAAATTTTACATTTATTTTGTAACATTTCATTATTATCTGAAAATCATCAACCCATAAGAATGCAGTATGCTATTAAGTATGCACATATTTTTGTCAATTGTAAACCAATCAGACTGCAGTATGCTATTAAGTATGCACATATTTTTGTCAATTGTAAACCAATCAGACTGTTGTATGCTATTAAAGCTGCATTAAGTTTTTCAGTTTTCTGAATTTTTTTTGGTTTTCTAAAAATATAATTTAATTTTTAAAATTTTTTATTCCTTTTAGCTGTAAATAAACGAAATCCTCTAACTGATTAGTCAATGTTTATCGCTGATTATATTATCAGCCTGGAGCATGCACACAGATGTACAGAAACTCCAATTAATCGAAAGTGAAACTGACAAATTGTATTAATTGTCCGTCATTTATATCCAGATGTATTCGCAATGGTGTTATATATCCCTTACTAAGACACAAATGTAAAATTCAATGAAGTTCTAATGTTTAATTTATCGTATTTCACCATTTTGTAAGTTGTGTTAAATGACCCGTTTTTTATGACATAAGCATGTTCTAATATTAAATCCCACATGCTACATCTCACTGGCAAATTATTGTTGTTTCTGTATTTATTCGAGCTTTTATCATTGAACCAAATGTAACATTGTTGATTAGGAACATCATTAATTAGATCAGCACCGTTTTAATTTTTTTCCTTGGAAAACTTAATGCAGCTTTAAGTACATGTATGCACATATTTTTGTCAACTGTAAACAAATCAGACTGCAGTATGCTTCTTAAGTATGCACAGATTTTGTCTGATTTCAAATTTAATTGAGATATTTGATTAGTAAACATACCAAGTTTCATCAAAATACAATCAACAAGCATTCTGAGAGTATTGCAAAACAATACATAGTCCCCTACCGGTCGAATTTCACTAATCCCAAAGTTTTAGGTAAAATGTACCTTATTATATGGTACAAAGATTTATAGTTATAAATCATACATGTTGTTCAAGATGGCAGATGAAAACAAAACATAAACTTGATCTTTAACTCATCATGGTAGAGTCTCATAAAAAACATTAGTTCCATTTCTGCAAGCGTGTAGAAAAAAAGTGTGGAAAACTAAAATTTCTGTAAATTTTCAAAGATCAAAGGGCCATAACTCTGGTTAAAATAAGCAGA
The DNA here is from genome assembly GCA_029721355.1 of Tegillarca granosa. Classification (NCBI taxonomy): domain Eukaryota; kingdom Metazoa; phylum Mollusca; class Bivalvia; order Arcoida; family Arcidae; genus Tegillarca; species Tegillarca granosa. Next base: position 11,691,321 of record CM056607.1, read on the forward strand.
TGGAAACGAAACATAAACTTGATCTGTAACTCATCATGGTAGACTCATATACCAAAAATCAGTTCATTATCTAAAATCAATTAGAAAAAAAGAGCAGAAAACTGAAATTTCAGTGAATTTTCAAAGTTCAAAGAGCCATAACTCCCGTAAAAATTTGCAGACAAGAATGAAACGATAACTTGATCTGCAACTCATCACGGTAGAGTCACATACCAAACATTAGTTCCATTAATGCAAGCGTGTAGAAAAAAAGTGCGGAAAACTAAAATTTCTGTGAATTTTCAAAGATCAAAGGACCATAACTCTGGTAAAAATTAGCAGATGGAAACGAAACGTGAACTTGATCTGTAACTCATCATGGTAGACTCATACACCAAAAATCAGTTCATTAACAAAATCAATTAGAGAAAAAAAGCGGAAAACTGAAATTTCAGTGAATTTTCAAAGTTCAAATGGCCATAACTCATGTAAAAATTTGTACCAGAATAAAACGATAAATTGATCTGCAACTCATCATGGAAGAGTCACATACCAAACAATAGTTCCATTACTGCAAGTGTGTAGAAAAAACATAAACTTGATCTTTAACTCATCATGGTAGAGTCTCATAAAAAACATTAGTTCCATTTCTGCAAGCGTGTAGAAAAAAAGTGCGGAAAACTAAAATTTCACTCCGGTAAAAATTAGTAGATGGAAATGAAACGTGTACTTGATCTGTAACTCATCATGGTAGACTCATACACCAAAAATCAGTTCATTATCTAAAATCAATTATAAAAAAAGTGCGGAAAACTGAAATTTCAGTGAATTTTCAAAGTTCAAAGGGCCATAACTCCGGTAAAAATTTGTGTACCAGAATGAAACGATAACTTGATCTACAACTCATCACGGTAGAGTCACATACCAAACATTAGTTACATTTCTGCAAGCGTGTAGAGAAAAATGCGGAAAACTAAAATTTCTGTGAATTTTCAAAGATCAAAGGGCCATAACTCCAGTAAAAATTAGCAGATGGAAATGAAACGTGAACTTGGTCTGTAACTCATCATGGTAGACTCATATACCAAAAATCAGTTCATTATCTAAAAGGGTGTAGAAAAAAGAGCGGAAAACTAAAATTTCTGTGAATTTTCAAAGATCAAAGGGTCATAACTCCGGTAAAAATTAGCAACGTGAACTTGATCTGTAACTCATCATGGTAGACTCATATACCAAAAATCAGTTCATTATCTAAAAGCATGTAGAAAAAAAGTGCGGAAAACTAAAATTTCTGTGAATTTTCAAAGATCAAAGGGTCATAACTCCGGTAAAAATTAGCAGATGGAAACGAAACGTTAAATTGATCTGTAACTCATCATGGTAGACTCATATACCAAAAATCAGTTCATTATCTTAAAGCATTTAGAAACAAGAGTTCCGCATGGCAGAGCATGATACGCCCGTCAAATCTGCAAGTCATTTATGTGGATATTTTGTTTATTATGAACTGTAAAGGGACTTATACAGTTCTTATGAGCTGTTCATAATCAATAAGTCAATTCAATTATTCATCACAATGATACAAAATGCAGTGCACAAGTCAACAAGTACAATAAAAAACAATAGTAATTATTGAGATTTTGGTATTATTTTCAGTTACAAAATAGACTTACCACCAGCCACACCATTTATATAATTTTACCATCATGTTCTTGTAACCTTCATCACAAAATTGAGGTAATCTCTAGTATACTGGGTTGTTTCAAAGACAGCAAGTTCTTCAGCCTACAACTCTATGTGTATCTGCTCACTGGTAGAATAAATTAAGGAAGCTAGAGTTACGGTTCCTGAGCACTGCACTTCGGATCATCGTGGTAAGTAAGCATACCAATTTTCAAGTCATTCTGACCATAGATGTCAGAGTTATGGGCCAGACAAACCCGCCGCGTACTCTGGCAGCACACAAAGGGGAATAACTCAAAAATTAAGGAAGCTAGAGTTATGGTTCCTGAACACTGCACTTCGTATCATCGTGGTAAGTAAGCATACCAAGTTTCAAGTCATTCTGACCATAGATGTCAGAGTTATGGGCCGGACAAACCCGCCGCCAGTACGCCCGCCCGCCCATCCGCCCGCCCGCTAAGGGTGATCCCATAATACGCCCCGTCTTTGATGGGCGTATAAAAAAGTGTGGAAAACTGAGGTGTGACAGACGGACGGACGGACAGACGGACGGACGGACGGACAGACAGAGTGCAAACCTATAGTCCCCTTCGGCTTTCGCCGGTAGGGGACTAATAAGCAGCTATCAGAAATCATGCACTGAGATTAAATGGGATATTGTTTAACTGTCTTGATCTTCAACTCATGATAAAAGGTATTTAAATTTTTTTGTACTTGAGAGATAACTTAAATATTTGTTGGACTTACTGGTAATTTGTAAATTTGTAATGCTACAATGAAATTTCAAGTTCGCTCTAATTTGTAAACAGACGGTTCAGTTCATGAATTGACAATAAAATTTTTTTTAAAAGTCTTACAATGGCCTTGAAGAATGGACAAGGTCAATCAAATTTGCAAACCTAGCACCACATTTACTTGAGTTAATTTAAAGTTTTTTATTCACTTATTTATTGCAACTAGAAATCTGACATCAGTCGGAAAAGGCCCCGCTTAGACAGATCACAATAGCTTAGCTGAGCCTTTGGCATACATTTTGAAAAAATAACAAAGTCCATATCTGGTAAAATTGGAAAAAAATTCACCAAACAAGTTCAAAAAGTCACATGCATATCTTCAATGTGTATACTTCAAATGTGCAAAGTTTCAGAAAGATCAAGGAAACAATGTAGGCAGCTTTGATGACACAAAACATGAGCCCTATAGTAAAGCATTCTGTATTATACTGTGAAAAAATGAAGTCCAATATCTGGTCAAAAAGTCAAATGAACATCTTCAATGTGTATGCTACAAATGTACAAAGTTTCAGAAAGATCAATGGAAATCTGTATGAGGAGTTAGGGTCACAACAACCGCTGACGGATGGACAGACAGGTGGATGGATGGAAAGACAAGGTGTTTACTATAGGACTCTCACATCAGTCGATGCAAGGCCCTAAATAATGTATACAAAGTTTTACCTTAAAAAGAATATCTCTCGAACTGTTCCATTTACAGGGTATTTAGGGGTAACATGTATCACATCTGTCATATCTGTAATAAACAAAATCATCATACAGAATAGTATCACCACAATGACAAAATTATGTCCAAAAAATATATACATCATAAAACTAATGGTACATGTATTGCAAATAAAACACATATCAGTGTGCATATATTTACAATGAACCAGATTTTCTGTCACAGAGCCACTAAGGTTATTTATAATTCACAACTTAACAACTCAACTGTTCAGTCTAACGCTCAAGTCAATAAGGTCGTTCTGGTTCAAGTCAAAAAGATGGGGGTTTTAACATTAAAAAAGGTGTCACTAATTCATTACCTTTTTGGTCACTCGTGTATTTCAGATAGTTTTCCCTGCAGAAATAATGATAAAGGAGAACAAACTTTAAACTTTGTATGATGTTTGATTATGACAAGATATATAACTTGTGAAAAACCAAGTTTATTCTTGATTGCACACTATATATGTACCAATAAATAAATAAATAAATAAATAAATAAATAATAAAAACAACTGAAAAAATGGTAAGAAATATAAAAAACAAATAAAATTTACAAGCTTTAAAACACATAAAAACGATATGACTAGTGTCGTGAAATTTATTTCATTTAGTTTTATAATCATTAAAGACAGACAAGTCAATGGTTTACAGATATACCCATTCTGATTCCATTCACTGTTTGGAGCCAATATAGGGACTTATTGTTTCTTACCAAATGGTAAATTAGTTATATTGTAGAGCCCTTGATTAATAAGTTCATATTTGAGACTTTCAAGGTCATATTCTTCAGCAGTAGAGTATGCTATTACTTCTCTGTTTCCAGTCTGAAAGTAAGTTTATAATTATTTATTTAGTATTGTAAGTTTTAACAAGTATCTACAAATAAAGTTTTTTTTTTCCATTATATTCATAACTTGATGAAAAATAACATAGGTTGTTCTACCTTTCACAAATTTTGCTTATTGCTGATTTTTTCTGGTCTTTTTAAAAAAAAAAGATTTTGGCTAATATGTTTGCTAAAAAATTTTCATCAATTTCATTATGGGGCACACATTCATTTGATTTTTTAAAACAAGTTAAAATATGAAAGTGGATTATTAAAAACAAATTTAGTTACAAACTGTTATTCATGATCATATACAGATTAGAAAACTACAACTGGGTACTGTTTCATATAAACTAGCTCCCAAATTTCCAAGTTTGCTAATTTTTTGCTTCCTATTTTCTAGAGTCAGAGCTAACCCCGATGATGCCTTAAGAATCCATTGTTGACTTCAATAGCTTAGTTAGTACATGACCAGACTGTGGCTGTCTGATCCATGTTTTTGTGATCATCAGATGTAATACTGTAGAATCGAGTTAAAATTTCGTGGTTTTGCTATTTTAAAAAATTCTGTTGGTAGAAATTTTCATGAGTTTTGTGAAAAAATCCCATTGAGGGCAATGGTAATTAAAAATTTTCCATAACATACATGTGTATAATTCCGTGGTTTTCAATAACCCACGAAAATAACGAAATTTATTCCCCCACGAATATTTGTGATTTTGCAGTTTATAGTAAAATTTGCTGTTTAACACACAAACACTGCTAGAAGAACTATTTGGATTCCTGGTGCATCTAACCCATCAAAAGCCTACACACAAAACCTCAAACACTTCACTCTGATGTGAAAAAGCATTGAAAGTATAGCATTAATATGACTGACTCTTCTCTACTTTGCGATTTTAAAATAAATTTGTGAATAATGTCTGATTTGACTTGGAACTAACTCTGACCTGACTAGGAACTTAACTCTGACATGGCTTGAAATTGAACCTTGACCTGCCAATTACAATTTTAAGCTGAACAAACTTGCCAGAAAGTCAAAATATATTGTTTAAACATAATGAAGTTGATCATTTTGAAGATTAAGCTGAAAAATAATTTATGGTTTATTCCTATTTAATCTGTCCCAAAATGCTTGTAATACATGTACATATATAATTATTTCTCGCATGTGTGATAGATTTATCTCACTGAATTGGTGGTACTATACTTTTTCCATATTGAACTCTGCGGTGCATGTGTAGCCTATCTCAACTGAACGGGGACTACATTTTTCTAAATTGGCAAGGGTAATAATTTAGAGGGAAAAAAATTATATGAAAATGACACAAAATACTTTTTACGACGAATTATATTATTTTTATTAGACGATATATTTATATATAAAGAGAAAATCGCTGTTTTGTTTTGTCCCCACAGATTCACATTCTGCTGTGAGTGAAATTTTTGCATGTCTTGTATTCATCTGCTAGCAAAATCTTAAATTGTAATAGAAGGGATTCCAGAAATTTTCCATAAATTATATGCAAGATAAATAATCAATTACTCGACTGAGGTCGAGATGGGGAACTTCAGACCTCGTGGTCAGATCTTTTTCATCTCAAACTCGGCATAGCCTCATTTGAGATAAAAAATCTGACCACTAGATCAGAATTTCTTAATCTCAACCTAAAACTCATAAAAGATTCTCTTTTTCTCTTCTACCTCTCGACCTTAAACTCATAATAGATTCTCTTTATAACACACTAGTGTAATACCACTAACTCCTATGTTATTAATGTTATCTTATACCACACTCTAAAGTTATCCTCTTGTTGTAACAAAGACATGACATCATGTTCTCTGGTGTATGTTATGAACACTTAACCATTTTTTCCTAAAGTGAAGAACAAAATTTTCTAATGCTAAAAAGGATTTTGTCAGGACTATACAATTAAGAGAATCATGCACTGGTATTCATATATTATACTGAATTTATTAATAAGTTCAAATAATACACAAGGTTCAATGCATTATATCTATTCTGCGCCTTTAATAAATTTGGAGGCCTTGATGGTCAAATGGTCTGAAGCACAGTGCCTCTCACCACTTAGGTTAGAATCCCACTAGAGTAGATCCTATGTGAGAAAGTTTTTCAGTGCACTTGCCAAAGGTCCGTGGTTTTTTTCTGCACACTCTTGTTTCTTCCGTATCCTAGAAATGACGGCCTTGATGTAAATGAAAAATTTTTGACTGGTGTGTAAAACACCATTTCTCAACTTCTTAATAAATTCAACATGTATATATCTATCTATCTATTTATATCTATCTATCTGTATATATATATATATATATATATATATATATATATATATATATATATATATATATATATATATATTGTATATAATTACCCGTTCTGTGTGCTTTGATTTTGGTCTTGGTCGTTTTTTTGTCATCGTCTGAGGAGGAGGCATAATTTTTTTACCATCATTAACTTCTGTATTTCTACTGCAGCTAGAACTGAAAACACGACTCCATTGATGGCAGAATGGTGTTTCAATAAAAGCCTTGAACAGTTTAACCTCTGTGTTTCTATGACAACTAGAACTAAAATGACGACTCATTTGATGACAGAATAGTGTTTTAACAGGAGCCTTCAACAGTTTAACTTCTGTGTTTCTATGACAACTATAATTGAAATGATGACTCCACTGATGACAGAAGGGTGTTTTAACAGGAGCCTTCAACAGTTTAATCTCTGTGTTTCTATGACAACTAGAACTAAAATAACTCATTTGATGACAGAATAGTGTTTTAACAGGAGCCTTCAACAGTTTAACTTCTGTGTTTCTATGACAACTATAATTGCAATGATGACTCCACTGATGACAGAATGGTGTTTTAACAGGAGCCTTCAACAGTTTAACCTCTGTGTTTCTATGACAACTAGAATTGAAATGACGACTTAGTTGATGACAGAAAGGTTTTATCTTTTGTAACAATTTGTCTATTTTACAATGAGTAGAAACAATTTGTTCAGACACTGTCAAAGGGTGTGTCTCAGTGTTGTTAAATCTTCTACAAGACCTAATATTGTGTATATATTTACACTGGACCAAATTTTCTGTCACAGAACTTCTTGTACCACACAGAAGTCTATTCCTTGTAACATTAAAACAATCTGTATGAAATGACTTGGTATTAATTTTAAATATATTTGGACTCCATAGTCTTAAACATATTGATGTGACTGGTCTGAATTTGGTACCACAAGCCATTTTTATTTTGTGTCTTTCAAATGTAAATAGCCTACAAAAATACAAAAAAAAAAGTTTCAATAAATTTACAATTTTACTGAACCAATTTAGTAATCACCATTTAGCTTAAGTTGAAGTATCACCAGACAGAAGGAGAATTTAAGTAAACAAGGTTAGAACATGTGGTTTAATTTTTGTAGAATTATCATTAAAAAAGGAAACATTGCAAATTTCAGTATGTATGCTCTATTAAGCTTTATATAGCTATGCACATCTTTTGTTACAAATACATTACAAATTGACACAACTTTTGTAGTACAAATAACTCCCGGTCCCAAATGTGAGAAATCTCATGCCAGTGGGAGTAAGGATTGAGAAACAATGTTTCAGTATTATCTCTGCCCAAAACTAATTAATTTCAAAATTCAAACATTATTTCAGTTTTTGTTTTTTATGCATTTAAAATAACTTGACTCAGGGCAAAGAAGTCTTAATCTTCTGGAAAATGGTCTGACTTGAGCTGTATATAATGTAACTTGGAGATCTAAATGGAGATCAAACTGCCATTACAGTATGTATAACTATTAAGAAGTGGAATGATGGTGTTTTATATCTTACATGAAACCTCTTATATTAAAGAAGTCAGTTCTGGAATTAAAGAATTAAAACTTAATCAAAACAGTGTATAACAGGAAAAATGTAGGAAACAAACAAAGGAAATCCACCCCACAGAGTTTAGTATCGGCAAGTGCTCTACCAAATTAGCATTAACGTTAAATCACTACATTCCTGCTACTTATTCTCAGAATGTTATTTCAAGTGGAAAATCTTGCACCTGATTTTCCAGATATTTTTTTTCTTTGGCTATAATTGCTAGTCCACCATTTCCGAGGACCACACAGAACAAATAAAAATGCAAGGTCTGACCAGCATATCAGATGTTTATGTAACATTATGGAAGAAAATTATAGAAATATATAAACTATGGACTAAAAAAAATTGAGTAAATTAAAAATATTTATGTCCTAAGGGCTCAACTGGACAGACCTATTGATTTCAAACAAATTTGAGTTATCGTTATTGTCCAAAGCCAAAATCTTCTGACAATGCTGCAAAGCCTGAAACACCAATGCTCTAACACCTAAGCTACCAAGAAAAAACACATGAGAAAGATATGGTGCTACTAAATCTGCCATTGTCTGTCTATGTCAGATTACTTTTGTGCATTTCTATCCAATAGAGGGTCAATTTGGATGATCAATTATCTTAGAAGAAATTCAAGGGAAAATTAAACTGGAAAGAACTTTCAAGAAAATTAAAAAGAATTCAGAAAATTGAAAACTTAATGTAGCTTTAATATGTGAGGGTCTGTCTGTAGCAAGGCACCCGATGTTTGGTAGATACTTAAGTGCTCAGCATTTTAGCTATGAGACAACTCACTGAACGTCTTACGAATAAAAACAGGTGCCCGTAATGTCCGACATTGTTGATCAAGCTAAACATACTGAATCATTTGTAGATTTAGCAAATCCAACATGAATGCAAATGTAGCGGTCTGGGTAGCTCAGTGGTAGAGCACTCACCTATAGTGCGGGAGGTCCCGGGTTTGATCCCCGGTCCGACCCTGCATTTTTCTCCCTCCTGTTACAGTTTGGTGGCCAGTGTGGCCCTCGGAATTGATGGACTGACATATATGCGGCCATATAAAGTCCATCCGAGGGAATTTGGGGTGAGATTTCTCACAGGATCATGGGAAACTCAAGAATAACAGGGAAGGAATGTAGCGGTCTGGGTAGCTCAGTTGGTAGAGCACTCGCCTATAGTGCGAAAAGTCCCGGGTTCGATCCCCGGTCCGACCCTGCATTTTTTTCTCCCTTCTGTTACAGTTTGGTGGCCAGTGTGGGGGAGGTCCCGGGTTCGATCCCCGGTCCGACCCTGCATTTTTCTCCCTCCTGTTACACAAGTACAAACACCGATATTAAATTAAAAATCATGACAACCGTTATGCAACAAGAAAAGCGTAGAAAACTGTTTAAGAAGATACGAATATACACAACCGCCGTGACAACATTGTGATGTTTGTATAATATTAAAATAATCCAAAGGTAAAGAAAAAGGGCATGCAACGTCAAATAATTTATGAAGTAAGCGCAAACGCACACGCAAACGCACACGCACACACACACACACACACACACACACACCGGTTTGAACGTGTCCTTGATTGGTAGTTATTAATTTCCAAAGTTTACAACTTGTCTTCGCATCATTCACATCCAAAAACCTTCAATGATATGCACGATGCAATTTAAAACTTACTTACGACCAAGAAATGTAGTCTAATATACAAACTAGAAAAGGTATCACATTGATATTCCGGAAAACAGACACCTGTAGCAAATAATAACACCGGACACGATAAAAAGTTACACGAAAAATATTTCGGCGCCAAAGTTACACAAGTGTTTAAAAAAAGACAAAGAAATCACATTTAAGTTATATTGCAAATAGTATTAATTTTTTTAATTCTAAATGTATAACAGTTCTAGGCCCTTCGATATCTTTGTTAACAAACTTCTAACTAAACTGATGTATTTAAATTGACACAGCACGAACCCGTGACACAACAAACAATGCCATCCAAAACGACATCCACCTCTAATTTGTTGAAGTTGTTGACGATAATCGTGTGCACATAAAAGTAAGTCAACGGAATGCGCCGGAAGCAAAACTGATGGAACGACACTTAATTCTAGTGTCAAGTGTGTTGCAAGTGAAATCTTTGACCCGAAATGGCTAATGAAAACCATAAATTCAGATCGCCTTTAAAGTTAGCTACTAGTAGCCAGTTACTTTTGTGAGAGAAAAGTTAGCTACTAGTAGCCAGTTACTTTTGTGAGAGAAAAGTTAGCTACTAGTAGCCAGTTACTTTTGTGAGAGAAAAGTTAGCTACTAGTAGCCAGTTACTTTTGTGAGAGAAAAGTTAGCTACTAGTAGCCAGTTACTTTTGTGAGAGAAAAGTTAGCTACTAGTAGCCAGTTACTTCTAGGAGAAAAGTTAGCAACTAGTAGCCAGAGACTTCTGGGAGAAAAGTTAGCTACTAGTAGCCAGAGACTTAAGGGAGAAAAGTTAGCCACTAGTAGCCAGAGACTTCTGGGAGAAAAGTTAGCTACTAGTAGCCAGAGACTTCAGGGAGAAAAGTTAGCTACTAGTAGCCAGAGACTTCTGGGAGAAAAGTTAGCTACTAGTAGCCAGAGACTTCTGGGAGAAAAGTTAGCCGTACTAGTAGCCAGCGACTTCTGTTTGTCTGTCGGATTGTTTCCTTTTCATTCTTTCTATCTATCCTTCTTCTTCTTCGTCTTCTTCTTCTTCTTATTATTATTATTATTATTATTATTATTATAGACCAACAAAAGTATGTTTTCTCCGAAATCCAGACTGCGTCTCTCTTACATTTGTAAGGCGGTTTGTACCACTTTTCATTTTTTTTTTTTTTTTTTTTTTTTTTTTTGTATTTACATGTATAAATTCCTTGCTATTACACTCTAACCTTCTAAAATAGGATTCAGAATTTTTGTATTTTAATGTAACTCACATCGCTTACTAAATGGCTTGCTGGGTGGTCGAACCCTCTATCGCTTTCCTGTACTCTATGCTACATTGGAGGGGTCAAAACATTTTATAAATGAATTAAATTAAATTCTTAAGCAGATAAAAGACAATACTTCAATTTTATATTTTGTAGGAGCAGTCATGTGAACAAATCACGTGATACATTTTATACTGAAGGAACTTAAATTGGTCACGTGTGGAAATAAACATGAATCAAAGGATGATAGTCTTGATCATTTATCCATTCTTATCATCTTTATGTCAATTATCGATATCAGTTACAGACATATATTTTACAGAGTAAACTCAGACAAAAGACAGATTGTTAAATGGCACGAGGTTATTTTAACTTCACCAACCAATGTCATATCTGGCATGTATTTGAAATATATGGCACTAATACACAATAGATCTATATTTGATCTTTAATAGCTGTCCTTGACACAAAGTGACAATGCCAGAGACAAATTCCTGTCTCAAAATGAAAGGAAGTAGCTTAAAGTTGAAATTCCGTACTTTGCAATAGCTAATGGAATCAAGAACGCAAAGTCGAAATCTCCGTCTTACAGGGAAAGATTTTAAAGTAAGTTTTGTTTAACAATGTATAAACTTGGCAATAGCAAATGCAGTTTAGAACACAGTCAGAATCCACGTCTTAAAATGAAGAAAGTAATTTTGTTAAAAATAAGTACCTGACAATGACAAGTTTCTCGACTTTCTTATATTTTGGAAGAAAGAAGTTTGTCCTTTTAAACGTGTACTGTTGTTACAATGTTGCATAACGTCGAAACAGCAATTTTTCACCGTTTCGCGACGAGAGCAAGGTTATTAATTTCTATGGAATAATCTAAAAACAAGTTCGTGTATGTGTGAGGTCTGCAAGTGTGTATCATGGCTGTCGATCGTATACTTTAGGGTGCACTCAGGGCGATTTGGTAAGGTGCTAGCTCCCCGAGTCAGTATACCGCAGACAAACATCCGACTCTCTCAGTCTATTATTCTGGCACCCGGTGAACTAGCCGATGCTCTATCTTCATAATGCCGAGTACCAGGCGTGCGAGCAGTATCAATTTTTAAAGTCTTATGTATAACCCGACTGGGATTCGAACTCATAATCTACCACTCTCAAGGCGATTTTAAAACACTTAAATGTACACGACAATAGTAAAAAGACACGGGAAAAGATGATCTGGATGTAAGTCGATCACAAAACCTAGAGTCATAGAAAAATATAAAGGCATATAAAAGCTACATGTAACAAACTAAATGAACATTTTCGAAGCTTTAGACCGCTCGACTAAGGAGACTAACGATTTAGATCTCAACTGACTACAGCCAGCTGAGCTTATGGCATGGCGAAGCGTCTGTAGATGTATTACAATCTTCTTTTCTGAAACCACTTGCCCAAATGGAACTAAATTTGATGTGAAAGGTCCCTTGGTGAAGTAAATCAAAAATTGTAAGTCAAGCAGTATCGCTTATCTGATTTTATAAGAGATATCAAACATCTCATGCAGTATCGCTAATCTGATTTTATTGGATATATCCAACATGTCACGCAATATCGCTTATCTGATTTTATTAGAGATATCCAACATGTCACGCAGTATCGCTTATCCGATTTAATTAGAGTTATACAACATGTCACACAGTATCGTTTATCAGATTTTATTGGAGATTGACAACATGTCACACAGTATCGGTTATCCGATTTTATTGGAGATATCCAACATGTCACGCAGTATTGCTTATCTGATTTTATTAGAGATATCCAACATGTCACACAGTATCGCTTATCAGATTTTATTGGAGATTTACAACATGTCACACAGTATCGCTCATGTAATTTAATTGAAGATTTACAACATGTCACACAGTATCGCTTATCCGATTTTATTGGAGATATCCAGCAAGTCACATAGTATCGCTTATCTGATTTTATTGGAGATAACCAGCAAGTCACACAGTATCGCTTCTCTGATTATATTGGAGATATCCAACACGTCACATAGTATCGCTTATCTGATTTTATTGGAGATATCCAGCAAGTCACACAGTATCGCTTATCTTATTTCATTGGAGATATCCAACATGTCACGCAGTATCGCTTATCTTATTTTATTGGAGATATATAACATGTCACTCATATTCGCTTATCAGATTTTATTGGAGATATCCAACATGTCGCACAGTATCGCTTATCTGATTTTATTGGAGATATCCAACAAGTCACACAGTATCGCTTATCTGATTTTATTAGAAATATCCAACATGTCACGCAATATCGCTTATCTGATTTTATTAGAGATATCCAACATGTCACGCAGTATCGCTTATCTGATTTAATTAGAGTTATACAACATGTCACACAGTATCGTTTATCAGATTTTATTGGAGATTTTCAACATGTCACACAGTATCGGTTATCCGATTTTATTGGAGATATCCAACATGTCACGCAGTATCGCTTATCTGATTTTATTGGAGATATCCAACATGTCACACAGTATCGCTTATCAGATTTTATTGGAGATTTACAACATGTCACACAGTATCGCTTATCCGATTTTATTGGAGATATCCAGCAAGTCACATAGTATCGCTTATCTGATTTTATTGGAGATATCCAGCAAGTCACACAGTATCGCTTATCTGATTTTATTGGAGATATTCAACAAGTCACATAGTATCGCTTATCTGATTTTATTGGAGATATCCAGCAAGTCACACAGTATCGCTTATTTTATTTTATTGGAGATATCCAACATGTCACGCAGTATCGCTTATCTTATTTTATTGGAGATATCCAACATGTCACGCAGTATCGCTTATCGTATTTTATTGGAGATATCCAACATTTCACACAGTATCGCTTATCCGATTTTATTGGAGATATCCAGCAAGTCACACAGTATCGCTTATCTGATTTTATTGGAGATATCCAACATGTCACATAGTATCGCTTATCTTATTTTATTGGAGATATCCAACAGGTCACACAGTATCGCTCATCTGATTTTATCGGAGACATCAAACAAGTCACACAGTATCGCTTATTTAATTTATTGGAGATATCCAACATGTCACACAGTATCGCTTATCTGATTTTATTGGAGATATCCAACATGTCGCACAGTATCGCTTATCTGATTTTATTGGAGATATCCAACATGTCACGCAGTATCGCTTATCTTATTTTATTAGAGATATCAAACAAAGCACACAGTATTGCTTATCCGATTTTATTGGAGATGTCCAACAAGTCACACAGTATCGCTTATCTTATTTTATCGGAGATATCATATATGTCACACAGTATCGCTTATCTGATTTTATTGGAGATATCCAACATGTCACGCAGTATCGCTTATCTGATTTTATTAGAGAAATACAACATGTCACATAGTATCGCTTATCTGATTTGATTGTAGATATCCAACATCATGCAGTATCGCTCATCTGATTTTATCGCAGATATCAAACAAGTCACACAGTATCGCTTATCCGATTTAATTGGAGATGTCCAACAAGTCACACAGTATCGCTCATCTGATTTTATCGGAGATATCAAACAAGTCACACAGTATCGCTTATCCGATTTTGTTGGAGATATCCAACATGTCACACAGTATCGCTCATCTGATTTTATTGGAGATATCCAACATGTCACGCAGTATCACTTATCTGATTTTATTAGAGAAATACAACATGTCACATAGTATCGCTCATCTGATTTTATTGGAGATATCCAACATCATGCAGTATCGCTTATCTGATTTTATTGGATATATCCAACATGTCACACAGTATCGCTTATCTGATTTTATTGGAGATGTCCAACAAGTCACACAGTATCGCTTATCTTACTTTATCGGAGATATCATATATGTCACACAGTATCGCTTATTTAATTTATTGGAGATATCCAACATGTCACGCAGTATCGCTTATCTGATTTTATTAGAGAAATACAACCTGTCACATAGTATCGCTTATCTGATTTGATTGTAGATATCCAACATCATGCAGTATCGCTTATCTGATTTTATTGGAGATATCCAACATGTCACACAGCATCGCTCATCTTATTTTATTGGAGATATCCAACAAGTCACACAGTATCGCTAATCTGATTTTATCGGAGATATCAAACAAGTCACACAGTATCGCTTATCCGATTTTGTTGGAGATATCCAACATGTCACACAGTATCGCTCATCTGATTTTATTGGAGATATCCAACATGTCACGCAGTATCGCTTATCTGATTTTATTAGAGAAATACAACATGTCACATAGTATCGCTTATCTGATTTTATTGGAGATATCCAACATCATGCAGTATCGCTTATCTGATTTTATTGGAGATATCCAACATGGCACACAGTATCGCTCATCTGATTTTATTGGAGATATCAGACAAGTCACACAGTATCGCTTATTTAATTTATTGGAGATATCCAACATGTCACACAGTATCGCTTATCTGATTTTATTGGAGATATCCAACATGTCACGCAGTAACGCTTATCTGATTTTATTGGAGATATCCAACAAGTCACTATATTCATATATCTGATTTTATTTGAGATATCCATCATGTCACTCATTGTCGCTTATTTGGTTTGATTGGAGATATCCAACACTTTCGCTTATTTGTTGTTTTATTATAATTTTTTTATAAACATTTTGTCTTTCGATTACGTCGCTTACTTCAATATTTTCTACAAACAAGTGAATTTCTTTTGTAAGCAACATGACACCTTTATCCATCATGATATATAAGAGATACAGTTAAGTAACATATTTGTAACCAACGTCATCTATTGGTCATTCATTTTCAAGGACAATTTTGACAAGTTAGATTATGAAGCAAAACGGAAATATTTCAGAATCTGTCCGAGTGGAATTCGAAACAAGGCGGTGAGAGGCGAAAAGATCAATATACTGACGCTTTTAAAACCACCCCGTTTAGCACGAGCTCCCTTTATAATGATTTAGGATAAGGTGTTCTTAATGTGTATGCTGTGTATGTAGAATGTAAAATTTGAACGAAGCAATAACTTAAAAATAAATAAATAAATAAATAAATAAATAAATAAATAAATAAATAAATTAATTAATTAATTAATCAATTAATTAATAATAATAAAAATGAATGAATAAATAAATAGATAATAATCAGGAAAAGTCTTATTTCAGAAGTTTTACTGATAAAAAGATACAATCTTTAATCTGAACACATTAACTGAAATAAAATTTATAAACATATTTGAAATTTTAAATATGAAAACATTTTAAAGCTGCCTTATGTTCTAATGTTGCTATCTATTCAATCCAATTGACGCTAAAAAGTCACACCTTCGTTTCAATATCGATTCCAGATATTTTGAACAATTCAATCTGAAGTTTAACACTGACTTCTGAATATTCCGTGAAACTTGCATCTCCTTCCCAGAATCGTTCTGGGTTAAACCTTCTCGGATCATACCGTGATCCTTTCACCCATCCCATTAAGCACAATTCTCCACCATAATCAAAATTGATAAATTCTGCAGTCTTTGTTGCGTTAATTTCAATATTTCTAAGTAATACCCCATTATATGACACTACGTGAAGATTGTATTTTCCAAACACTATGTAAACTTTTCCAGGCTTATCTACATACAGTTTTTGCGGAACACTGGGGCATTCATAATTAAAGAAATCATCACCTTTAAATGAATGACATTTTACCACTTTGTCTACGCTATAATATATTTTGTCCTCTGTTTTAGAAGCAGCGAAGTGTGAACATTTAACAGGTAAAGAATCCAAGACTTTTCCTTTTTTATTAATAACCATTAAATGCTTATCAAGATTAAGAAACACAAACATATGACTAAGAACTTCAAAATATTCTACTCTCATTCCAGTTTGTACCGTCCTTGCGCTAAATAAAATTCCTCTTTTAACATTATATTTTCTAATACAATGAGAATCAGGATAAGACACAAATATTTGTCCTTTTAAATTTGTTGTAACATGCCAAGGCTTCTTGTACATATACTGTTCAAAAATAAAATCCCCCTGGGTGTCATAAAACAGTAGTTTTTCATAGTAATAATCTGGGATAATGATAATGTCCTTTTCTAGAAAACAACTACTTTGAACCCAAGAATTTGCTACACAAAACTTTGTCTTTCTTGGCGCTTTTGAAATCGATTCGTTCTCCTCTGAAATGTCAAAAACAGATTCTTCTTCATGCGCATTAGCTGCATGTGTGCTCTCTTGAAAACCATTTGCAATTTTTCTTTGTTCCTTTTCCTCCATATTGCGCCTTTCTCTAATTCCACCGGTAGGTAACATTCTGTTTTCCTCAAAGCCATTTGGAATTTTCCTGTTTTCTCCAAGATAATTGATTAATGCTTTCTTTTCTTCAGCAGCACAGATGTCTTTTCTGCTTGTCTCTATAGCTTCTATATAAGAATGTCGAAACCCATTTTTGCCCGCGCCCAAAGTCTGAACTTCCAACGTCGAGTCAGGCGTTACCAAGCCGAAACATTTTACGGCCTTTCCAATGCTGATAAGCGTATCGGGTTTAGTATAGCTATGAACTATTACTTTCCCTACATGTTTCATCCCTGTTGTTATTTGTTTGAATGTGTCATCAATTTCAAGTTCATATTCAAATGTCTCATCCTCACCGAGGTCGGATTTTAGACGAGTCATGTTGCTAAGCAACTGTGTTTTTATTCTCTCTATCGTAGCATAAGTTGGCAAACATGGTTTTATTTCCAACAAAGAACTGATGATCTTCTGATCATAAGTGACACTGCTTTGAAACGTTTCTATCTTCTTCAGCTTGTCAGTTAAATAGCCCATCCGTTGTTCGTGAATTGCTTCTAAATCCTGTTTCAAATCTAAGTGAAGTTTGTCCATGTGGTCTTTTGCCTTTTCTATTAAAGTTTCTATTCCGGACAATATTTCCCTATGTCTTGTTTCAAGTCTTTCGATTATTCTTTGTTTTTCAGTCAAGGCTAAATGTACTTCGGCATTAACATCAGTGATTTGTTTTAGAACGTCCTGAACAAAATTCTCATTCTTGACTTTCATTGATAAATCTTGTAGTTGACATACATTTTGGCAGCCACTATGTTTAGTTGTTAAACATATCTCACAACAGGGTTCGTTATGGTCCAAACAATATGAGTTTAATACAGCGCCGTTATCGGAATGATCCAGACATTGTTTTTCAAAAGACTCGATCTGTACTTTTGCAGTCGAAACGTTCTCGATGGCAACAATTTTATGAGAAACTGCTACTCTCATCCGTCGGTGAAATACATGACAACTTTCACACAAAGCGTCTGAACAGTCATGACACCAATGTTTTGCCTTTGCTATTTCCCCTCCTCTTTTGCATGGTGAACAACATATATCCAGATTATTTTTACCATCATGAGTTAATTCCATAGGTGAATACACTAACTGGTGACTCGTTAAATTACTTGTCAAATTCTTTGTTGATGTTTCCGAACTTGGTGATTCGATCACACAATTACACAAAGGGCATTTAAAGACGGTTTGGTTCAGTTCACTCAATGACGATCTAATATTTACACAAGACTCACAAAATGTATGTGAACATGGTAAAAACTGTGGATCTTTAACGCTCTTCAAACAAATTGGACAATCAGATATTCCACTGTCAACACTTTCATTTTCACATGATGCTGCCATATTGTTACCATAGTTACATAATTTCGGACTTGTATGACTGGATTAAATAAACCGGTTTCTAATTAATATATTTGTTCAGGAAAATTATTCTAGAATATGTGTAGGTTTTTCTGCTGGTTTAATCCATAATTTTAACCTGAATATCCTGTTATATGGAGGTTTATTGTTCTCATGATTACAGTTTAAAATCTTTTTCAGTTTTGAATCTATTTCACAAAATAATGTTTCATACAGGTCCTAAGAATTTCAGTCCTACAAATCAAGTTGTCTTAGAATTTGATTTGTTTTCTAGTATTTTCATCCGTAATAGGTTTTTCAGAATTATTTATTCCATTCGAAGTTGCTATATTATTACCATGATTACATAATATAAAATCTATTTCACAAAATGTCATAAATCCAAGTCCTTGTAAATGTCTGTCCTACGAAAAAAGTTCCGTGGTAGAATATGTTTTGATATTTCTAGAAGTCTGATTCGTAATAAATAAAATTAGTATATGGTCTGGTGTTAAATATAAACTGTATATTAACTGATAAAAACATGATATCAAAATAAAATCACTCTAAATGCTTGATAATTTCTTTGGTGTTGACGATCATACTGCAAAACTTCTTTAATATTGCAATCGGAGCAGAAATCGCAGATCGTCAAATGAAACTTGATTAATCATAATTTAAAAAACAGCAGACGACAAATCAAGGTTTATAAAACAAAGAAAATAGATATTGCTATCTTTATTGTATTTATCATCTGAACGTATCATAAATCATTAATTTAATTGTATGGCACATGCAGACGCGGTCTCTAATTTTAATATGCTTTATCAAACATAACCAAATAACTTATTAATAAGATAATCGATGATAAGATGACCAAAGGTGACGTCATCACGGGGCTGGTGGTAGTTAAATCACAATATAATAATCCTGTACTTTTCAAGGTTCATATCACTGGTATAAACATTGGCTTGTTCATAAACCAAAATAAACAATTATTTAGTTTTTATTACATATACTATTACCTGCAATTTTCGTCAACTACAAGCATCAAGATGTTGACAAATCAACTTAATCGATTTTTTATGATCTTACTAAGTGATAAATCACACACATATCAATTTGCAAAGTTAATGTTTGTGATATGTATTCAGTTGCAAGAACAAGAACAATACATATGATAACAAAATGAATTATGGTGTAAAATACTATTTCTGTCAGAATTATAACAGCACATGAAAATACTATTAATAGCTTGATTATGCTTCACTGACCAAATATAAAATAATCGTCAAACTTTTATTGGATGCATTAAATTTGCATAGCAAAAGCCAGAACCAAAACATCACAAAACAATGGTTATTACAGAAGTGTTATCCTTTACATCTTAACCTGTACGTAATAAAACGTAGGTATGAGAGGCTCGAAGAAATATATATATATATATATATATATATATATATATATATATATATATATATATATATATATATATATATATATATATATAAATTTTCATTTCATTTTGAAAGTTGCAGTCTAGCAGCCGGGGCCACATACACAAAAATGGTACAATTTAAGACAAAATATTCACACCTTTTTAAAATAAAATGCCACTAAAAAAACCCAAAGAACGAAACAATTGAAATGAACACATATTAAAACAAACTATATAACAACAAAACGATATCTATAGTACATTGTATAAGTAATAAAGTAAAATAGACCACCACCATCATGCTAGTTTTACTTTGAATGGTTTACCTTACAAACGCTTAATACCAAACCAAAAAAGCTATAATACACAAGCATACCAGTTCATGTCCAAATCACAATCCAAAAACCTTGAAAACTGTCCAATTAAGAAAATGTAGCCGGGTGCTAGAAAAATTGTCATCTCTTGATTTATTTTAGATGTTTATCATACAAATATAAAAAATAATACTATTCGATACATTTTGTCCTGATATCAAATATACACCAAACATACCAGTCCTTGTCCAAACCACAATAAAAAAAAAAACTTTGAAAGCTGGCAAAATCAGTTATTCATGTGAACTTCCAGCATGGAAATGAGGCCGGTGCTAATATACATCAAACTAATATACATCAAACCATCGTTACCAATAGATGTTTACCTCAAATGCCTGCATTTATTGTTTGTTGGTTATGCCATATTCTTGGTTTTCCTGGTTAGATTTTTTTCGCTACAACTTACTTTTTATATTATTATTTTTATTTATTTATTAATTCATTTATTTGTGTTTTACTCTAATGCAACCATCAGTGCAATATCTTTATTCATAATTGAAAGAATCAATAAATTTTTCAAATGATTTGAAAAAAAAGTCTTTTTAGGTAGATTTTATCACTTTTTTTAATCAATGTTATTTCAATATCATGACAATATTAATTAATGCCTTCATTAAATAATGAGTAATATCCAAATGCAATATCAGTGCGATTTGATTGACTGTTTGATAGTAGACAATGAAATATCTCCCTTGGTCGCATTATCGAATAATGTTATATGAAAAAGGTAAAGGACGCAAAATGAATTGGTTTTTTTATCTTTCCTATATCATTTTATGCATTCTACACTACTATTTTTTTAAAATTCAATTGATAAACTTATATATTAACAGCGTTATTTCTATTCCCGTATTTAACTAAGAGTGTATTTCACAACGAGCTACTTGCATGTATAAGGGTATAGGTCAGCACGGGCATTGTCAAATTAATAGGGTTACCTATAAATTCTCAAAAAGAATAGCATGTCATTGCCTATGTCCATTAAGCATAATATATAGAATAGTTTAAAATAATATAGATCAAAATTTGCAACATGCAGTTGAAAAAAATACTCTTGATGTGATAGATACAACTAAGAATTAAAAACACAAATAAAACACATCTAGTTGACAACTCAAACACTGACACTACTAACCTAAATATTTATCATATTAAAAACAGATAAAATGCTCTAAACTTCTCATTTGATTTAAAGTGTACATTTAATATCGCTATGTTAGTCTATCTACTTAATAAGTGCTTGCTCGCTATTGGTGTTTTTTAAATTTAGAAATAAAATTTTGTCAGATTTTCATATTCAATAATAAAATGCATGTATTTCAAAATGTTATATCTGTGAAAGAAAATATACACAATTGATAAATTTATAGTTGGTAATATTAAGAGGGTTTTCTTTGCAAGACGTAAAATATGATTAACAGCGTGAAAAAGTCGTTTAATTATTTTATTTGATAATATAAAAGGTAGTCTATGTTGAGTATTCAAACTGTTGTTCTCGACTTTACTTGTGAAGTCGCGTGTTCAAAATATATAACACATATGTTAAATTTTAATGTGCCAGATGTGCACATTTCGGAAAATCATTAGGCATAAAATATTTTCAAAAAGTTTGGACACCAGGCTAACTTTTGAAAAAAGGCTTTTTATTTGTGTGATATGGTTAAGTATTGTTTTAACCAAAATTTTATATACATTTCTGTTATTATTTTTATAGATAAATTAACTCTCCTTCTGTACATAGGAATATTTTTAGACATGTCACATTTGTGCCGAACTACGACTCATTTCGTGAACTATTAAGTTATGTCCTCTATATTAGCTTTATCTCACATCTTTATAATTATATTCTTTTGGTGCATAAAATTGATCAAAAGCAAGATTAAGCTCAGCATGAAGTTATGATAAAGTTATAATTATAACTATTAATTTATCAAGGTAATCATTTCTTTTTTCAAAATTTATTTAGGGTCATCCACATAAATATGATAAAAATCAATATTTTCAAATTAATATGCCTTAGTAGATATAATGAACAATTAATATCGCCATTCGGTTATCTGGCTTATCAAATTATCTTTATTTTTAAAAAGATTTAATCGATTTAATCTTGTTATATAACCAGTCCCGTCGTGAGAATAGAACTAAAACAGTACAGTGTTTATATTCAAAAATTTAAATTATGGCAATCATTTAAATTATCTATTTATATTTTTTCACTACATACATGTATTAGTTTTAATAAGCACATGTAGGTATTAAATAAATATATAACACAAATAAATGTTAAATTTTGATGTGTCATATGTGCACATTTCGGAAAATCATTCCTCATCACTTAATAAATGATTTAACACTTATTATTGTTCTACTAATAATGTCATGTTCAAAATTTTGAATTTTTACAAAACGAAATATACAAAATTTTACTCATGTGCAAAATTTTGAATATTTTTTGTTTAAAATTCAACATTTTGCACATGACAATAATATGTTATCATTATCTAGATGATTCTATTTCATTACTTTTGTTTTTGTAAGACAATGAATACATCTACCATTTTATTGTGCTTACATCCAGTCGTAGGTGCATGTAGGTGCATGTATTTTGCATCTTTCGAAAGAAAATATATTATAACCTTTGTATAAAGACCATCCTAAAAACTAAGCATAAGTGGACTTAATAGACAGGTGGACTTTACGATTTTTTTATCTCTAATTAGATATGAACAAATTAAGTTTACTCATATTTGAAGGTGACCCTCTATATAAACTCCACCTGTATATATATATATATATATATATATATATATATATATATATATATATATATATATATATATAATATTGCATTAAAAGGCATGTTATTCTTTAAATTTGATAAACTGTTAGTCTATTAGGTCATTATCAATTAAACACAAACGTTCCGGTCCATGTCTAATCACAATCCCAAAAGCAAAGTACAAGCTTTAAAAACTGGATATTTTAGTTAGACACGTAAACTTCCACTACGGAGGTTAGGTCGGGTGCTCCGGAAGGGTAAGAACTTTATGTCAAGCTATCTTCTACCATCATATGCAAAAACAACTTTGAGAATAAAAGGAACATGGATCTTTGAGAAATCTCAATCTCACGATGGCATTCAAATATTCTCAAAATTTGGAATTATCAAGAGAACGTCATCTATAAATCCGTATGTGGAGTCGAATTTAACAACAATCTTCTCTCCATCTGTCCAGATTTGGCAAGGATCTGCAAAAAATTCTGTTTTATATGAATACAGAAACAAATCAGCAAAAAAGGTGAACAGTTTTTGTCAATTGGTTTATCGATTGTTTGTTAAAAAATTATATTGCTAAACACAACAAATTCTAACATTTTGTTGATGTTCTTCAGTATACTTTTTGTTTGCTGTCTTAGCGTGTTTAACAAAATAGCCGGAGCACCCGGTCTCGCATCCCTGATGGAAGTTCAATAACTGAATTCGCCAGTATTTAAAGTTTTTACTTTTCTTTGAGATTGTGACATCGACGTGGACTTGTATGTTTGTGTTTGGTTTAGCTATAAAACAACAACTTAATTATCAATCCGAACAATTTGTGTCTGTCTTTTCTGTTAATGTTTATATGTTTTTGTTACCTTTATTTTTTTAGGTTGTATTGATATATATTTTTTTTTAGTCACAGGCTGTTACTCTTCTGTTTGAAATCGTTCCTTGTTGTGCCCCTGCATAAAACAAACAGGGAATATCTAAAATGGCGATTATGCAGATTGTTCAGGACGCTGTTGGTGGTTTAGAAAGTCATTGGATAATGTAAAATTAACAAAATATAAAGAATCTGTACCACAAAATGTTTGGCATAACTAATATGTATTTTTATCAAAAAATATTTTCTTTCCTACAAAATAAATCACCGATAATAAAATGCAAAACAATTTCGAACATTCGTGATAAGATAGATAAAAATATTGTAAATTTGACAAGACGCATTCCAAATACATAAAAAGCTTTTGTTATTTAAAACAATAGCGAATTATCGATGTGTGGTTAATTTAAATAGAAATGATTGACTTGGGTATGATAAAATAGTCTATCTTTCTAATGATCACGATTTGTGTTTGAACGTTATTAGACCTTTTGACACTACTAATATGTCAGTCCAAACTCGATATAGTTTAGCACCTATAGAATTTCCTAACAATAATCCAACAGGTGAACCTATTTCTTAAAAGTATAACACATGTATGACGTAGGTAATCAAATTTGAATTTTGACATTTTGACCATTTTTATATCTTCTTCACCTTTTAATAAATCAACAAGAATAATGATAATTAATTTATCTCATATATTTAAAATCGGTGTTTTAATCGTGAAAAAATATTAAAAAAATCTATGGCAGAATAAATTTAGGAAGAACAAATAGCATAGTTTTGTTTATGAATGAAATTTTGTAATCATTACATGCTAAGATTCCGACAGTTCTTTTCATAATGATCGCCTCGGTCTTCTTTTCTATAAGTGCCAGATACTGGCCTGATCTCCTGTAAAGTGACCGAAATTGACCTTGCAAACGATAACACCTAAGGAATATATATATATATATATATATATATATATGGTACTATGAAAAGGTCTGTGTGAGGAAGAAATAAGTCGTGCACAATGCATGTTTGTATTAGATGAGCACAATAGAGGTAAATATGTAGTTTATTAATTCTAAGTTGGTAAATATCTAAGTTTTTTTGTGATTAATCACTTTTTAAGTATCACAATATTGATAAGTTATCGTCAGATATATGTGCATGCTGTTAAAGGTGTAAGAACAAGTGATAATTTAGAGGCTTACTGAATCAATTTTCTTAGCACTATAATCTTAATATATGGATATACCTTTGCTCGGAATTTTGCTTGATTCAAGTTAAATCAGTTTGATTAAAAGGTGATGCATATTTTTATAACATTTTATATCACAAATTAATTTTACTAGCAATGTACTCAGCATATACTATACATTATGTTCTAGATTGTAAGTGTGTTGCCTTGTTAGATGTAGAATAAGTGGAATGGCTAGGTTCTAACTTGAATTATACCACTGGTCACCATTGAGGTCTCTCAAGAAATAGACTATTTAAAATCAGGGGTTTCAATATCTATTGTTTAGTGGTATATGGTTTTTCATTAGCAGTTCAAGGTATAAGTAATGTAATACAAACATATTTTACATCGCCAACTTTTAATTCATTTTTAATTACTTCAAACAATACAGAATATTATCGACACTTGTACTTTGACCCCTTTTGACCATTTTATAAATTATTTTACTTATTTGTTTTAATACTTTTGTCTAAGTGATGAAAAATGAAAATTTTATTATCTTACTGTTAAACTGACAATTTGTCCAACGTGTGATTTGGGTGGCATCTAAACTCGATGGCTTTTCTATGTTTTATTGTAAAGTATTTTCCAATGTCTTATTTTCACTATTTTTATTATTTAAAAGAAGGGGACCAAAATAGTGTTAGAATCACACCTCTGAACATTGTGACATTAAAAAAATTCAGTGTTCGTCCAAAGTCAATAAAATTAGTGACCTTAAAAT
This sequence comes from Tegillarca granosa, assembly GCA_029721355.1. Lineage (NCBI taxonomy): Eukaryota > Metazoa > Mollusca > Bivalvia > Arcoida > Arcidae > Tegillarca > Tegillarca granosa. Next base: position 11,717,295 of record CM056607.1, read on the forward strand.
GTTTTATCTTGTGCTGGTTGCTTGTTTTAAACTTGTTAAACTTTGACGGCAGGGTTTGAACCTAGAGACCTAATGGATGTCATATTCAACGTTTTAACCATTCTGTTAAGGTGACATGTAACTATTGATAGTTAAGCCTCGATTTAACGTCTTCCATCCTACTATCCCAGTTTTCACTTGTCATAAACATGTTTTTAAACATAGCGTAAAGATATATATAATCCAGCTCATTGGTTTGTGATGATTTCTCAGTGCTTTTCTCAATATTAATCTGTTTGTTTTCCAAATAAAATAAAATAAAATAAATGGATATTATATAGTTATAAGTATTGTTTAAGTAAGGGTAACTTGATGTTTCTGAAACTAATACATTGACCATTGGTATTTGTCAATTCTTTATTTAACGAAGATGGTTTATAATAAGTTGCAATATATATATAATAACAGTGCTTTTTGGACTATTGCCAAGAGCATGTTAAGCTCAAGTATATTATCTATTTTGTGAAAGAAAAAAAATATTTCCAATGATCTTCCAATCTTCTGATTTGTTTCCCTTCATTTTGTAAATGAGAAGTGCAATTGCTTCTCAATGACATTTAAAGCACGCCGCGGGGGTAGTTAATTAATAAGTTTGACGAAACAAAAGGAGTGCAATTCATAGGCGTAATAATAACAAAACACATACATTCAAGTTTATGTAAAACATACAAGTTTATGTAAAAACTTTGAGAACTGGCCAATTCAGTTATACACGTAAACTTCCATCAAGGAAGTTGAACGGGTGCTCATTTCCCGTCTAGCTAGCTACGCCCGTCGCGTGAAAATTCGAGAATACAAGGAACATGAAATATAGGAAGTCAAATAAAAAGTTTTTTTTTTTTGGTGAATTAGATAGAAATATAGATTAGAGTTGTGAAATGTTTATGCCATGGTCAAGATTTTTTTTTCTCCCGTATCGAGGCAAACAGTTAAAGGATGGTGATTGAAATCGGAGAAAAGTCTCGACCTTCAACCATTAATTATAATTTATACACCTTTAGATGGACAGAGAATAACAATACCCTTGGTGGATCCACGCCATCCCACTTACTGTTTAATCAGTCATGTTTGATTTATTTAAATGGTTTTCCGTCCCATTCCGGAATATTTCACTTATATCAAGACGTCACCAGCCATAGGTGAAGTGGAAGATATTTTGACCTTTGCAATCGGCTTATGGCAATATGCAGGGAGGGTTCTTTAACGTGCTCTGCCTGCCTTATCTGTTTTTAAGGTCTCATCTGAAGGACCAATGTATAATAAGTGATCCATAAATACGATCATTACACAGGAGATTGTTTACCACACTTCAAAACCAAAGTGTAAAGAATCCAAGGAGGAGTTATTTGGTAGTAAACAGCTAGTTCTTTATACTCTTATCATCAAACAGCTGATAATGTGCCAAATTATTCTTGAAAAACTGTGTTACCTTTACAGCGGAAACAACAGATAAAAGAAATTAGAAGCATCGTGTAATTTCTAATGAAGCCCAGAACTATAATCTCTCAGAATTGCACGTTTTCTTATTTTATGGCCAATATACTAGTTTAATTAGTGAAAATATTACTGTTATAAAGAGTACGGTCAGGTGTTTTCATTTAATGGCATAAAGTGAGAAATATATACCAAAAATAAAAAAAGAAGATTGTACCGTCTTATATTAAAAGAAATAAAATGCAGTTGAAATAAGAAACTCGTTCTAATATTGAGTGGTTTGTATGTGCCAAAGAAGAACTAATATTTAGATAGCGAATTACTACATACAATTCACTCTCTACATTGTGAATATAAACTTAATTGTTATATTAAACGAAGACTTATTACATTTAACAGAATAACGGTTTAATATATGATCTATATAGTGAATATTTGAATGTAGTACTGAACGGAGATTGTTTCCTTTAACCTACATTGAGTGAGGAATGTTTAAGATCTATTTTTGAAACTAATTTTCTTCTGTTATTATATTGGCAACATTGCCTTTTCTTCTAGTTCTGTTTGTGATAACAAGGTGGGATATTTATATATATAAAGGTCGGGGGTTTTAGACTCACTGAGGCCAAATTACTAAGAAAGTGTGTGAATTTAGTTTTAACTACTTTACCTGTTATATCATATTTACATTATTAGGGCGAGATGGATGGACAACGGATGTAAATGAAGATGAGGCGATACCATAACTGCTAAAGATACACGGTAAGTTCGCATGTGCTGTGTAGCTTCTTAATAATAATTCTTCATAATGTAATCGACCATACACTGTTGTAGGGCGGTTACATTTAAGTATGACCGTTTGGTCATTTAAAACAACAGTTAATCTTAGTAGTCATAAACATTAAAGCGTTCCCTTTGTCCACACTTCAACATACCCCGTTCAATATTATACCTGTTGGCTCAGAAATATAGCAAGATTAAGGCTTATCAAGGCCTTCAAAAAGTTTCATAGCCGTTATCGCAATATTTTTGTCGCTTTATCCAGAATTATCCTGGATATATTTGAAGTTCTACGTTCCTTTCATTCTTATTTTTGATTTCATACGTAGCGGGAGTAGCTAGCTAGACGGGAGGTGCTCACTCTTCTGAATAAGCCAGTCTCACTTCCTTGTTGGAATGTCACGTGTTTAACTTAATTTCCAAGTTTTCAGTTTTTGCTTTGCTTTTTGGGATAGTGATTTGAACATGAACCGGTATTAATTTTCTAGTATTCATGTATTAAATATTTTTGCATTATCAAACAATATACTGGTCTATGTAAAAGCTAGACCATATCATACGAAAGCCTTATTGGTGCCATCTCCATGACCACGGTTGGCGCAATTGTCAGAATTGGTGTATATTACCAACCCTTGAAATTATCAAGATAACTATCTAGTCTTGTTTTAAGGATATCTTAAAAAATTAACAAAGCATAATGCAATATTTTATGTGCATTCCAAAGTTGAAGAAAAATTCGTTTTTAATTGAATAAAAGTCACGCTCGATAATTAAACAGCAAGATCTACCAAACTATGAAAGGGCTTAAGGTACATCCTTCGGATTTTTTCTCCCCATTTACACAGGAAAAAAACAACAACATCATATCATCAACCAAATTTCGCATTATATATATATATATATATATATAATATTCTGGTTAACTCGAATTTAAAGATTCCCTTGCGTGAGCAATCTATGCTACTAGAGTATACAATATTTTGAAGTACATTTCTGGTGAACTTTAGCCAGTTCGTTATTTTGCCAAACGATTTTGATTTATTATTTTAACCTCGTTATCGAAAACTGAATCTTACTACGTATAATCTCTGTGGGTTCAATCTCGATGTAATTTTCTCAAAGAACGCACAGCACCTCGCTATAAACATGTACATCGTTTTTATAGTTTATTTACATAAAACGTTATACATGTATATAGGTCAATTCATTATAAGAAATTATGTTTTATGTTTAATGATATTGAGTTAAGGCTTGTTTAAATACTTAAATAAGAAATATGAATATTACTAGAACCATGAAACCAAAGCTTACCGAGTATTGGTCTAGTTATGCCACGGTCTGCGTAATAGCACAGACACCTACTTGAATAAACACCTAAAACAATAGGCTTTGAAATAATAATAAAATAATAAAATAGTTTATTATAGTGTCACATATTAATCAACATAAAATGGACATAATTAAAACAATATATCACAGATTAATATCCAGCCAAAATATATTGGCTTATGAGACACTTATATACTATATACATACATGGTATCTAAATATATACATGTTTAAGAATTTTATGACAAACATTAAAATATGTAGCCATAAAAACGTAAACTTTATAAAATACAGTATCAATGTAATAGAAATACTATAAAATAATATTAAAAATTCACAATTTTGAAGTATAGTCTGCTTCTAACTCATTTAAACAATAGGCTTTTGAGGTATAGTCTGGTTCTAACACATAAAACAATAGGTTTTGAAGTATAGTCTGTTTGTGAAATGAAAGTGAAATACCATGAGCATTTTTAAAAGAAAAAAATATAAACATAAATGCTATGCAGACATAATTACTGGCAATTATACATTCTAGATGGTATTTTAAATATGAGTAACATATCCTCGACTCAGGTGAAAACATCATTCTATTACCATTTTAGTAAAAACATGTGAAATTCCACCATTTAAAATCTAAATTGTACCTATAAAACTATTTTCATTTATGATAACAATGACCCTGACCTTTGACCTTTAATCAATTCCAAGCGAACACCTTTCACACACTTCCTCTGTACAAAGTTTTTTTTCAACAAGAAAAATTAAGGTTGCGTGATGTTACTAATTGTCATTTCGAGAATTTCAATTTCCGAAGATTTCTCAAAAAATTCAAAAGTTGGATGTTTCTGTTTCTTTTCTTGTCGAAATTAGAACATACTTTTTGATATGGTAATCTTGTTTTGTGTACATTGTATTAACGGGTTTTTATTAATTTTGTTTTCAGGAGACGATTTACTAACGATGTGCTTCAGACTTTGTAGAAGTTTAGATTCTTCAGAATCAATCCAATCAGAAGAAGACAGATTTGATTTTACGCCATTAAAGACAGCAACGCTTTCTTTACAACTGTCGTCTGATGATGTTTCAACGCCAAGTGAATGTGGACCCTGTGAACGAGGTCAAGAATCTGGAGTGGCAGAATTCTGGTGCAAAAACTGTTTGGAAGGGCTCTGTCAGCAGTGTTATTTTTATCACGGTAGAATGAAAACATCACAGTCTCATTCGACCGTGTCGATGGAGCAATATAAAGAGTCAATAAAATCAGATAAAACGACATTATCGGAAAAATTTACTGACAGAGAAGACAATGACTTTTTAAAAGAGAACAAAAGCTTTGAATCAAAAGAACAAACTAAAAGTTCAGAAACAAGTAAAGAAAACAAAGACAAGCCTAGTATGGCTTTGTCCACAGCATCCTCAAGTTCCTCAACAATGAGTACTGGAATTGCAACTGTAGCTTTAGGTAGCCAAGCTTATAACATGGTACATTCACATAAACACCATACGGGTCATCACCACAGTGCCCATGGCAACAAGGCATGGCCTGGAAGCTGGGGAACACATGGCCAACGGGCTCAGCATGGACATCGGGGAACATTATCTCATCCTAGCAGGTTACATGGAAAAAGACGTAGATAACATGTGCTTTGATGATTTCTAAACATTTTATAGAAGTTATTGGACCAAAACGTATCATTTTTTATCTAAGTGTATATATTTAACATAAGGAATGGGTCAGTTATTAACTGTGTGATTAGGCAATTGTACAAGAGCTGTTGTTCAGTTATAATATATTTTTCTGGATCAGTCAATTTTACGAGTAATTTGAATTTTGTAGTTTGTGACTGACAAAATAGACGGGTATACAAGGATTGAAAGGAACATGCTAATTTGAACAGTTATCCCCCCCCCCCCGAAAAAAATGTCTTCATTAAAAATCAAAATTCTACCTATAAAACTATTTTCATTTATGGTAATAATGACCCTTGAAATTCAATCAAACCCCAAGCGAACACCTGTCACACGCTTCCATTGTACAAAGTTTCATTTAATTGCCTCGAATATAGCTAAAGTTAATGCACAGAACACATTTATAGAAATACTTGTTGTTAGAAGTTGTTAGAACTCGTGACTTTAATCCTCAGCAAACATTATCAGCTACCTCTGTTCAAAGATTTAAAAATACCTCACTTGTAACTAAGTCTTCACTGAGAAAAGTTCGCTTGACTAAGTTCTGTGGTTTACCGTAGTACAAAGATTCCTCAAATTCATAGAACTAACTATATAATTGATAAATCATGAACTAAAATTACCGATATATATATATATACTACTGTCCGGCTTTGGTATTGCAAATGCCATGATCTTTATATTCATTTCCGGGTTGTTAGGACTTCCCGATAAATAAACATTTATATGTGCATAAACGGCAAGCCTCGCCCAGATTTTACTGCATAACACCATAAACGGTGTTTGTAGCTATAAGTTATCCTACACTATAGAAATATTCTTTTGATGTGTTCATAAAAGAGCCAATATTGTTTAACCATTTGGACGTTCATTAAAGGTAATGTTGAACCGTTCTGTTTAGAAAACTATGATCGCAGTTTAAAACGGCGAAAGAAAAAGTTTTCCGTTCTGTCAAAATGTAAAAGGATGTTCGACACAAAATAGTTGTTATTTCCGTTTAAAGTTTTATATTTTTCTTTGTCGAGTAAGAAATGTAGAAAATATGAATAGCTGTACAAAACGGGGTAAGAAAACGTTTTTCAGTGACGTCAAAATTATGTAAAATGATGTTCGACTCAAAATCATTGTTGTTCCGGTTTAATGTTACTCCTGTCAAAAATGTTGTAAATAATTTTTAGTAAAGTATGTATCACTTTGATTTCTCCGTGTATTTGTTTTTGATTTTAATGTTACTGACATTGGTTATTCATGTTTTTATATTTGATTCACATAATTAATAGACACGTGTACATTGTTACACGACGCCCAGATTAACGCCTCGTTCAGACGTTGCGATATTTATGATATTGCAAGGCAATTTTTTCCCAATCAATTCCGAACGTTCAACCAGGGTCTCTTGTGTTTTGATTACATCCCTCCCGAACACATTGGAAACAGTTCCGTAACATAATACATCATGTTTCCAAAGAAGCAGGAATATTTGCCAATATCAAACAAATTGAATAATATCGATATCAAAGGAATGAAATAATTACCCGGAACTGATGTTAGATAATCAATAACACGTGCAACTCTATATTACGCATTTTAGCCCAAATTATACACATCAACAAGCTGTTCCAAGGCTTAAAACTTCCGGTAAAATCGTCATTTAATGCCAGGACTTTGTGGCCTTATTGATTATTTACTCATTTTCAAAAAGAAAATAAGTCATAAAAACATAGAGTATTTTCGAAAGAAACAGTACAATTACAAAAGAGAACAAAATAACCAAAAAATGGCTGGACAAGCTAGTAAAAATTAAGTGTCCAGAAATGTATATCCATGTCAATATATTTAATAATTTCATCCCAAGAACCTTGCAACTTTAATAAAGGTGTCTTGGTAGCCGAATGGTCTAAAGCGTGTGCTCACCGTGCCTGTCATACACTAAGTTCAAATCCTGCTGGGGCTGATCCTAGTTCGCCTACCAGAATCAGTGGTTTTCTCTACACATTCCGATTTTCTCCACCATCTCTGAAATGACCACCTCGATATAAGTAAAAAAAATTTTGACCTGCAGTAAACATCATTACTCCATTTAACTCATCAATGTAGTTATCTTGGGATCTGGTCTCAAACAATTCACAAACATTATATATAATTTTATTACTCCTAAAAAATTTAAATGCGATAGAAAACAACTAACACGTTTTCCATTCATTCACAAAATGAAATTATTGGCTTAAGATCATATAAAATCAAACTACTACCTTAGATTTTGACTTCAGCCATACTTTTAGAATTTTTAATACGAAGGGACATAACTCCTAACAAAATGACAACAGTCTGAAATGTCCAGATTTTTAATTACAACAAAATCGGTACACAAATGAACCTGCAATGGCAATTTATAAGGTTTTGCTATTTATAGTAATGACCGTCATGTTGGATTTTGAATGGACATGTCAGATACAATTATTTATCTACAACAACTAAGGACCTTTCATACCAAATTTCATTTGGATTGACCAATTAGTTTCAGAGAAGTTTTTGGACCCAGGCTTTCCTATGCCATATGCTAAATTTTATTTCTACAATTGAAAATGTAGATAAAAAAAAAAAAAAAAAACAAAACAAAAAAATAACCAAAAAAGTGGTAACTTATACTGAAGACATATGTAATACTAGTACATGAAGGACTTATGTTCAGACATTCCACAAATCTATTTTCTGCTGTATTATTATTTCCTATGCAAATAATTTCTCACAATATTACAGCTAAGAGATTTCCAACATGGTTAAACATGTCCACATAACTTCATATTGCCTATGTTGATCAGTGGTAGAGCATCCACCATCCAGGATGTCAGCCGTTTGAACCCAGGTCCAATCATTCAAAAAATTTAAAAATTTGATACTGCTTCCTTGCTTTGCACTCTGCATGAAGAGTACATTCTACTGACAGGTCAACCAAGTGCCACAATAACATGACTAGGGGAGTGGTATGTCTGTTTACAGCATACTTAATTGATTAGAGAGTACCTTAACAAAGAGTTGCCCGGAGTGCAATGCAGACCATAAAATACACCTGGCACATCTCATGTAAAAATAAACCTGTTCTTAGTTTAAATAACCTTGCTTTTTCACAAATACATGTACCGGTAGCTAAAAACTGCTGCTGGGACATTTAACATTACAACCAACCAACCAAATAACTACATACATGTAAGCTCCAACTTAATCCTGACCATAATTCAAAGGTCAATATGAGATGATCCATCATTTGTAATAGATACACATGTAGATAGCTCATATTTCAACATTAATACCATGTTGGAACTCATAGTTTCATCTTAAATTCTGTGAATATGTATGGATGCTTACAAAATACTGTGTTCAAAAAGATGCTAACATGGCTTCACTTTGGCAGATGGTCTATAATAACAAAATGTCAACTGTAAGAAAGATTTTGTGATATTTTAATGACTCCAATGATGACAATGAAATGAATTTTACAAAATTACAGTGATGAAAAGATGATAAAATGTTAAAATACAATAAAATATAAATCTTAATGGAGGCTGTTCTAATTCCTTGAACAAGCAAGCACAGCTTTCAAGTCATGATTATTGAATGTTCTTCAAAAAACGGTCAGTCTTCTAAAAACATAAGTGTAACATAATTTTTAAACTTATTTATAAAGAGTCTCAGCCTCTTGATATTCACAAACTATGGGTAGTCCACATGGCAAAGTGTTGTTACAGATTAGACACAGCACTCATAAATACATGTACATATGGATCCATTGCTGGGTTGAAATTTAATACGGTCTTGGTCTTCTATCATCTCTGCCTGGTCCTCCCATCGGTCTGAAACACAATTTTTAAATCAATGTAATAAAAAACATTTACACAGATTTGGTATACATTATATATTTTTATTTAAAATAATTTGAGGTCTGCAAACAAAAAGATTTCTTTCTATTAATATGTCCTTAGAAAAACAATTTTTCTTGTTGGTATTTAGAAACTTAGTAATGTTATTTTAAAACAGTTTAAGGTTATAAGAATTGTTTAATGGACCAGAAATGACTAATAATAAACAGTTGACAGGTTTAATTGAAATGTTTATCAAAGTAATGCTTATAAAAATAATCTTAGAAGTCAAATCAAACAAATAATAAATTGTTACTGACCTTCCACCTCCTCTATCTCTTCCGCCACCACGGTCACCAAATCCACCTCTTCCTCCACCGCCTCTACCTCCTCTATCTCCAAAGCCACCTCTTCCTCCACCTCCCCTACCTCCACGGTCAAATCCTCCTCTCCCACCTCTGTCTCCACCACCTCTACCACGGCCTCCTCCAAATCCTCCTCTGCCACCTCTACGGCCACCTGAATAATACATGGGGAAATAATTAAGTTTAAATAACTTAACAATATATGGTAAAATTATTAAGTATAAATATAAAGTGTTGTAAAATAGAGATATTTAAATACTTGAAGCTTGAAAGATACAATCATTAAAGAATATTTAAATTTAAGAAAAGAAAAATTTAATGTATTGTGCTACAAATGTGTTTATAAATCAGATTCCTCCAGTTATAATAAAATAAAATAAGGTGTATTTTTAATATAACTTACCATCATCATCACCATCCATACCATCAGGTTTAGGAGCATTACAGAGATTACATGTGTTCCTCCAACCAAAGTTGTTGTTACCACAGCCTCTGTTAAAGTAAAATAAACAACAGTTAATAGATATTAAAATCATTTCCAAAACTTTATTTAAGAATAATTTAACATTTAGGAATACTTGCAATGTATTGAGTGACAAAATCAGAAGGATACAACAAATCAAGAAATTTATTTTTTGAGCAACATAAACATTTACAAAAATATTTACTCCCTTTAAAAAACTGATATTTAATGTCAACATGTTCAATCTTCACAAGGACTACATTTCAGTTATTTCGGAAAATGAAATATAATCAACACTTACTCTGATTCACAAGTCCAATCTCCAGCTCTGGATCCACCTATAAAATGACAAAATATAAGTTAATCAAGTCAAAATTTAAATTTCATCAAAGTAATAAAATAACCTTATACAAATATCATATTCAGATGTCAAATAAATATGTACAGGTATGTCAACCATAACATTTCTACATTTCTGTTTCCAAATTTTTTTATCATCTTTCATCTAAAACATCAAATCCAACTATTAATTTTTATTAAGACTTTTAAAGATGATTTATTTATCAGGAATGCGCCTAAATTCAAAAACATTGGATATGATAAGACACTTAAATTTTATTACCTCCAGAACCTCCTCCTCCACCACCTCCACCTCGGCCACCACCTCCTCTACCACGTCCACCATCAAATCCACCTCGTCCTCCTCCTCCACGACCTGTTATCGATAACATTATAATTATTTCTCAAATGCTTCATGTAAAAGAGTAAATGCAATATCAAGTTTAAATATTAATTAGTCAACAATTTTTTTTAATCTATAGATATCTAGTTTTTCTACCACGTTTTTTTTAAAATACCGGTAACACATGATGACCCTTGCTACACTTTGGTTATGGATTAAGTTTTCATTAGTCTCCTTTTTCAATTTTGCAAAATAAATATAAACAGCTGAAGGTAGTTCCCCAACATATCAGCCAGTCAAATTTTCAGGAGAAACCCAGTTTGACACTCCACAGTATAAGGTATCATGTGTTACAAAAGTGAACCCCATTTTTATCCAAGATTTGTTGCGTGTTACGCAACAATATTTATTTAATATTCACACCATTTATTTTGTGTTCACACAATTGTTTAACATTTTTCACCATGTATAAAGTGCTAAGTTTATACATTTTCACTCATATTTGTCACGTGTCTACACAAACTAAACCAATTTCCCCTATCTTTTCTTACCTCCGCCACGACCACCTCCTCTGCCACCTGGATTTATCTTTCTTTGTGCTATTTCTACTTTTATGACTTTTCCATTAAAGTCTTTTTCTACAAAATGAATAATTTGACAAACAGATATTAAAGATAATTATAAAAAATGTTTTTAATACAAGTTCAAAATATACCCAAAAAGCAAGTAAATTACCATTGATCACATGGAAAACTAAAGAGACAGCCATGAAGTTACATACATGTGCAATCAATTTTTCCTTTAAATAGTATTTCATATTCACGTGTAATTTGAAGTTATAAATACAAAAAAAAAAAAAAAAAAAAAAAAAAGAGAGAAAAAAAGAAAAAGAAAAAAAAAGATCAGCTTCTTTTTTAAATTCCTTTTTCAACAATTTCAAGTTTGGGCATGAAAACATTCTTGTACATGAATGCAGTGATTCTACATTTATTTATACAATAGATTGACATACATGTAGGTGTTTGTTTTATGGAACACACCACTTGTCTGCAGTTAATCTTATTTTTTGGAAGTAAACATAATGTAACAAACGACAAAATTTCATTTTTTACCATTGAACCATTTGATAGCGGCTTTAGCAGATTCCATATCATCATATGTAATTGTGGCTTCTCCTTTTGGTCTACCAGTCTGTTTGTCTTTGTATATCCAAACTTTGGGATTTCCAGTTTTCTTATCAGTCTGAAATAATTAAAAGTGGTAATCTTCAGATTTGCATTATAAGTATTTATAGACAATATAATTTTTCATTCTTTCCTTTAAAGGTTTAATTAAATTTTGTATCAGTGTTTATGAATATTTAATTTATGAAGGATTGTCCGCAATATTGATTCTGGTTTTTTTTTACCCCTCTGTTGTGATGCCAATCTCTCCAACACCAATACTGTATCTGGGTAGAATGTATAAAAACGAATTTTATTTGGAGAACTAAAGTTGCCTGGCCCATGAGTTAAGCACTATTTCAACATATTCAGTTTTCAAAGCATGAATAAAATTTAATATAACAAAAAATATGTCCAAAGTTGTATGGATGGATGGATGGATGAATGACATGTAGAGCAGTAGACATAAAATAAAATACCCTGTTGTCAGGGTTCATATTAAAATCTCTTGCATGTAAAATATAAAAATTTAAGAGATTTAGGCATGTTGGACACTGCCTGCTTCGTATTGATAAGCATACAGAAATCATGTACCTTGATAACACCAATACTGCCGAAGTGTTGTACCAAAGCATCCTCTTCTACCTCTTCACCAAGTCCTGATACAAAGATAGTATCCAACTGTTCTTCCATCTGAGGAGCTGTTTAAAAATAAAACAATGTTTCAAATCTTAATTTTCATAATATGTAAAGAGTCTCTTAGATTTAGACTAACAATGTGTAAATAATTATTCAAGTACAAATTAACAAATTTGTTCTTACAATAATGAATTTTTCATATATTGTTTATGATATTTATATAAAATATTAAGAGATATACAAACAGATATCAAGGGTTGTCTTGAAAAAAGTGTTAAAAATATTAAAAAAATCGATAGTTCTTGGCTTAAGTTACCGAGAACTGTACCTACTTTGTTATAGCATATCAACCAAATTATGATACAACATGAATACATACCTCCTCCTCTATCTCCGCCACGGTCACCTGTAAAAAGATGTAAAAAATCTGTTAATTATCTTATATAATATGTAACAAGCATAAAAGGTTCTTTTTTATCTATAACCCAGTGAAACATTTAACAAAAGTGCAATTTAATTTTTTTCAATTCTGTAGTTACTTTGTCAGCCATATCATGTCACTCTGGTTTTAAAAATGATTTAATAGGGTAAAACTACATGTATACCCATCTCAAGTTGAAAAAACTTTTCAAAAGAGAAAAACTATCAGCTTGTGAAGAACCTTTTATACTTGTATTCTTAAAAAAGTGTAAAAAATAACGTAATGATAATTGAATGAACTTTAATTTATAATCCACAGGATAGAAACCTCTATCTGAAATACATGTTTGGAAGACTATTTGTACAAGTTTTTTGGTCCCCCCCCCCCTCCCCATGTGTTTTTCCCTTTGTAGAAGGCAGCATTCAATATTTTTCACAATTTCTATCCCCTCCTTCCCCCTTTTTACCAGTGTTTGTAAAACTGTGGTTTACCTATTCTACACACACAAGTGGAATCTTCCATTAATGTTTTGTGTGTTATAACTTGTTTTGTAGCTACACTTTACAAAATATGCAGCACAAACTAGTTTTTTTTTTTAAAAATAATAATAAATAATAACACTCCTGCCACGAAAACTTGCACTAAATTTGTGTTTTTTCTTTTTTAAACCCTTTTCTTTTTTTCTGACTATAAACATATATTGTAAACACTTATTTATAAACTTGTTTTGAACCGTAAATTTACGGATAAGTCTTCATTTCAGACTGCAACATAAAACATCAACACAAGTCTACATCGTTTTTTCCTTAAATCAGTATACCAGTCATAATTAATTACATTAACAATGCATCACTTATCATTCCTTTTAAACCGTACAACCTGTTCATCATACCTTTTGTACACATTTTATAAATTCCAAATTGCTACACAGAATTTTTAACCTACTTATTCTGCGATATATATTACCTTTGTAACATAACACATAACATTTATTTACACGTGTCTTAACCGATTCATTTAATGGATACTTTCCTCTCATTCCTCCTTTCAACTTTATATACCGGTACACACATTAATCAACCTTTCGTTGGTTTTTGCATTTACCGGATAACTGATATCTTTACCAACAAATTAAATTTTTTCATAAATGTTTAAAAATTGAAAATTTCATTTAAATTAGGCTAACACTGTCTACTACTTCTGTTCAATAGTGATTACTGCTAACTCCTGAACAATTTTAACACACATCTTTGAGCTCCTAGCTTTAAAATGCATCTTTGTGGAGTCACCTTCCAACATCTACTTGATTATCAGTTTGTTTTGCAGTTAAAAAATGCAATCCTTTAATCAAACAGGTTTCCATCTTAGTTTCAGCCTCTTTAGATCTTCCAACAACAGCAATTTGTTCCATCATATGCAGTATCTGGACACATCTTGAACTTTCCATTTTGTATTTAAGAAATGGACAATTGCGAAAATGTTTATACCTAGGCAACAAACCAAGAGTTCTTTCTTGGTTGGAAAAGAACATTTTATATTTTCTACCTACATTTAGAATGAACCCTTCCCAATTCAGAACCAACCTACCTATATATTTAAATGAACCCTTCCCTGTTTAGAATCAATGTAAACAACTCATAAGATTTATATGTGTACTTAAAAACTTAAAACACACTATTAAACTCTTGGTAAATTATGAGTAAAACCATTTTGATATTATATAGTAATTTGCACATTTTTATGTATTTTAACACAAGTTTTGATTTAACAAACAGGCTACTCAAACAATCTAAGAACCTTGTTTGTAAACCATCCAGTGTTCAAGCAATTTTTTAAACAAATTTTTTCCCAACAACATACAACAATATTAACGTAATTCAGCCATGTTAAGTCATGACACGTGACTTACCACCACCATAACCTCCTCGACTACCAAATCCACTTCTTCCACCACTGCTGAAAGTAATCATGTAATGTCACCATCTACTCCGTATGTCATATATAGAGATACTCTACTTTGGCCCTATGAAGGTGCTTTCTATTGCTTTACAGGATCCCAGATTAGTGGGAAACAGGGCATAAAAGTAGACTTTAACAAGACGTACATGCTCTGTCCCATTCTGATCAGTAAAGAATTTACAAATAGTTTATACCAACAATTTTTTTTACTGAGAAATGGAAGTGTTAAAAAAAGTTGCTGGTATCTGAACACTGAATTTTTAAATAGTATTCAAAAGGTATGTATGCAAGTCCAAATGGGTGCATTTTATAAAAAATAATGATAATAACAATAATAAAAGTAATAATAATAATAATTTTCAAGACATTTCAAAGAATTGTGGTTTTAGTAGAGTATCACTATATAACATTTCACTGATTTCTGGACAGTTGTTGATGATCATCTTCTTTCTCTCCAAACACAGCTGGTTTATACAGCATCTCTTCACACATGTTTGTACATTGTTGGAACATTTTTTGAGGTGTACTATTTGACATTTATACATTTGGTGACAAGCATGTAGGCTGTTGCAAAACTACCCTCTTAATTCATTTCATTATACACATTTTACCCTGCCTAATATACCAATGCAAGTATATACCATAATGAAACCATGCCTAAAATTCATGTGAATTTTAATTCAACCTATAAACTATCAAAAGTTTTAAACCAACAAATGTTCTTCAAGATGGCTCCTTTGTATTCGGGTGTGGCTCTGGTTTATCAAGTTTACCTCGGACATATTTAACACAAGATCACTGTACAGTAACATATAGCGAGTACAAGATACAGAGTTGTCTCCACTTGTAAAAAAAATTTAACCTGATTTTACATATATATCTATTCAATGATGGTGTGCATGCAACAAATGGGAATTTGTAACCTAAGTACAAGTATACATACACTTGTTCCCATCTGTAAAATTATTTTTACAACCACAACTTTGTGACCAAAATAAGTGACAATGACACCAACATTTTAACACATTTTCTTTTAATATTGTAAGTTTTTCAAACATTATCTTTCATATTTATGACTGACCATTATTTGATGCACAAAGTCACACTTCTATAATTAATAACATGTTTTATCGGTACATATATCAACCAATGAGGTTTCCTTGAAATGAACTGGCGCTATTTGTTAACAACTGACATCGGGTGTAGGTGTCTGCAAATGCTTAATAGCAAAAATAACAACACTTTTTTAAGTTATATCTCTGATACTAGGAGGGTCAATTGATTTTATACCATAATGATAAGCATATTAAGGCAACAATGAGAAATAGTATAGCAAATACCATAAGCAGAACTGTTGTTACCGAAACAATATCTACTATGAAATTCATGGAAGACAAACATATCAATAAAAGTATTCATACTTCTGAAAAATTAAACACTTTAGTTACAGTAATACAGATATGTGATAGCAAATTTTTATTATCCAAATTCAAATAGATACACATACATGCATGCATCTATTAAAAGACAACCTTTAACATTTGATTGAAATTTGACCCGACAAGTTTAATTTTATACACACAATACAAATAGTGACAAATTTTTATTTATCTTGATAACCAGAGCCACAAATGCTTGTTAATTAAAGTAATTTTAACCCTGATAATAAAATATTACTCTTTGGGAGGGACTCACTGGATGCACAGAAGCTATATTGTCCAAGTTTAGTTTGACACATGCATTTTCACACCGATATTAAATGTGAAGTGTATCTATCATTTACTTTTTTTTCACTCAATTACCTGATAAAGGTTAACACAAGTTTATTTAATAACTAGTTACTAGGTACCAATTCATACTTACCAAAATTACAGATTGTACTTATGATACTTACAAATATTCATTGCAACAAGTTGATATTTACTTGTACTCAATGAGATTTGTTCACTCGACTTCAAATCAGTTTTAACCCAGAACAGTCAATGCTAAAGCATACAATTTTTTAACATACTAAATCCATGCCTCTTAGATACTTATGAACATAAGTAACTCACAAATCGGCAATTAGGGTTTAAAGCTTCAGTTGTCAACACCAAGTTAAACTGAGAAAAAGTGTCTTGTATTCCACATTTATTATGTGTACATGCATACATAAATACATGTATTCTCAATATTATTCTTTTCAACCATTTTTTAAACTGAATGAAGTAGTACTTCCAAAATTTTACAGATTGACATTTTTACTACATAACTTTTCTTTTCAAGGCAAAGAAGAGGGTTCTTGAAATTGGGTATACAGAAAATTTAGTTTGGAGACTTGCATATAAAAAGTTTCAAGTTTTTAAATTTGAATTTAGAGAAACTTTCTTGTTAACTCTGTAATGGGTCCATTTAAATGTTAAAATGAGGTACTTCTTGATCATACAAATGGTCTTTTTTCCTTCCAAACATACATATCTAGAAGATCTTAAACCAGGAATAATGTCCAACAGTCTTTGTATTACACTTTATGTTTACGAGCATGTAATAAGCACCAGTTACTATTATATTCAACATAATATCACATAATATCACCCTTGTTTATTTTAAACCATTGTCATATATAATTTACTTAATATCGAGTTTCTTTAGGCAAATTTACCTATTACAGGAACTTTGTTTGATATACCTGAATTCTATAATGTAAGTCAAAAAAACCATTTAAAATTACATGCATAAATGATTACATAGCTTCTTCTAATGCAGTAACACAGTGAGTCCCTATACTTAGTTGTATCATCCCTATACATTTAAATTTAAATAACCCAGATGTTGGATTTTGCAACAAAGTACACAAGTCATATGAACCTCATCCTATTGTGTAATAACCTGTTAGAAATAGATTACTCAAGAAATGCAACATATTATTTTATATTTACACAAAATAGATATACATATTTCAATATGAATTGTGTGACTTCTCAACAAATATACCTTGCTGGACTTGATGATATGAAGTAGTTTTTAACACCGGACTTGTCTAACTAATGTTTACCACTTTTTTTCTTAAGTTTTATAGAGTCAACTCTTAACCATATTTATAAATCACCACACCCATTTTAATCTTTTAGTGTACACTATATAGCATTTCTTTAACTGCTGGATATATATATATAACTCTTATATATAAACACCATTTTAAATCAAAATTGTCCCTTTATGCAATACTTGCACATTTTGCTTAAATTTCTCATTGCACCACACTTGTCTACATTTATAATTTTTTTTTGTTTTAGTACGTAAGAAAACCCCTAAAAATACTGTTGTTCAGAAACAAGAATAGCCAGCAGAAAATGAAAACTCTTAACTAAATTAAGATACCTACCCTCCGTAACCTCCATCCCTGCCTCCACCATCTCTTCCACCACCTCTTCCTCCATCTCTACCACCTGTAAGAGTAATATTCATTTACTTACGAAACTAAAAATAAGGGGTTTGAAACAGCATGGTTAAGTCTATGGATATGGGACAAATATCTAAGTTTCTGGGTAAGAGTGTACTGCATAGGTTAAAGTGTTGTAGTAATTTATTTATCATTACATGTTAAGTTAATCACTGATATAAATATGGAAATTCACTTTACAACTTTAGGGTATGTTTGTGAACATGACTAACATAAGCTTCTAATAAATCAACTTTAGTCCTGTAATTAAATCGATTGTCATTCAACAATCACAGAGTATGACATAAGCCAACAGCAAGCTTAGCTTTACTACAGATTAGTAAAAATTTCAAACAAGAATTCCACAGATTTATATGTCTCGTCTGGTTAGTTTTTGATTAAGAAGAAAATATACAGTAAAACCTGTCTACAAAGGTCACTTAAGGGACTGGCTAAAAGTGGCCTTTGTTGACAGGTGACCTTTGCAGACAGGGTCGGTATTCTGAAGACCAGTTATGTCCCTTGATTTGCATTTGACATATAACTTCTCCAATTTAAAGTTATAAAATGAACACCAATATTAATGTATATTATTAAAATGAACAATTGTTTTTATTTTAATATTTTATGGAATCTTAAAAATAAAATTATTGGTTTTGTGTCGTATTGAATATATAACTTTCTATACATCCATTTATCTTTTGACAAAACTAGTTTTTCAGGTGAGCTTCAAAAAGCCCTGCATTAGCATTGTACCATTCTTACACTACCTAAACCCCTAGGCTAATAATCTGCATCTCCCATTTCTAGAAGTTGTCCTGACAACTTTCAGTTTTAGAAGGGTTGCCAATAAGGGGAATTTTTTGTTTATAAAAACAAAAAAAAATCTGGACAACTTTCACTTCAAAAATAATTATGACTGACAAGAAAAAAACTTGTATTTTAGAAACAAGAGGACTAATAAAATATACAAAAATTGTTTTTACCAGTAATACAGGTCCAGGTAACCTAACCCCTTTGTGAGCCCCACTGAGAGGTGATAAAAAAAAATCAATACTTCACCTTGAGTAGCCGACTTTTTGACAGTGTTTAAATCATTACCTGTAACAGGTTACCGTTAATATAGGGCTTTATTGTGGATAATTGATGACCATCTTTCAGAGGATTTTATTATAAGCTTCTAATTAATGGATTAATTATTGTCATTTGTTAATTTTATAAATTTGAGAAGAAATCTGCAAAAATGACTACTGTCCTGACTTCTACGTAAGACAACTTTATTTCCCGATTTACAAGTTTTTTATAGAACACATGGGTTGATAAAAATATTTTTATTAGTTTTTATCATTTATGTCTCGAGTTTTACCATTTTTTCATTAGATTTTATGGCTGTTTTCCCCCAAAAATGTTCCCGAAAATGGGATTAGTGACCGTTGTACACAGGTAATTTTTCCGATTTGGCAGCCGTTAGGGTGACCGCTCTACAAAGGTTCATTATATAGTAAAAACGTTAGGGACTGTTTCAGACTGACCGTTACTGACAGGTGACCGCTCTACACAGGTGACCGCTACCACAGGTTATACTGTATTACTTTAACATAAACTTTCACATTTGACACACCGCCGCCAACACAGGAAAAGTAACAACTAAGTCTTGTCTTATGGCAATGCCAGGCTTGACAAAAACTAAAGACCTCTAATAATGTACAAACCTCCATATCCGCCACCACCTCTTCTGTCATCTGAGGTACCATAGGAGTCGTAACCTCCACCCCCACCGCCACTAGATCCACCATAGCCACCACCTCCGCCGCTGCTGCCATAACCACCGCCACTACCACCACCATAACCACCACTTCCTCCTCCTTGTCCTCCCCTGGATGAGTATCCATCACTGGATTCCTGTCCATAACTACCACTGGATTGTTGACCATACCCTTGTCCTCCTCCATAGGATGACTGAGAATTTGCTTGACCTCCATAACCTCCTAAAATTACAGAAAAATAAAGAATTCATTATTTACATCCAGTAAGGAGAGCCCATTTCCCAGATTGAATTCCAGTTCTGTTTCTTTAAAATGCCTGCTAACAGATCCAATTTAAACATTATCATTATCTAAATCAACTTACATTTTGAAATACAATCTTACATTAACCATTTGTTTTCAATTCAAACTAATTTTCAATCAAATTTGAAAGAATCAAACGAACATTCATTGATGAGCAACACTTAAGAAAAAAAGAAATTGAACTTTTTTTTAAAAAAAATTGTTGTAACAAAAAACTATATTTTAGATACATTTTGTGCAATTTTGACTTTACAGATAAAAGGAAATTATCAAATTTCAATAAAAGGTACAAATAGTGTTATCAATCAAAATAAATGATTTTAAAAAATATTTTTTATTCAAATGTAAAGTTACATGTCATGAATGGATGTTTTATGATTAAGCCTCTCAACAGTACGACCACTGAACATCAAAAATAAAAAAAAACCTGGCACTCTCAGGAGCCGATACCTTGTACATAGAACATGTACATTTGGTTAAAAAATATTATTTATTTTTAATAAATGTAAACAATTAAGATTTTTTTTCAAATTAAAATTTTAAAAACTACTAGCAGATATATAAGAAAGAAAGAAAGCAAAATACACTATGTGCTAATCTTCAGACTATTAAAAATTGCAACAAGAATGAGTCAAAAGTTCAAATCTCTTTTGTGTAACTAATTTTTGCATTCAGCAACTTTGCTACACTTAGTTCTTTAACAATATATAATGTCAAATTTATTTACAGTTTAAAACAATACATATTTTATAAATAATATTACAGGAAGTCACCATATAAACAACCCATTTGATCACATTTCTGGCTTCAGTTCATGCAATTTAAAATTTATTAGAAATTTAAATAAACAATAGGCTACAATAAATAGTTTTTATGCCATATTGAACCACTTATCTTTTGGCATCAATCATCTTTTATAATAAAAGCTTCTTTTATTTTGTTGCTTTTTTGCACCCCCTCCCCCTCCAAAAAAAAAAAAAAAAAAAAAAAAAAAAGAAAGAAAAAAAGAATGGAAGTTTTGGAGTGTTTGGCTTCCAAGTTTCATCTTTATATTGATTATTTCATATTTATAAGTTTCATTATAGCATTTATTGAATTACTAGGTACATTATTCAGAAATAAATTTAAAATGGGCATGTTTCCTAGAAAGCAATGTTTTCAACAATTTATAACAGCATAAGTGATATTCTCCTTCTCAATGTGGCAATATATTGATATGCATGTTAAATCTACAGATTGTCAAAACCAACTATCAACAATTAACAGATGATGAAACAACAAAGTAACTCACTGCCTCTAAAATTTTATTTAGGTCCAAGATATTTAACATTTTTGCCATGTATTACCAATAAAATTTACTACCTGGACATTTATACATACTGGGTCTCTAAAGCTTTGTTGTATGGCATACATCTACACCAAAATTAATTTCAAAATGGGCAAAAGAAACATAATAATATTTTGTAAAATTTTATACCAATAATATTACAATTGATGTTTTATATAATTTGCTGCTTTAATTTCCAAAAAGTCTGCTTGCAACCATTGCAACATTGACTGTTTGCCCTTCAGATAAAATCTTAGGACTAATAAACTATTAAACATACATGTACCACATAAAAATGTTAAAAAAAAAACAAACAAAAAACAAAAAAAAAAAAAAAAAAAAAAAAATATTGTTTAATCAGTAGGACAATCGTCACTTTTTTTAGCATCAATAATGCGATTTTTACTCATTTCTCTTCAACAGCAAGTAATTTTAAGGATTTAGCAAAGCATGTTAAATTCTCTTTAAATACTAAGGCTCATGCCTTCTCAAAGCTAACTTAATCCATTTTAGTTTTTTCAGTGCAAACCTGTTTACAACAGATTGTGAGAATGCTGGTTTTTTTCACTTCTAAGACACATTTTTTTCAAATACTTTAAAAATATACTTTATATGCACAGGACAACAGCTGTCTTCCTTTCATTTTGTTTTTGTAAAATAGCCAAACAATAGTATAACAATACAGGATTTGATTTTACAGAGAAATGTAAAAATTAAAAATAACCAATGCCTCTTTCATGTCAAATATCATTAATTAAATTTAATTCACTCACATGTACATTTATTTCATATAAAAATTTGTCCACAGATTACTCTTATATAACAGGGTAAAACACAAAAATCACAATTTATCAAAACTATCTCTTATTTAAAAATTGCTCAAGAAAATAAAGATGCAAAGTTTTACATTTACAAAGCTTAAAGATACAGAATTAATCTGGATTAAGCCATGAAAAGAGGAAGACCATACTGTAAAAATTTAATCCAATTTGTGTGCAAACTTTTGCATAGTTCACACAGCCAAACATCAACTTTTCATTCATGTAATATATCTTAAATCATATAGCCAAGTTGTAGCAAGAACTGGATTTATAACAAAATTAATCAAAACCAAAAAGATGTACAAAGGTGGCACAAGATTCTCTTCTAGATTGTACATTACACAATCTGTTTTTAAACATGTATGCTTTTGTAAAAAGGCATATTTTATTTTCTTTGATGCCAACATCTTCCAGATTATTTTTAACTAGCATTTAACCATTATTGTGAATGAAATTTATGAATAAAACATTGGTAACACTTAACTAGCAAATGCCACCAGAAAACTTTTGTGTAACTACAGCATTTTAAAACATGTTTAAATCAGCAAAATTTTTTGATAATATCTCATTACATGTATTGAAAATTTTTTTTTTTTTACTTACAACCTCCTTCCAATAAGTTGTTGTGAATAAGGATGCAAAACAACAATTACACCAAAAGTCAATCAAATTATGTTCTTATTTTTAAAAATAGGTCATCTGATAATACTTGCATTGATGTACAAAAATAAACACAGTATTATTATTAAAGCATGTGTGTGTGTGTGTGTGAGAGAGAGAGAGAGAGAGAGAGAGAGAGAGAGAGTGTGTGTGTGTGTGTGTGTGTGTGTGTGTGTGTGTGTGAAGATTTGTATCCCAAATCATAATGCCTTGCCTGTTTTCAAAAACTGGCTCGAGAACTAAGCATTACATTTCAGGGGAAAAAAATCATAAATTATCTTTTGTTGCATAACATTATAACATTTTTGGGATTTTTTTTTTTTTTACAAATTATCTTTAATCTAAAAACATTTACATGTACCATATTCAAAAATTGTTTAAAAACATTTTTTTAAATTTGAGAAATTTTCTCACATTTCCATTTAATAGAGGTTGCCCCATAAACATCACACATCACATTGCACATTTTTGGAGGCCAAATGAAAATGCAATCATCAAGTTGTAGTGACTACTTCAATAAACAAAAAAAAAAAAAAAAAAAAAAAAACAATTCTCTTTATAAAAATCCAAATTTTCATTCCATTAGCATTATTACATATTTGAAGTAACTAATGTTGGGTAAGACAGAAAAAAATAATTAAATAACTCCAAGCACACCTAGCAGTTAAAAAGAATAAAATGTTAATTACAGTATATGCAATGTTGTTGAAATATTGACTCAATACTGTTTACACAGAGATGTATAAATATGTATAAAAAGTGATAAAAATTAGAAAATTGATAGGGATACAAGCCAAGTTGTAATGAATTGTAACCAATAAATAAATTAAATTATACAAAAGCAATTTTTTCCCATCCAAACAACATAAAACCCAACTTGTATCACATCCATATTCTATTAAACAAGTGTGCTACTATCAACGCCAAAAAAACAAAACCACAATTATGTAAACAGGGAATACTGGTAAGTGATTTCATTTGGATGGAAGAACATGTTCCACACCAAGTATAAAACAGTGGGTTTTTTACCTTGTTGATCATATGAAGGCTGTTGACCGTATGAAGATTGCTGACCATAGGAGTCTGTTCCACCAGCTCCTTGTGTGTAACCTTGCTGACCATAAGAACCATATGCTTGCTGTTGACCAGATTGTGCTGAAACAAATGTTTCTTAACAACTTAGTAACTTTTGTGAGAACAGAATAATTTCTACATGTAATACTATTACAATAAATACATGTAATTTTAAAACAGTTAAAACTCTCTTTAAAATAAAACAAAAAAGGCCATTTTGTCTGTAAGTGCTGCCTTCTTATCCAGCATCCAAACACTACTGAAAGAAAAGTCAATTCTGTACATATTAATTGGTTAAAGTAAGAAAACAATTATTACCAAAAATGTAAACATGCTCATTGTTATTATACTATTAAAGCCCCTCCCCATGGTTTATAAGAAATCTTGTTCTTTCTTTTTAGAGAGGGGGGGGGAAGAGAGAAAAGAGGGAAATATCTTTAAAAAAAAAAAACAATTATAAAAAAAATTACTGTTTCAGTTAATTATTTCAAGATTAACAAAAAGATGGACAAACAAAATTCATATCTTTACCATATACCTTCAACATTATCTGCATTTTTATTATTTTTTATAATAAATCACTTGCAAGTTACCAAAAGAGTAGGCATGTAAAAGTAACACAGGAACCATCAAATTTAAAATATTGAATTTCTATAAAAATATCTTTAAAAAATAACCTTTTTAGTTTACAATGATGTCATCAATGCAATATCTCAATTTAAACAAGAGGCCCATGGGCCTTAACGCTCACCTGAGGACATGGCCAACCTGAGGATATATCCAAAATCATTTGCAAAAATACATAAAATATTCTAATATACATGCCATACAAAAAGTTAATAGTTTCCAAGATAATTAACAATTTGAGTCTTTTTATGCATCTATGACCTTGACCTTTAAACGTAGAACCTTGAGCCACATATCAAAATGATTGTCATATCAATACCTACAAAATTCTAGTATATATACCTTTGCAAAAAGTTAATAGTTTTCAAGATAATTAACAATTTGGGTCTTTTTATGCATCTATGACCTTGACATTCAAATGTAAAACCTTGAATCTTATATCAGAATAATCACCATATCAATTCCTACAATATTCTAATATACATGCCATACAAAAAGTTAATAGTTTCCAAGATAATAAACAATTTCAGTCTTTTTATGCACCTATGACCTTGACCTTTGAATGTATGACCTTGAGCCACATATCAAAATGATTGTCATATCAATACCTACAAAATTCTAGTATATATACCTTTGCAAAAAGTTAATAGTTTTCAAGATAATTAACAATTTGGGTCTTTTTATGCATCTATGACCTTGACATTCAAATGTAAAACCTTGAATCTTATATCAGAATGATCACCATATCAATTCCTACAATAATCTAATATACATGCCAATACAAAAAGTTAATAGTTTCCAAGATAATTAACAATTTCAGTCTTTTTATGCACCTATGACCTTGACCTTTGAATGTATGACCTTGAGCCATATATCAAAATGTTCGTCGTGTCAATACCTACAATATTCTATAATACATGCCTATACAAAAAGTTTAC
Source organism: Tegillarca granosa (assembly GCA_029721355.1). Lineage (NCBI taxonomy): Eukaryota > Metazoa > Mollusca > Bivalvia > Arcoida > Arcidae > Tegillarca > Tegillarca granosa. The sequence continues at coordinate 11,743,055 of CM056607.1, forward strand.
AGTTTTCAAGCTAACGCACAATTTTAGTCTTTTTTAGCAAAAAAATAGCATTTCAGGGGCAACAACTCCTACATGCATTATCATACAGTTACGAAACTTTGTACCTTTTTACATTTTGTCCTGCTAAACATTTTAACAATGTTTTAATATTATATATCTCTTATAATTTGGAAGAAAAAAGCCTAAAACTGCACAAATTACAAACTAGGTCATGACCTTGAACTTTGACCTTGACCCCATTTTGAAGGTTATTTCAAGAAAAAGTCAAAACTGAAAACCCCATGTCAATATCTATTCATATAGTCAAGTTATAATAATTTGAAGCCATTTTACGAAATTTTCAAAATTAAACGCAAAAACGCGTAACCTAATTTTTTACCAAATTTCATGAAATGAACAATTTATAAGCTTAAGACCCTAGAGAAGCTAAATATCACATCAGATTTTTTCTCCCATCATCGCTTTCAGAGAAGAAGATTTTTTTAAGTTTTTTGGAACCATGGGTCACCCTGACCTAGTTTTGGGAGCCATGACAACGTCACGAACAAATCTGAATTGCACTGGCCCATATATGCATCTGACCAAGTTTCATTGAAATCTACCTCATAGTTTTAGAAAAGAAGTTGAAAATGTAAAAGTTTACGCCGCGGACGACGACGACGACGACAACGCCGACGACGACGACGACGACAGACAAATTTTGATCAGAAAAGCTCACTTGAGCCTTTGGCTCAGGTGAGCTAAAAAGTATTAACTGCACCATTTAATGCAAAGTTGGTTTGCAGAAATAAAGTGGAATAGTGCAACCTTTGGCTCCAAAAAGTAATTTTGAATATTGGACAGAAAAGGTAATCAGTGCTCTAGGATTCTCATTTCCTGTCTCTCGTACAAAGTGAATTTCTGTCACAGGAAAGTGATAAATACTGGCTTTGTTCTCGATGGAAAAGTGAAATTTATTAAAATATACTAGCGGAAAAAAGTAACTGTGCATCAATAAAATTTATAATTTTGCTATTATTACTGAATGTAAAATCTTAAAATTTGCACAAATGGGAAGTGTATATACTTATATCATATCGCTCGGTCATTGCATCATTTGCCCGTGATTTTTTTGCTTCATGCGCACGGGTCGGTTTTCACGTAATTGTCGCCCAGCATTTCAGTGTGACAATATTTTAGGAATAATTTACTGTTCTTTGTTTGTTTGGACACCAGAAAACCAGAAAAGCAAGTTTATTCAGTTGAAAGCTTCTATAGTGTAATGCCTAGGCTAAATGAAAATGATCGCCTCTGCGCAAATGGTATGCTTGAGGCTGGTATGACCCAAAGCTTTGTCACTAGACATTTTGGTGTCCACAGAAACACTGTTTATGCTTTATGGAGACGATACCAACAGTTTGGCACCACTACAGACCGCCCTCATTCAGGACGTCCACGTGTAACGACACATCAGCAAGACAACCATATCCGGCTTGTGTACCTCCACAGGGTTCATACAGCCAATGCCTGACAAAATTCAAGGACTTTTCAAGGACTCTTTGACCATTTTTCAAGGACTATGAAATCGGCATTTTTGACCACCGAAATAAAATATATCGCGTCATAACTTGTTTCAGTTCTTCATTCCAAAAACGAACCTGCATGTCCATTTGCTTTTCTTGTAGTTTCTTGTTCAGGGATTCATCAAACAAAACAACAAAAGGCCCTCTTATTAAATTTAATAGTTCAGATCTAAAATAAGTTGAAATGCCAAATGCACATATGTACGCTGTTTTTCTTTCACCAAGAGCAAACTTTTTAGCAATCTGACTATCAGGGAACATATTCTGAAAGAGGTTACTAATATGTTCATTAAATTTATAGGATGCATGTCGTTGTACAGTATGTAAAGTCCACAAAATCTCAGATTTTAATACATCATTTTTTGCAGCAAAATTTGTCATAATATGATCGTTGGTCTTTGGTGCCTCATTATTTGGAGGGGGCGGTGGAACTTGTAATGTTAATGCGGAATCAACATTGTCACCAGAGCTAACGCCAGTAATGTTATTGTTTGTGTCCAATTCTTCCATTTTGGGCTTTTTACAAAACGTATCCATTATAGTGCTACTGGTTCCAGATGTTCCAAGGGCATTTACAGACAGTCTGTGTTTGTCACCTTTCATGTGAGATCGTAAGGCACTTTCGCCCATATTACTTATGTTTATGGACTTTTTACAAACACTGCAGTAGGTTTTGTATTTGTTATCCGATTGTTCAGATACCCATTTGTACGTTTTTATCCACATACGGTTGAACATGCATTTGCCGGCCATTTTCGTTGCTAGCCGGAAGTAATACAAAGGGAAATAACTTGTGTCATATTCTCTGTAGTTGGAACACCACCCGGAATTCTTCCGTTACAAGTCTTAGACTCACGAATGATATTGACCGAGACAAGAGGGATAACTCAATGATTTTTTTATTTATCATAAACGTTGCAGCTGCGTTTTTACCGCGAGTTTCATAAGTTCAAAATTCCAGGACTTTTCAAGACAGACTAACAGAATTCCAGGACTTTTCAAGGACTCTGCTTGTTTTTACTCATTTTCAAGGACTTTTCCAGTCAGGGCTCATTTTTCAAGCACTTTTCAAGACTGTGCGAACCCTGCTCCAGAAACGTTTTCCAAACTGCCAGTACTACAGCCCGGAGCATTCATGGACTATGCCCAATCAGCCCTAGAACAGTACGGAATCTTTTACGGGAAAGACATATTCACCCAAGACGTCCAGCAATCCGTCCAATTCTACAATGACGTCATTGCACAGCTCATCTTGCATTATGCAGAACACATTTACACTTCAATCGACGAGACTGGGCACAAATTATGTTCACCGATGAGTACAGATTTCACTTGCACAGCAGTGACGGACGCTCCAGAGTGTAGCGGCACTTTGGAGAACGTTTTTATGACGTGCATGTGGTGGAACGAGGTTCGTTCGGTGGGGGCAGTGTAATGGTTTGGGGTGGCATCACAGCGAATGACGGAACTCCTCTGGTAGTCATCGACGAGAATTTAACCGGTGTATGGTACCCTGATGAAATCCTACAGACCAATGTCATCCCATTCATTCAAGGACAGCAACGTAATGTCACTTTTCAGCATGATAATGCAAGACCACACGTGGCACAGGTTGCAATGGATTTTCTTGCACAGCATAACGTCAATGTGTTACCGTGGCCAGCCGTTTCAACCGACCTTTCTCCAATTGAAAAAGTATGGGATGAAATGGAACGCTGATTACATCATCTGCCCAATCAGCCTGTTACATTGCAAGGGTTGGCCCAAGCATTAGACCAGATATGGAACAACATCCCTCAAGCATTCTTTAGGCATTTAATCAACTCTATGAGGCGTTGCTGTCAGTCCTGTGTTGTCACACACGATACTGATCTTGTGAACTGACTTTTACTATCTGCTATGTTTCTAGTCCCCTGCGTATGAAATAACAGTATCTGTAACCTTTTCAATGACATGAATTTGTAAAGAAATATCTAATAAACAAATACGAAATTATTCATTGCTTTGCATTTTCAAATTATTTTATAATCTTACATTTCAATCATGCACAGTTACTTTTTTCCGCTAGTATATGTATATCATCTATTATCAAGTGCGGTTCTTTTTTTTTTTTCTTCAGTTTTCACTGGTAAATGTTCCCCCATACAATATTGTTGGTTGATAACAATTACTTTTTCAAATTGAAACCCTCTTCTTAGATTTTCCATTTTTTACCGTCCGACAAAGGGATATAACCTGTAAACTACATCTGTAGTTTTGCGTTTTGCTATAATTTTGTATCAAGTCCGATTTTTTTGTTTCTCAGAACATTTGTTTTTCTAATAAAGAATATTGAAAACAACTCATATTTACTCACAATCAATATTTTTCTCACCAAGACATAGGGAAAGTAAAAATTTTTATGGGAAAGTGAATTTTCTGTTGACTTTCCCATGGAAAGTTAGTGTCAAGGAAAATCCTAGAGCACTGGCAATGTCATAGTAGGGAGTAAAAACCAAAATTAAAAAGCTTTTTTCACTGTGCTATTTCAGAACCAAAGAAAGAAATTACACAGTTAAGAGATTTTATACCTGTTTGACCATATGCTGCTTGTCCGTATCCAGCCTGACCATATGTAGCAGACTGTCCACCATATGAACCAGCTGGTTGTGTGGATGCTGGTGTCTGTGTGTAACTACCTGTAGCCTGATCATAACTGTAGCCTCCTGTAGTTGCTGTTGACTGTTGATATGCTTGTTGCTACAGTAAATGTAATCACATATTACCATTAAATACATGGGGTACAAACGGACAAAGTAAAAGAATAGCAATATTATAAGATGACATTTAGCTACAAGTGTCCTCTGTCATACTGCCTTCATCAAACTAAAATATTCTTTGATAAATGTATGTAGTCATGCACTTAACTGTATATCAATTTGTAAATAGGGTTGCCACATTTCTTTTTGATACTAGATCAGAGTCCAGAGAACCAGGATAATTAGCATTTTAAGCTCATTTAAAATTCAAATCTAAAAAGAAAAATACATGGCAGAAATGTGAAGAATACAAGTCTGTGTTCAATCAATCTTAATTAGGAATATCATCCAACAAATAGAACTTGGAATGATATAAAGTTTAAGAAAATTACTCAAGGCCAGTTTCCCACTGACATCTTCCAAGGGTCTTAAATCCAAGAAAAGTTGGCAATAAACTTTGGTCAATAAATGTGCATTTATTACTGTTTGTCTTTGGGCTTTGAATACTTCTTATTTTATAGTATTTTATTCTTGACAAAAGGTCTTGCTCTTAAGAAAATGACAAACAAATCCAGATTAATTATATCAGAAAGTGGTGTAAACAAAATCTCAAATTTATTTCTTTGGGAGGCATAGAATAAAAATATTCCGAGCATCAAGTGATATAGTTTAAATATATACCTGTCCATAGCCTTGCTGATATGCCGATGCATCAGCTGTTTGACCATATGCACCATAATTATACCTATACCAACAAAAAAGAATGAAAATCATTATACAACAGACAGGGCTCCAAATAAGTGCAAAGTTGGGCAATAAAAAAAATTTGCCCAATATTTCCAAAAAAGTGAAGTTGAGGTTGTCCTTATTTTTGAAACCCATTATAGGGAATTCTATTGTCTAACATTAAACCCGAGATGTTCTGGCTGCTGACAACAACAAGTGATTTATAGGTGTAATGATGCATGTTAATTATCCTGATTGGTTGAGTAATTAGCGGATTAACGCTTTCACGAAAGGACTTCTTCCATGCGCCTTAGATAATAGGCAGTTAATTAAAGACATTTTACACCCAAGTATACATTGATTATCTGATACAGTATTCCTTGTGTTATGGATTTTTGGCGATATTTGTACAGGATCGCGTCTGAATTTTTTCATTGAAATTGAAAGTGGTTAAAACCACTGTGATATCAAAATAAAATCATTGCACAAGTATCAACATAATAAAATGAGACATCACCGGTGGATTTGTTTACAATGCCGCCATTTGACCAACATATGAATTCGACACATTTCAATGGTCAGGTCAAAGCTGAACAAAGTGATGCTTTTGGAATGTAAGGTGGTTCTTCTCTTCTATCCATTTCTCATAGATAAGACAACACCTCAAAAATTATGTTCATCGATGGATTATTTTGTGAAGATATAAGTTTATTTTTACCGGTAATTATTTTAACAATATTTACTTTCACATATAATTTATATGCCATCTGTATAATGTAAATGTTACATATGATAAAAGTTATATAACAATCTAATTAAAAAACTGCTCACCTCTACTATCATTATTTATTAAAAAGAGTTCAAATACTTAAAACATATTTAAATATTTAAAATTTAATAATAAATAAATAACATTTTGAAACAAAATCAGGGCGAGATCTTGCTCCTGAAAAGTATGAGCCAAAAATTAGCCAACTTTAACATTAAGGAGCCACTTGATGACAAACAGCAGTTTATTAAAGATAGCACTTTTGCTTCCAATTTCAAGTGTGCTTTGTATAAGGGGTTTTATCAAAGTTTTGGACATCTTTTTCAAACATACATTAAATCATATCATGCATATTTCTGAAGATGGACCAGCATGTCACACTGTCTATTTTGTAATACAAGATATAGAATGTATGATCGCGAAAGGACTTCTCCCTGTTTTAAAATCTAATGTAAGCCCTGAACAGATAAAACATTTATACAACTGATTAAAAACGTTCGTCATATAATAATTAAACAATTTAATTTTTATTAAGAATTTGAGATTTGAATCGCATCCATCCCAGTTTAACCATAATCAAAGACCATACAGTCTGGTAAAAATTGACAATATGGATGTTCTGTTTATTTTTTTCAAAATAATCTGATACATATGCACCACATATAGCAATAGAACAAAAACAAAACAAGTGTATATGACAAATGACACTTGTTTTAAATTAAGTTTAAGGATCTGCAGTCTACTTAGGACTAAAATGTTGGAAAACACCTTAAATGAGATGCAAGAACAAAGCAATAGTTAACTTACTAATGATGACTTTTTTTATTGACATATCTAAAATATTTAATTGGAAGTGCCCCTGTAAAAGTATCAAAGTTAAACCACAATACTTACCCTGCCTGGGTTCCTGTGGACCCTGCAGCATAACCATACTCTGAAAAACACAATCAAAATTCCAATAGAATAATCACATACATTACCAATTATAAATAAAAGCATGGCACAAACATCTAAATACTTCAGAATTCCCAGATATATCTTGACTTCGTTCATTGGTATTTTCAATGAAAAGTAAGCATAGTTTAACGTCACAAATAGCAATGCCTTGCTAAGTGGCACTACAGTCTGATTTACCACATTCAGAAATGTAAGGCCTGCAAATGCTACTTTCAGTTACAATTAATTACATGCAATTATCCTGAGTAAAAATTTTCAAATAAGCATTATTAGGAACAATGTTTTTGATCTTGATGTATACACATGATTTTATGGCTAAGATAGGAAATGGAGTAATTTGAAATGGTCAGTTAAAAGAAAAACAACAAAAACATGTATATGGACACATTTAATATATATTTTCTCATCTTAAATTTATATACAACTGGTGCATAAATTCCAATTGTAAACACCTGTTTACATCTTTTACGGTGAGACTTCCTTTTGTATTCCTGACCCATTTTCTTGTGTTCTGGTGAAAAATATCCACTTAATTTAGTAATGGTCATTTGCACTACCTCCTTTTCTATCCACAAGTATGTTTAAAATTTTTTTAATCTATATAAAATATTTTTGAATTTTAAAGGAAATATTTATAGTCCATAACATCGTGAAATGTGTTCCTAACAGGAAAAGGGACATAAAACCGACTTGTTCTCCCATAGGTCCCTCTGAAATTGAAGTACTCTTTATTTCCAAGTTCACAGGAATTTGGAACTGTTAACGGCAATCTCACATTCAGAACTATGGTACATACGGAACCAACAAATCTGGTAAGTTCCGAAAGGGTTTCTTGAATTCTGGTTTAGGTGTCCTGCCATGGCGTCCATTTATAAAAAAAATCTTAAGTAATCGAAGATTTCACAAATTCTTGGAGAGTAATCTTATAGTTTTATGCATCGTTATAAAGAAAAAATTGTATAGAATTCGCGGCAATATAGTAAAATAAGGTAATTAATCGTTGTCTTGTCAAATTGGATTATTTTAGTGAGGCAGGGTCCGAAATCGTTTATTACCCCTTACGCTTTTTCTGTATCTTGAGGGTCACTTTTTTATTTTTTTAAAAATAATAATTTTAAGTCGATACAAGCCCCTTTGACGAGAGCAGTATAAAAATACAAAATGGTTAATTATGCCGTTCCATTTCTTTTTTTATCGATCGCATTAATTTATATGATTTTTTTTTTGCTACATTAGCACTTGATTCATAGTTAAAGAGAAAATAATAAACAGTGGGTCGTATTTTCTAGTTATCAACTCACTATGGTTTGAACAAAGGGAAAAAAACATGGCGGATGTATGAACAGATAATCAATGATTGTAGAAGTTCAAATAATACAGGTAATTTCTAAAATTTACGCGTTCATTTCTCTTTCTCTATGTGCACATCGACTTTGTTGACATTACTGTAAAGAAATTTTTACGGTGTTTATGATTTAAATATCGCTATTCGCTGATACTTACGACCGGCTGCGTCTGCCATGCTTGCTTCCTTCTGTAATGGCTGGCTGTGATCACGTGATTACGAACATGGCGTTTGGTGAACATGTCACGTGAGTAAAAGTTTTCGTATGCGTATGCGCAATAAGATTTGAACAGCAAATGACAAACGTTGTTGAAACCAGAGACATATATTACATATGTAATATATGTCTCTGGTTGAAACAGTAACGAGTAGTTTAAAGCGTTTAAATTATTAAAAAACTAAATTCAAAAATTTTGTTATGATTGAATTACTAACATCGTAAATGGATTAAATAGACAGGATATGTGCTAGATTTCTTCCGACGGAAAATAATAAATATATAATCAGAAGTTCATAATTCATGGACTTCTGATATAATACAGGGTGATTCTACAGAAAACGTGATATTATGTGTCACAATTGTTTATTTATCTGAAAAAGGCAATAAATTGGTTAATATTGTAAAAAATTAACATTTTTTATTTCATTTAAGTTCTATTGAATAAAATACCACCAATAAATTCCACTCTATTTCACTAACCATCTCAATTTTGAACGATAATATCAACCAACTACCCGTTTTTCGAAGGTCGTAGCTATACTATAGTCTATATTGTTTTATAACACAACAAAGAACTGCAATAAAAATGTTCAAATAATATGCTCAAAATGACAGCTTATACATAATATCTACACTACAATAAATATCTTTATAAACTGATTAAAAAAATATGTTTGAACATGAATGAAAATTTATGTCACAAAAATATGACATACCGTAACAATGACATATGCACTTATCTCAAGGGAGAGAATTCGAAATGATACCTTCTGATCTTTTCAACTGAACGCTTGAGGATCCAACAGCTGAAGAAAAATTTAATTTTTTCTTTATCATTTCTTTTCTTTTTCTCTCTTCTTTGCTACAACTTAAATGTCTTCTGTTGGAATTTATATACCTTATGTGTCATTGGTCAGGCTTCTGTTGTAATTTTAAGATATAGGGAGACTGGTTAACATAAGAGCTTTGTTATTGCTCTTGTTCCAGAATCCTATGTACAAACTGTATTTATAATATTTGATGTTTAATATAGAATAAAATATTGTTTAAATTAACAGCTGAAGAAAATGGACACATGGTCGTTGAGAGAGTAAAAGGTATTAAAAAATCAGGTATTTTATTTGGGGTATCAAAAATATACTTTTTCTCTGTCATTACCGAACATAATTTTATTGCATGTTACAGTTTAAAATTCAATTTTTTTTTAAAATTTGATATGAATTATTTATGTATACTTTACACAGAGATATACAAATATTCCCGCCATTTTAACTTATAATGCCCCATAAGTCATCAAATATAAAACATTATCATTACCGTAACGATCATTACCGAAACTCTGTGGTCGTTACGGTGATGACAGGTCTGTTTCGGTAATGACAAATACTTTAGTTCTACTACTTATCAATAACATTGATGCTTAGGCTATATGATCACAGTGTACCAAACAAATGTTTATATTATGCCTATGATAAATACCATTCGAGAATGGTTTAAGTACCGGTTTACATATAGTGATACTTAATATGTTTTGTGTTGCATTTAATGTTTTATAGCTTGACCCATCAGGGTGTAAATGCTAATAAAGATTTATATAATTAAAACTAATTGTAATGTATTTTAATACAGCTACAGATCATCAAGTCCTGGTGTAATTCAGGATATTGATGTGGATGACATATGCACAGAATTGGTAAAAATCGTTACTTCTCGCCAACGCCAGAAGATATACTATGGTACACCAGAAATAAAATTATTTGCCTTATCAATGAACCGACACTTGTTGGTTCACGACACTATCAATTAGAGAAGTCTCTATGGGATAAACTTGCCATGAAATATGATTTGGAATAGGCTACAATATGTGTCATGTGATAATTTTTGAATTTTTATAAAATAAATAATTCAGGAATTAGCACATGACATATGTTACAAGTTTAAAATTTTTGGTGCGTTAGGTGTTATTTCAAATTATTTCTAATCTGTATTATGCCTCATTATTATCTTTAAATGAACATTGGCATAAAGTATGGAAATTAATGTTACATAGTTATTTAAATGTTCTGTTTCGTTTCTGTGTTAACTAATATTTTTTTTCACAAATTCAAATAGAGTGTGTCGTCATTAGCAAATACACAATTATATTATTCCATTCAGTAATGTCGACATCGTGGTCATGGACAATAAACATTAAAATGCCGATTAATTTATCTGAAATATTTTATAATTCTGTTTTGTTCATTGTTAATTTTTAAATTTGATACAATTATATTGCACATTTCTGCAAATGTCTTTTATTCTGTCACTACCACAACACACCTGTCATCTCCATAACGCTATGTCATTCCCGTAACATATATGGATTTGGTAATTTAAAGCTGCATTAAGTTTACCAAATTTCTGAATTTTTTTTTTATTTTCTAAAAATATATTTTTTTAAAAGTAGATATCTTCTAACCACGATCCGTGACATTCATTTTCTAAAATTTCATTTCTTTTAGCTGTAAATAAACGGAATCCTCTGACCGGTTGGTCAGTGTTCTACGATGGTAATTATGAGCTTGGAGCATGCGCACGGATGAAAGGAAAAGCCTAGAATCGAAAGTGAAACATGACAAATTGCATTAATTGTCCTTCATTAACATCCAGATGTATTTGAAATGGTGTTATTTTTCCCTTACTAAGTCACTAATGACAAATTCAAGAAGTTCTGTGTTTAATTTATCGTATTTCAACATTTTGAAAGTTGTGTTTAAATGGCCCGGGTTTTGATGACGTAACCATGTTCTAATAGCTGCATCTCGCAGGGTAAATACTGTAATTTCTGTATCTATTCGAGTTTTTATCGTTGAACCAAATGTAACACTGTTCATTAGGAACATCATTTATTAGATTAGCACCGTTTTATTTTTTTTTTTTGGAAAACTTAATGCAGCTTTAACCCGAATTTGCAACATGAATACACATCATGTATTGATATTCAAGTCTAAATGTTACATTTTATGGTGGCATGCTTCGTTGACATATACTATACAAGTTTAAAATATATATTATACATTGGCTTTTCACCCTTATGTCTTATTGTGGGTACACCTTTTAGAAGTGATTTTTTGTGTAATATGCCGTAATTTTATGTATTTTAACTTTGCATAAATAAAAATCGCTGAGTTTTTATTAAATATTAATGGGTAAATTTAAATTTGTATGTCTTAACGGTAATGTCATAACCTATAGGGGTACTGATCTACTATGTTATAATATTGGCTTGTACGTGAAGTAGCTGCACTGCTGATGCACTGGGTTATAAGGTTATAGAAAAACACCAAAAATAACAGTCATTGATGTTTCCACAAAGCTTAATTGATCATCAAAATATCACGTTTTCTGTAGAATGACCCACCAGTTAAATTTTAAAGAATAATAATAATTTAAGAATAACAGGAAATGGTTGTCGGAAAGTTCAGCGACAAAAACTGTGAGTGTTTTTGTCTGAATATTCACCACCCGGGCGTGAATAATTTAACATACCATAGATTAGTTAAGCTAAGGGATTTATAATATAATACGCAAAACTGTAATTAAATGAAACAGAAAAAATATATAAAGAATAATTCTCAAGAAATAGAGCAAACTCGATGACCGAGATAACGCACGCAGTTACGATCGACAGGCTGTCGACGTACGTCGCATCAGCAATTTTTCAGCTATTTGTGAAGAAAGTAGGGATCTCTCCTATATATGTCACAGCGTATTTTCTAAAAAATAAGTTCGAGTATCCGTCCACTGGATGTACTAGTGTGTTATATAATTAATGGTCTTCCCGGTGAACTAGCACCTTTTTTATTTTTATTTAATTATTTATTTATTTAATTTATTTATTTTTATTTTGGTAAGGCCAGCACACCAAGTGAGTATGCCAGACACAAGCATACCACTTCCTCAGGACAGGTGAATCAGTTGATACTCTGTCATAAGAGTATCAACCGAGAGCCAGGCGTGGATGCAATACTTTCTAATTGAAATAAAATCTTGTGTATTGTGGCTGTAGTTTGAACTCACGATATCCAACTTTTGTGGCGGACCCTCTACCACTAAGCCACCGAGGATCATAGTAATTCTAAATCAGATTTATAATCATCATCTATACTAGTATATACGATGCAAATTTTTTCCAATTGAAGTGCCCGTCCAAACAAAATATCCGATAGTATCGGTATGTGACTCAATGTTACCGATAAAGTACAATCTCGTTTTCTTATAATACTCCTTTGTTGTGTCTGAGGGCCTTGGTGACCGAATGGCCTAAACACGCTTTCCGATAACAGTGCCTTTCATCGTCGTTGTTCAAATCCCGCTCGGGCGGACCCTAGTGTGAGAAAGTTCGTCAGTTCGCTTGCCGAAAGTCGGCGGTTTTCTCCTGGAACTCAGTATCCTCAATCATTCCAGAAGTGATCGTTTCGATATCAGTAAGATGATCTTGTCTGGGGCGTAAAACACAATTAATCAGCTCCAATCCACTCATCCATTGTGTCACGTATGGTTAGTTACATTTCTTTGTTCAATTATTTATGTTATAAAATCATTTCAGTACGGGAATACTTCTTACATGTGTATAAGTACCGACGACAAAAAGTTGGTTGAATGTTGTTTTATGTCACATCAGTAATTTTTCAGTTATTCGTGCATGACGTGACAATTTTTATTCATCTCGAGGATTAAAGCTGTATTATGTTTTCTTTCGGAAAAAAGAAAACGGTGCCGATCTAATTAATGATGTTCCTAATGAACATTGTTACATTTTGTTCAACGATAAAAGCTCGAATAAATGCAAAAATAACAATTAATTTCCCAGGACGATTCAGCTTGTGGAATCTAATTTTAGAACGTGGTTACGTCATCAAAACCGGGTCATTCAAACACAACTTTCAAAAAGGTGAAATACGATAAATTAAACACGAATTTCATTAAATTTGTCATTTGTGACTTTTTAATGGATACGTTACACCACTGCGAATACATTTGGATATTGATGACGGACAATTGATACAATTTGTCAGGTTTCACCTTCGATTCATTGGAATTCCCGTATACATCCGTGCGCATTCTTCCAAGCAAATAATTATCATCGTCAAACATTGACCAACCTGTTAGAGGATTCCGTTTATTTACAGTTAATATGAATGAACTTTTTAGAAAATGAATCTCACGTATCGTGATTAGAAGTTATCTTCTTCTTTTTTTTTTTTTTTAAAAAAAAATAAAATATATATATATTTAGAGAATAAAAAAAAATTCAGAAAATTAAAAAACTTAATGCAGCTTTAATCTTAACACAAGTTTATGTGGTTTGTTTGTTTCTGATTTGCACTGTATTAGTGCCCACTTATTGCGACCTTTAGACTGCTAGTACAATCGCCCGCTATGTCGCAGATAAACATCGCATACCACTTGGTCCATTACACTAGTAAGGACTACGACAAGAAAAATATTCTTTTCCATACGAGTTTTCTCCTTTAGTACTATGAAATTTGTATTTTTGTTGCTGTCTTTCTTGTAAACTGATTTAAAAAATAACCAAAAATGAAGTATATTTTACTCTACGAAGTGTTAGATACGTTTAGGGTCTTAAAGAAACCTCAAACACTCATTTTTTTTTTAGATAAGAATGTCAGTCCATTATGTCAAGTACTAAAAAGTCATATAATCAATCAAATATTCACAATACCATTGTTTTCCCGTCAGTTTGGAGTGATCATATATCAGACTTTTCGCCTTCAGTTTGTGGTGATCAAAGATCAGACTCCACGTTTGCCGGTTAGTTTAGGGGGGTCAAATATCAGACACTACGTTTGCCGCCAGTTTGGAGGGATCTACGTTTGCCGTCAGTTTTGCGTGATCAAATATCAGAATTTACGTTTGGCCATCAGTTTGGCGTGATCAAATATCAAACTCCACGTTTGGTGACCAGTATGGAGGGATCAAAACATCAGACTCCACTTTGCCGACCAGTTTGAAAGGATCAATCATATCTACGTTTCAGAATATCATTCTCTTAACCTTACTTTTGATATTATATCATGTTTCTTGTCATTTTCTGTTGCCATTTGACACGTTTGCCGTTAGTTTGTAGTGATCAAATATCAGAGTCTACGTTTGCCGTCAGTTTGGATTGATCAAATATCAGACTCTACGTTTGCCGTCATCTTGGCGTGATCATATATCAGACTTATTTCGCCGTCAGTTTGAAATGATCAAATATCAGACTCTTCGTTTGCCCTTCAGTTTGGAGTGATCATATATCAGACTAATTTCGCCTTCAAGTTGTGGTGATCAAATATCAGACTCTTCGTTTGCCGGTTAGTTTAGGGGGATCAAATATCAGACTACGTTTGCCTTCAGTTTGGTGTGATCAAATATCAGACACTACGTTTGCCGCCAGTTTGGAGGGATCAATTATCAGACTCTACGTTTGCCGTCAGTTTGGCGTGATCAAATATCAGAATTTACGTTTGGCCATCAGTTTGGCGTGATCAAATATCAAACTCCACGTTTGGTGACCAGTATGGAGGGATCAAAATATCAGACTCCACTTTTGCCGACCAGTTTGAAAGGATCAATCATATCTACGTTTCAGAATATCATTCTCTTAACCTTACTTTTGATATTATATCATGTTTCCTGTCATTTTCTGTTGCCATTTGACTCTTGCATTCTTTGTGTTTCTTTCTGATATTATCATTGTCTTGACAATTGCGTCTTTGATCATCAGTTTTTTCACAAGAACTTTGTACTAATTTCCATGGAATCAATTTAAAGTGTTACTGTTTGTGTGTTGTTTCCAAGTTCTTTATTATAATATTTATTATTTCCATAAATATTTTTACTGCATGAGGACTGAATTAGCCTTATTTTAGACAAGGTGTTAGTTGTTTTGCTTTTATGTCTCTGAAATAACAAATAGAAATCTATCAATAGTGAAATTAGCTAGTACCACGGACATTCATATTTAGATCATGCGCACAATTTCCAAAGTCGTGCGCTCGATTTTAAAGTCGTGCGCTTGATTTTCAAAAATCGTACACACGATTTCAAAACATATATGTCTGTGGTACTAATGGGGCTCCGTATTTAACTCGCCTGTAATCTATATGTTAGAGCTGTTCAACGCTGTTTAACGCTTGCTAAAAATCACCGTAAAAACAACAACCAACAATGGCGACAACGACAAAAGAAATAAAATCACTAAAATGTTATCTATTTTATTTAATGAATTTTGTAGAATTCTTAACATGTATAATTATTAAGGGTGAATCCCGGTGTCTGATAGATTCAAAATGGCATAAACTTGATGTAATCCAAAAAAGCCGGGTCAGAGGCGAATCCAATGATTTTACAAAGGGGTGGTTGTGTAAAATCTAAGACTCGAAGGCTCGAAACTCTCAAGGGGGTTGAGGCATATTCCTTCGTATAAAATTTGATAAAATGGCGCAAAATCCTGCATTCTGGTGCAATTTAAGCTGCATTAAAGAGAGAAAAAAATATTTTTCATTCAGAGTGCCGGGGTTTTAGTATATAAGAAAAATGCACAAAAATCTATTATCAGTGACATAACCTCCTCCCTTGATCTGTCCACTGTGGTTCAGGCTTTAAACAGAATTGTGGCAGTGAAAGACGCAGTGATATGTTTACTGGCGCTTTATTCTGTCACGGAAACAGGCTAGTGTGATTTTATGGTAAGTATATACTAAACAGTTCAATGTATTTTAGTTGAATGACGTGGATTACTTTATAATGTCCTTTCACATATGTATTGTCTTTTAGAGATATTACAATTTTCATCATTCCACGTATAGTTTTTTTTTTGTTTTTAATTCCAGACAATTTTCAGTCGAGTCCTTATTGTTCGGTTCGTTGACACCCCAGTTTTGGTACGTAATGAGAATTCCTGTTGAACTCCATATCCATAAACCTTCAAACAAACTATCAGTGCCATCCAACCAGTACCCTTCTATAAATAAATAAATAAATAATAAATAAATAAATAAATAAATAAATAAATAAATAAATAAATAAATAAAATTTTGTTTTCCTATCATTCTTCAAACTAAGTTCTGGAAGAATAATATACACGAAACTTTTTTTTGTATCATTCTGTGTATGAGATTGAGAATTATAAATACATTGTACAAGTAAAACATTAAAAGCCGATGGGCATAATTCTGTTGCTACTTATTTATTTTTTAAATTTTATTGAAAGTTAAGTTTTTTAAGGGAAGTGAGTGAATTTCAATTAATATTTAAACAGACATTCTTATTACTTATCACATTGTCACTGTCTTTTTGATACATCGAATGTAAGGTAAACATCTCCATTCAATACATCACTATCTATAACATTAGTGTACAAACAATGGTTTAATGGTGATTGTTCAAGTTCATATTGATCAGAAGCATGTTTGAGTGGCAGAAACCAGAATTTAGGGTAGCAGGAGGAAACTTTCCTGTACTCACCTGAACTTGACACACCCTTCCTTTTTACAAGGCGAATTACGAAATCATTTTCCTCTGCTGTTGTTATGACAGTCAATACAGAACCCATTGAATTGCAAGTTTTCTAAGATGTAAAGGAATTGAAAAAAAAAATTGTTATTTTCAGTCATACCGCCTCTGTTAAATCGCAAGAAGAGAATTTTTTTTCTCATGAAATTTATCTTACGAGTTCGCGTAAATTAAAATTTTACAAATATTACCAAATTTAATTATTATTTTAAGATCTAGTTCAACAGTCGTAAATCAACTACATGTATGTAAATTTTGATTGATAAAATGTTTAAATGGATGTATCCAGGCCCCAGTTTCACACTCATTTACTCAATTAAGTGTACACTTAACTCAAATATTCCCATTTTTCTCTCATCAATATTTTTTTTTCAAAAAATCAGTTTTATGAGACAATGTTTTGTTTTGTTCAACAAATCTACACTAAACAGTTTAAAAATAACATGAGATATTCAATTTTAACTGTGGAATGTCTTAAAAATTAACATTAAAATATTCTCATTATGAGTAAATGATTTTGAACTAGGGCCAGATTATAACGTACATGTAATATTTTACCTTTTTATCAACGACATTAGAAAAGTTTCAGAGGTCTGATATATAAATAACAAGCCATTGTACTCACAACTGCATTGCTCCAAGTCACAGCATTGGTTCCAACGTGATAGCAACTTCGTAAAAACGGTTCCCAACCAAGTCCGACATGGCATTGTTCTGTAGTTACATTGGTAGTTGATGAGCCACACCCACTGTTGTCATACATTCTCTTCAGATCATTTATAGTTTGACCGCTGCTTCTGATTTGTTCACAAATTTCATTTACTTTTCTTTGTAGTTTTTCATTTTGTTTTTTCAACCTTTCATTTTCTTTCCTACTGCAGACATTAGTATAACATTCATCCTGATTTCGTTTCAGAATCTCCTGTGTTGAAACAGCAGAAATAAAAATCATTAATAGAATGAATGTTGCCTTGACTTGGGAATTCATATTTTCTGTTTTAGAGGCCTCGACAATGAAGGAAGTTTTATAGGATGAATGTTACATCCAGTCCTTGATGACATCCTGTCTTCTTAGAAATATATAAACTTATTTTCTTAATTTGTTCTGGGAAAAACAAAACAAACAAAAAACTCCTACGCACTATACGTTTGTTATAATTTTAAAAAACTGCAAGTAAAGCTAATGATCAATTTTGATAAACCTCGTCAGTGAATAGACTTTCTTATAGCCCCTTATACAAATCTAACGGTGCAATGTACACGAAAATTACAGAAAAAATGAATTAAAAAATGTGCTACTTACAAACTAATTACAAATAGAAATTGCTGTTTACGACCTTGTCAAAAAGTGTTTCAACTATATCAAATAAGAAAGAAACCAGACTACCGACTTTCAGCAAGCGAATAACAATGCAAATCAAAAATACTAAATTTCCTAATAAATATAAATGCGTCTCCTGTTTTACCAAAGGCAACCCCCGTAGGCATCATTGTAGATTTATTGGAGTATATCATGTGGACATCACTTAGTATAAAAAGACCCTGTCGGTGGTTTTGTTAACATCGTAAACAAACTTTAACTGGTATCTGTGTTATATATTGACACTATTAACTCCAAATTTCGCAAAAAATTAAACTCGATCGGCATTTTATCATTATACACTTATATATAGTAAGAAACCAGCCACCGTTTTCATGATTATTCCTTACCTAAGATTTTTTTTATCGTCAATCTGGCAAATTTAAAATCTTAATACACTGTAATTGTTAAGATGTTTGGAAATTTGAGGAGACATTTTGAAGGTCAC
The DNA here is from genome assembly GCA_029721355.1 of Tegillarca granosa. Classification (NCBI taxonomy): domain Eukaryota; kingdom Metazoa; phylum Mollusca; class Bivalvia; order Arcoida; family Arcidae; genus Tegillarca; species Tegillarca granosa. The sequence goes on from CM056607.1 coordinate 11,761,739, forward strand.
TTACATCTTATGACTTCTATTTTCTAATTTTGATTGAAATTTTATTTTTGTACAAAAAGTCTTGTTAAAAGTTTTTAAGTTTAGGGAAATCTTGGTTAAAAAAATATTCTGAAACATGTGCCAGAAATCTGGAAAACGATTGTAAGCCTTAATGTTCAAGCACACATGTGTATTTACATAATGAAACCGTAAATCAAATTTAAGAGTAAAAAAAAACTCAATACGGGTTTTGTTTAGGTTAATTTTTATTGGATTTTGCAAAATTAAACTATTTATAAAATCAATATCAATTAAAAAGGTCAATTAGTAATGTGTTTAGAAGGTAGTAGTTTTTATAATTCAATATCTATTTCATAATTATTTTACCTTAAAATGTAAATCACCTTCAGAAAACATGTTTGGAAGCACTCATTGCTTTATATGGAAACAAATAAGATTTTCCAGTTCATCTATACATTACAGCACCATTAAACTTTTGCACCCATTTTACTTTTAATAGCAGTGATTAATATAACACACACACACGCGCGCGCGCGCGCGCGTGAAAATAATCGTAGAAGCCTAAGATACAAGGTCATAATGGTCAAATGTTTCATGATCAGTGTTCCGAGTACACTGTACATAGTGACCTAAAGATACTACTGTTGGTCCGTAATTGTTTGTCACATGTTTTTTTTCTAAATATTTCTTTTATTCAAAACTTTCCTCATACAAATAACAGTAAGATTAAATAAAAAAAAATATTGACCTAGCCAAATTCTATTTTTAAATGAAAACATTTTTTCTGAACTCTTCTTTACATAAAACAGATTTTGAAAAGGGTTGAAATTCAATGACTTAAGTGATTCAATTGGACCTCTCCCAATATTACATCAGGGTATTTTTAGGTTAATAAAGGTCAAATGAATAAATGTGCAAATCACATTTTGTTTTTTTTTTTTTTTTTTTAAAAAAAACATAAAAAAGAAATCAAAGATGCAATAGCTAAAGTTAATCAAAGCACCGATGGTGCTGATGGGTTTGGGCGTGATTATCTTGCCAAGTGGAAATTGGGTTGGTAGTGTAAAGCTATCAATTTGAATAATGAAATATTCCGGTGCGAAGCAGGATTCCATGAAAATAGTTGCCAACCCTGAATTCATGTCATCAGAAATATTTTTTCCCATTTCTAGAAACTTGAGAGGGTTTTATTGACATGCTCACAAACAGAACGATTTGTTCAAGAACTAATTTGTTAAGTGTATGTGAGTAGATGAATTTCTTGTAGTAGCCTAGCTATTAGCAGAATAATAGTGCTAGCTTAGTGGAACATCCACAGATTGTCGCAGTTGGAGGTCAGGCTTGGAGCTCATTGGTGGGTGGCTAGTTTAAAATATATTGGGCCTCTGTGGCCATAAGTCAATTCGCTTCATTGCAATTATGGTTGTTATTTGAAATCGACCATGTAGGACTTTAAAACGACACAAATTTCTCCATATAATACTTGTGAAATTAAGGATTCATCAGTACTGAACATAGCTCAAGATGTTGTGTCCGAGTTTCAATCCAGACATGGAGGTTAAGCCCTATTAAATGTAGCTTTCTTGCTGGACACAATTAGATAAGATTTCATAGGAACCTGTGATACTGGAAAAATACAAAAAATGTGTTTTTGTAACAGCATATTTATTGGACAAGTCTTCCATATGGTAATTAGCAAAATAATAATAACAATCCTCAATGTCATGTACATAGCACAACCCCATGTTCTCATTCCAAATGGGCTTATGCCAATTTAATGACTGAAAGTTTTCATGTAAGCAGAATTACCACTGACATCATGCTAAATTGTTTATTCCATCTGCAGCCAGAGTTAGACAAGTGCAAATGCTGGGCTGGAACTGTTAATGCCTATTCAGAGAATGAAATTTGTTAAACATATCCTACTTTAAATATAATGTGCTTTGTATACTTGTATTTCAGCATTTCCTATGCATTTTGACTTGTCCCATTCTCTGTGATTTTACTGTAGTCTACAAATTAAAGTACTGGTGTTTCACTATCAAATTTCTTCCACAAATTAGTTTTTGAGTGCATGCATATACATGTTTTACTTGAACCAACACAACCACTTGCTGATTTTATAGTGCTATGTTACAGAGCAGAGGGCAAGTTTGACATATGATGCTGACCCTGAGCTTTAATACCAGTAAGGAGCTGTCACTAGTATTAAATGTAAACTTTCTCACATTTGCCCATCCCCAGTTGGAGATTTTTCAAATATCATCAAACATGTTTGCTTTGTTTGTATAAATGTTGTTCTTTTTATTTAAAAATTGAATTTCAATTTTTTTTTTCTGGTTCATGAGCTCATCAAAAAGAAAACTGTTTTTCTTTTTGTTGCAAGTTGTTTCCAAATATTACCAAATTGTTAAACTGTTGAATTAACACTATGTTTTCTGACACATTTAAAATCAAATTTTTTCATGACTTTCTCACAACTTCCACAATTGTCAGAGAACTTTTTTTTCCACAGAAAAATGAGTTTTAACATTGATTAGCCTTTGGTCTTTTATTTAAGTAACATTACTTTCTTAATTCTAATTGTTAAGAAAACAATATAGATATATATATATATATATGTCTTAATTAGGGGTCAATTCTTGGACAATAATAGAATATTTACTATCTCACTGTCTAGATATTGTGATTTTTATCTTTTACATTATGTAATGCGGGAGGAGGTCCCCCAGTGGATTTGACACTCGCCTCTCATCAAGGCACACAGGGTTTGTTTCTTAGGTAGGGCAAGTAAGAAAGTTACTGCCACACACTTACGAAATTGTTCTTGGGGAAAAATTGTTCTCATAGCGAAGAACACAGGATTTATACCAGGGGGAGGGGGGTGGCCGGGTGGTTGGTTGGCGTTTGACTGGAGGGGGGTCTACCTGCACCCCTAGTAAAGGTTTTTATATTGACTTGTGCCGTTACAAACGCCCAAGTAAGAATATAAAAGCCGTTACTAAAGGCTTGATTTCCAGCCTAATCGATAGGTGAACACAGGAACTTTGTGTATAATTTCCAAGTGCACTAAACCGAACAATTTCTCTGCTGTCTCTCCACTTCACTTTAAGGTCTATATACCACTTCTCAGTTGTTAGAATTGCACTTGTACCATATCAATCGATGTTCAGATAGTTCTTGTCATTGAAAATTTGTGTACAGTGGCTTATATTGCGTGAGTTTCCGGGTAAGCGTGTGAATCGAATAAAAATAACAAATGCACCCAAAAAATATAAATAAGTCACTTGCGTCTCAAATTTCCCGGAGGGATGCCCAAATTCTGCTCACACACATATACAAAAAACTCCACAAACGGCCCTGAAGTATTAGGTAACAATGGCAGAGATTTTTAAGACAAAATCGGAGTGATTGTAATCTCTGAAAAATTAGCACGAATAATCAAGGATATTACTCACAAATTTTACAATTTACCATACAAAAAACTACACTGTTTTTGCATCAACATGAAATCAATACACATTTCACAACGTTCGCTTTTCAGGTCAGCACACAGGGGATCTATTTACGTATTTACAAAACGTTGTTTTTGTGGGTTTTATCGTAGTATTAAATTTTTCTACGGTTTTGTAAATACGAGCTCCTGTGGTCAATGATGGAGATTTAATCCATTCGCTACATTGATTAAGTTCTAAAAGTTACCTTACTGTTTATTTGTAAATGTACATGTATCTAACAAAAAGGGGACACCACTCAGATTAAATCCATCTGCCACTCGTAAGCAAGTAGTACGTAAGACGATTTCATGCGCGCTTACATATATGCGACATACTTTGCATAAATAAAGAAAAAAAACTTTCATTTTCTTATGTTAATAATGAAGAATTTTTTAAAAAATATCAAGAAAGTGCAAAGTAATTGGTTGATGATCCCATCCTCTGTTGATAATCATTCCGTAGGGAAGGATATCATACAAGCGAAATTAATTGCAGCGGTGAGACGTCCAATCCAAAACTGTCAGATGATTTGTTGTTTATATACGTGCGTTATAGACATATAACTTCACAAAGACTGAATTTATGAAAGCAAAGAAATAAATGAGTAATTAGTCTTACTTAACCAGGGCGCATTTTTCTCGAGGAGAAGTGCAACGACCGTAAATTGACATGATAATCACCTTGAGTTCAAACTTCACAAAACCGTGACATAGTGAGTTTTGGCTCCGCTGGAGCCCAAACCCACAAAAAGAAAAAGATTTTTTTTTTCAAATTTAAAAAAGAGCCATAGGTTATTAATTGGGTGTTCATTGTTGTTCGTTTTTTTCACGGGGTGATCAACATGAATATTCCATTTATGACATCATATCTTACGTTGTAAATTAGGAAGGTACTTTATAAGGGATATTTTGGACATTGTGAATTCTGTTATTCTGAAAATTGTTGAAATATTAAAAAATGTAATATGCACAGGATTAAAAAAAAATTGAATACATCTGGTTATTATTCCTCATTAGATAAAAAAATTTACGTAGATTTTAGCTCACCTGAGGTCATCTAGTTTTAGATTTGCACAAATGGTAGCCATGGGGCTCAAAATGGGGAAATTGTAAGGCACTGAGTGGGGAAATTCCTAAAATTATATATTTTTCACTATATCTTAAAAACTATTAGCGTTTTGTATAGGCATGTATATTAGAATATTGTAGGTATTGACATGGCAATCATTTTGATATATGGTTCAAGGTCATATGTTGAAAGGTCGAGGTCCAACTACTAAAGAAGACTTAAATTGCTAATTATCTTTAAAACTATTAACTTTTTGTATAGGCATGTATATTAGAATATTGTAGGTATTGACATGACGATCATTTTGATATATGGTTCAAGGTAATATGTTGAAAGGTCAAGGTCACAGCTGCAAAAGAAGACTTAAATTGCTAATTACGTGTATCTTGAAAACTATTAACTTTTTGTATAGGCATGTATATAAGAATATTGTAGATATTGCGACAACGAACATTTTAATATATGAATCAAGGTCATATGTTGAAAGGTCAAGGTCCAACTGCAAACGAAGACTTAAATTGCTAATCGTCTTGAAAACTATTAACTTATTGTATAGGCATGTATATTAGAATATTGTAGGTATTGTAATGCAAGTGACATTACATAATTTAAATGTCCTAATTTATATTTAAATTTTATTTGTCATGTGGCCAACAGTGTGTGTATCTGTTGTGGATGTCAGGGTGTTAAAGCCATGTTGAGTAGTTGAACCATTCTTTTCTTATTGTATTTATAATATAGTCATATTTTCTCTTATTATGTGTTCGCAAATGTTTAATAAATGTCTATTCACGCTAATGATTGAAATGATAAATTGTCAACTGCCAGTTTACATGCTTTTGAAGGTAGACATGGCATGGTGCCACTGCCGTTTTTTCATGTTATTGAATAAATAATTCCTTGTAAATTAAATGTAGATGTATGGAACACATTTAATTGTATATCTGAACTTACTTGTTTCATAATCTTAACAATATGTACTCGTTAACATGATATTTATATCATTTTTGAGGTCTGTTTTGCACCGACTATCCATGTTTACAAGTTTGCAACTTGCCGTGCGAAGCTATGTTTTTAGTTTCGTATTTAGTATTTTAGCAGTTTTACATCACTTCAAAGCTCATATTTTGACAAACTCACATTATTCATATATTTTATGTTGTTTTATAACTAATTAGTAGCTCCAGACCTGTGAATTGTAGTAAAATAGTAAAAATGTTACTTACTTGCTGTTGCTCCATCTTGCATGTCCCACCGCGCCTCAGCCCACTTTATTATTAATTTCTACTTACCATAACCATTTTAATGCATTCTGTCATTAAATTGTTGTAGTTCTTATTGTATATTTGTAAAGTAATATTCCTCACAATTAAATTATTATATTTTAACATGTTTAATTTCCCATTTTCTATGTGTTGTGCGAGAGTTGTACGGCGGAGCGGATTGAGAGGATTTTGTACGGAGAGTGAGAGGCGCCGTACAAGCATTTCATTGGATAAGAGTTGCCGCACAGGCGTATGTTTGGTAAGTTTTGTCACATGACAGCATACGTCATAACAGTATAAAAGGCGCGCAGCGTTCAAACATGGCAGATAACTTCTGACCGTCATTCTACACAGACGTGAATTTTAAGAAGATTAATAGTGTTTATTTAGATTCATTATAAAAAGCAAGGCGCGGATTTTAGTAATCAGTATAAATATTTAGAATCATTAGTTATCTCCGAGCATACTGGACATGCTGCGTACCTTTTCTATTGATCACTGACGTATTTATTTTCTATGTTAATATTATGTTTTAACTTAAGATTTGATGTTTATCATAATATTTAGTACAAAAGTATAATAGAAATAATAATAATAAATCCATTAATTGAACTTTAATAACATCGTTAGTGATTTTTGTTTTTGACCTCCATCTTGGAAACATGGAATCGGCCATGATTATATTTCAATAGGGAATAAAATCCAAATAAGCCTTACAAATTGGTGTCAGAAGTGGGATACTATAATCTATTTAGTATCAAAACGAATCCATTTTCCATTCCAAGACGATTTGTCCAGTGTGGTCGAGAAATTACCATACATTGTATTTATAGTACAGAGTGAGAAATTGAGAACTATGGCAAACCAATCCCCAGACCCTGAGGTCCAAATTAGAATAAATAAAGAATATGCGACCGAGTGTCAAGAACTTGGACAGGGTGACACTACTGCTGACACTGTTCCCAATGACGATATACCCCAACTTAGCCCAAATGTAGCCAATCCAGACACCTCCACAGACAGAACAAAATTAGATAACCCTTACAATCCCGTTAGTAGGCACAGATACGGCATACCACAAGAGTTTACACCTCGATTTATACCACAGTTTAATCAATATACTAACAACACAGGCAGGCACTGATATAAACCATATACCAAATGATAACCCGCCATACCTTAGCCAAAGGCGTAGACCAAATATAGCACCCGAGTTTATGGTACCTAGAACTGCACAATGTGAAAACTACAATAATGAAAGGCCAATGTATGCAATGCCTACTCCCGTAGCCCGCATTGCACCCCAATTAAGACCGGATACATACGAAGGTCCTTCCCAATGGGAGGAGTATTTGTCACATTTTGAAGATTGTGCCGAATTAAACGGGTGGGATAACAATCAGAAAGTTCTATTTCTAGCCTCAATTTTACGTGACCCAGCAAGAAATTATTATATGAGCCTATCTAGAGAAGAGAAGAGATCATACTTCGCCTTAACTAATAAATTAAGTATAAGATTTGGCGTGTCCAAACACCAGAATAAATGGTTAACTAAGTTAGAACAGAGAAAGAGAGAACCAGGAGAGTCAATAGTAGCATTAGGGGACGATATCAGGCAGATTGCCCAGAAAGCATATGTCGGACTCGACAAGCAGGCGCAGGAGTTTCTAGCCCTTTACCAACTTTATAAGATTATTCCCTTAGAATTAAAAGTCCGTTGTGTTGACAAAGACTGCAAAAGTATTCCAGAAGCTGTCGATGTAATAGAGCAGTATGAAGGATTGATTGGCGAGCCATTTGACAAGAAAAGGTCACAAGTTAGAATGGTAAAACCAGACCAAGTTTCGAACCCCAAGAACAGTAACTACAGTAGATCATATCAACAGCATGACAGAAAACCTTATAATAGCAGTTTCGGTGAAACTATGAAAGAGTTGGTAGTGAGGTAAGAGCGTTTAGAAGAGAGTATGAAGAAACTTTACAGAAATACGCAAAAATACACAGAACAGGCACAGTTGAAGAGGACATGTTACATCTGCCGTTCTCCAGATCATTTCTTCAGAGAGTGCCCAACATACTTAAAATGCCAAAATGAGAGAGATGACACACCTGCTAAAAACACCCGTAGCCAAGTAAAAGAAAATAATGAAGCGGGAAACGAAAACCCGCCGCTTCATTAGGCCGAGAATCGGTGGGAGACAGCAGGCCTGTAAATACTACTAATAATGACAGTAATGCAACTATCCGTACAGGTCACATGGGGAAAATTAACTGCCAATGGGACAACGGTGAAATATGTAACGTTTCAATTTCCCTATTAATAGACAGTGGTTCTACAGCATCAATACTTTCTTACAAGACATATGAAAGATTGTCTCAGACAGAAAGACCAATTCCTAATAAAACAGAAACGTCAGTTCGTGATGTGAATGGTCACAAAAGACAATCCCATGGTTACACCAACTTTGAAATTTGTTTAGGTGGTAGATATTATGAACAAAATTTTATCGTCTGCGAAATTAATTGCGATGGTATATTAGGCCAGGATTTTCTACTAAGATATGTCAATAAAATCAATTACAAACACATGGTGCTACAAACAGATGATGATGAAATCAGATGTTTTACTGGAGGAAGTGCCACAATGATAGGATGAGTCCAAGGTAGAAGGTCCACCAGTATTCCAGCACACTCAGGATGCTGGATACCAGTTGAAATACCAGAATCGAAACACATGACTGACTCTATGTATGTTGAACAGACCAAGTTATTTGATGATTTGTATCTTACTCCAGGTGTCATGAATGTTAACTCAGAGGAGCAAGTTGTCAATGTTACAAACCATAGTGATTCCCCTATTACCTTACAAGCAAACACTGTCATAGCCAATTGTGAACCATACATAGACCAGGCAAGTGATACAATATACAGGGTTTGCAAGACCAATTTAGATATCCAAGCTACTGGTAACAGAGAAAACTTACAAGAATTTCTGCAAGATTTGTTTCATAGAAGTGCGATCAACCTAGATGAGGATCAATCTAATGAACTAAAACAACTTTTAATTAAATATCAAACTGTATTTTCAAAGTCATCAGAAGACATAGGTTGCACTGACAGAGTAACTCACAAAATAAACACTGGAGTAGCGACCCCTATTCGTCAACCCCCTAGACGACAACCAATAGGAAAACGAGAAGCCGAAGTCAATGAAATAAATAAAATTTTAGATACAGGTATAATAGAGCCATCTGCAAGTGAATGGGCTTCCCCGATTGTTCTCGTTACCAAGAAAGATGGTAGCATTAGGTTTTGTGTGGATTATCGCAAGATCAATGAGGTCACAGTCAAAGATGCATACCCTCTTCCAAGAGTGGATGATTGCTTAGATATACTCGCCGGAGCAAAGTGGTTTAGCTCTATGGACTTGAATTCCGGATTCTGGCAAATAAAAATGGACCTCAAAGACAAAGAGAAAACTGCGTTTGCCACAACACTAGGGTTATTCCAGTTTACTGTAATGCCTTTCGGATTAGCAAACTCGCCTTCAACCTTTGAGCGACTCATGGAAAATGTTTTGCGAGGCCTACAATGGGCAGAATTACTAATCTACACGGACGACATAATATCCCCGTGCTCAACGTTTCCTGAAGGTCTCAAAAGAATAGCCAATATATTCAATAGACTGTCTGAAGCTAACCTGAAGCTTAAACCATTTAAATGCCAGTTTTTCCAGAAAGAAATAAAGTTTTTAGGTCATATAGTTTCTAAAAATGGCATCAAAACAGATTCTAGCAAAATTGAAGCTGTGAAATCATGGCCAGTTCCTAAGACAACAAGAGAGGTCAAAAGCTTTCTTGGTTTGTGCTCTTACTACCGTCGTTTTGTTAAGAATTTTGCACAAATAGCAAAGCCGTTACATAAACTATGTGAGAAAGGAGTAAAAATGAAGTGAAGCAAAGAGTGTCAAGATGCATTTGAGACCCTTAAAGCAGAATTAACTAAATCACCTATACTAGGTTATCCACTGCTAAACCTTCCATTCATCCTTGACACAGATGCATCAGATACAGCTGTAGGTGCTGTCCTATCCCAAATACAAGATGGTAGTGAGCGAGTCATAGCATACATGAGTAAATCCATGAATAACCATGAACAGCGATACTGTATAACCAGAAAGGAACTACTTGCAGTTATTGTTTCACTGAAAAACTTTCACTCATACCTGTATGGACAAGAAGTTATCCTAAGAACTGACAATGCTGCAGTAAGCTGGATGAAGAATCTGAAAACACCCACAGGACAAATGGCAAGGTTCGATCCAAGAATTAGGAACATATAACATAACAGTAACGCATAGAGCAGGCAAGAGCCATTCCAATGCAGATGCTATGTCCAGATATCCATGTTCAGTTTGTGCTAGACAAGAAAAACACAATAATGAAAATGACTCAGATGAAGAATCAAATGAATATGAAGAAACAATACCACTGAACACCGAAACCGATATAACAGTGAGAGCTACGACTCGTAGTCATAGAGAAGCTATATCTGAAACCATAACCGATCAATCAAACGGAGTTATACTGCATGGTTGGGAGTTACAAAACATAAGACAAAATCAACTAGAAGACCCAGATATTTTTCCATTCTTAGTTAACATAGAAGAAAACAGTGCAAGGCCCGAATGGGATAAAATTTCTAGCAGAACATCAACATATAAAACTTTATGGCGACAATGGGACCAGCTGGAAGTCAAACACGGTGCCCTCTATAAGAAGTACCTGAAAGACGAGATGACTTGCCAGTACCAAGTAGTAGTTCCAAAATCAATGCGCCCTGATGTACTTCATTACTTTCATGATATTCCTACAGCAGCACACCTAGGAACAGAAAAGATGCAAGGACGTATACAACAATCTTTTTATGTTCATACTTGTAATGTGTGATTGTTTCACTAAGTGGACTGAAGCCATTCCTATCCCTGATCAAGAAACAAATACTGTAATGAAAGCATTTGTGAATGAATTTGTATGTAGGTTTGGTACAACATTGCAACTGCACTCTGACCAAGGTTCTAACTTCGAGTCTAAAGCCTTTAAACAGATGTGTTCCTTCCTGAAAATAGATAAAACTAGAACAACTAGTATGAGGCCTCAATGCAATGAGAATGTTGAGAGGTTCAACCGAACTCTGACAACTATGTTAACCATGTATTGTGAAAAGAACCAAAAATGTTAGGATGAAATTTTACCACAAATTATGATGGCATATAGATCCTCAGTTCACTCTAGTACTAAGAAGTCCCCAAACCTTATGATGCTTAGTAGGAATGTCACACTACCAATGGAAGCCATAGTTGGTAAACCACCCACAGTACCCATAGACAATGATTTAGATGACTATGTTTACAAACTTCAAAAGCGAATGACGCAAGCCCATGACGAAGCACGTAAACACCTGAAGTCAAACTCTGATTACCAAAAACGCCATTATGACATAAGAGCAAAGAAAGTCACACTAAATGTTGGACAAGCTGTTTGGTTATATGACAATTCCAGAAAAGTTGGTGTCTGTCAAAAACTAACCTCAAAATGGAAGGGTCCATATCTTGTAACAAAGAAAATAAATGACACGACATATTTTGTTAAGAGATCTTTTAAACTGCCCTCTAAAGCCTACCATATTGACCGTTTAATACCATATGCTGGTATGCACCGCCCTGCTTGGTTCGCCAAAGTTCTCAACACTACCTCACAGTTATAATAAGATACATAAATTGTTTTATGAAGCCAGTGGTTAAAGCATGAATGTGTTGCCAAATGGAAAGACAAAACTTGTGGAAACCAACCAAACCTTATTTTTAATTAAAGTTTTTATCTGAAAAAAACTAGTAATGGCCAAACTAGTTGATAATGTTGGGCTAGAGATGTTGATTTTTGTGAGTTGGGACCAGGACTGATCACCCTTGGGGCCCATCTGATGTGGTGGTGGTGGTAGTTAGTGAGCTGAAGAAGTCAGCTATTTTATGTTCTCGCTGGGAACATAAGTTCTTATAATTTATTATTAAAACTTTGGTTTCCACAGTTTTTGCCAATAACCAGATGGACATACCATGCCAAGTGTTTGCCTAAACAAGTAGTAAGCATGCATGTACAACATATAAATCTACGACAATCTTGCTGGTTTCCATAAAATGTACTTGTTCCTGTTTATGTGTAATAAAGTTCGGAGACGTTTAATGCTAGCCAGTGCCTTAACCAAAATATTTGATTTCCATGTGTAAAATAAAAGTTCTAAACCACTATCAAATGATTGAGAATATTAATGAACAAATATGTAAATGATAAGCATACAGCCTGATTGCATGCAACTTAATCCAGAAGTAAAGCATGATCTAAGTTTGATTATTTTATTATAAAATAAAATTATAACAGTTACAGTCTTCCAATGCCAAACAAGTTAATGATGCTGCAATTCTTGAAAGTCAAAGTTCATCATAAGTCATATGATTCCTTTTGATTTCCAAATGAGCCATGTTTGTCCTATGAACCACAAATTTAACATATGATTTCCATTTTTTATTATAGAATGTATATGTGCTGGTTATGTCCTGAGTCTTTTAAAACAAGAAAAGATTTAAAGAACCATGTTATTCCAAGGCCACACGCAGCAATGACAGTGTTATGTCCATTTTGCCCAGAAGAAAAGACATTTACTAAAGCAAGCGATTTGAAGGTTCATGCAGATAAAAGGCACCAAAGAGATGGTAAGCCACTGCCAACTAACTTTCTCTCTGAACGCAACTGTTTCTGGCTGAGTCTGAAGCCCTCTGATTATTCTTAGATATGTGAACCGACTGATCGCCATTCAGTTGAAGCCATAAAAGCCAGAGGCACTGTGTTAGACTGGTTAAGGACTTGTAAGTCATCATCAAAATCAAAGACCGAATAGATGAATGGCTGGGACAACATCAGGATTAGATCCTTGACCCCAGAGTCAGCTTTTGTACCTGTATATGAGGGAGATCCAATTTATGATCCTGACACTCCATCTATAGATCCTTTTAACATCAACAATATAGTTTTACATCCTTTATCACCAACTGCAGAAGTCCAATGTGGATCGTTAACATATTCCGTTCATTTACAGCCACAAATATATCAGGACCCTTAAACATTACAATTACTTGTTCGCAGAATGACCACTGCCACAAAAGAACCAATAGATACAAAGAGTTTCATCGAGATGTCTAAAGTCCAAAAGAAGAGTGTTATATCAGGAATTACATCAATTTTAGGAGTCCAACCACCTGACATATTACAAATTTTGATGGGACGTCCGAGTTTTGTTGTTCAACCTGAGCCACCTCATAAAAAGCCCAGAATAATATCGCCAACACCAGCAGATGAACCAGATATTTTGGACATTTCAGAGAAACCAACAACTCCAATTTCTAAATTCAGCATCTCATCCATCTCACTGACAAAACCAACCACTACAGATTTCAGCAAACATCCATCTCCATCTCTTTGTAAAACCAACAGCACCAAACCATCCGTTTCATCACCACATTCATCATACACAGTATCCAGTAGATCAACCCCCAAGTTACAATCAACAATTTCATCGGCAAATTCTACTGAAGTAACATTAATTAAGCCACGGTCTTCAGAATTAAATCCACCTCAACAACATGTTAGCAAATCCACAAAAGAGATGCAAGACCGTGCCAGGAACTTGTTGGCGAGAGGATGTATGCCGCTTTTTCTCCCAGCAAGAAGACAATGGAATGAAAATGAGGTCGTTACACTAATTTCTACACCTCTTGTTTTGAAATGGCCACCAGTAGGCTGGAGGAAAATGACCCCAGACCGTCGTCTTCTTGCTTGGGAATATGCCGCTATGACACTTGAAAATATCAAATGTGTAGGCTCCATTGTAATCCCCGATCGATCAACTTTGCTTGACAGATATAATTTCTTAGCTTTGCCTGGAACATCTCACTTAAGGGTCAGGAAATCAGAAATCAACAGTAAATCCAGATTCTATCTATACCAATCCCTACATTTTGTATAGGCATGTACATAAGAATATTGTATGTATTGACATGATGATCATTTTGATATATGGATCAAGGTCATATGTTGAAAGGTCAAGGTCACAGCTGCAGAAGAAGACTTAAATTGCTTATTATGTCAAAAACTATTAACGTTTTGTATAGGCATGTATATTAGAATATTGTAGGTATTGACATGACAATCATACATGGTTAGAGGTCATATATGTTCAAAGGTAAAGGACATAGCTGCAGAAGTATACTAAAATTGATTAATGATTTGGAAATTAATCATTGCACTACAGTTATTTCATGCGTATTATATAAGCTACTTAAAAATGAATTTTGAGCGGATATATTTCTGATTATTTCCAGATTCCTTGGGTAAGGGAAACCCATGAAATTTAATGTCAATGATAAATATTAATTACAAAGGCCACCGATGAGATTTATTTTAACAAAACTCGATTTAAAAAACTTCTCCCAACAAATTTTGTTTAAATTGCAAAATTACGAAAGTTCTTTATCTATATCTACCATCTATCATCCATCTGTAAATTTTTTATGTTTAAATAAGTTTTTAATACATCACAGATCATGTGAAAATGATGCTGTAGCAAAAGTTACTAGGTTAGAGCTCTACTTGGTGCAACAGATGTTTGCGTATGGAAGTAGGCCTGACTTTTAAAATTTAAATATGTCATAATCACTTCATTTATTAGGCAAATCACACAAGTAAAAGTGACAACTCAAGACACAATAATAAGACAATCAGTAAACATATGTAAATATGTGAAACTTGAGGCAACAATTTAATTGTAAGCAGCTTGCTTCGTTGTAGAAAGTCTCCGTAGTTGGAACAAGCTCTTCCATACCGTATTGCGAAACATACAAATCATACGCAAGAGAAGCAGGAATATAACTGCAAAGAAACTGATAGTTGAAAATAGAAAAATTGAAGTCATTACATTTGTCGTATAGTTTAAGATGTAACCTTTCGAAGGTGTCATAACTGAGGTATTATTTCAAATATAAAGCAGAACATGAAGAAATCGTCGTGTCTTTTATTTCAAGCTTACGTGGATAGATGATATTCACATATTCTTTACATTTGTTCATAACAAAGTTTTTACAAATGGTCAAGATATAACGCTTTTAGGCTTCTTTCATCAATAAGGTCATGGTCCTGATATTTGATTTGGCTATTTGTATTGAAAATGTCTTAAAACAGGAAAATAAAATCTTCACTGGTCAAAAACGCTTAAATAAAAGTAAAAGAACAAAGGTTGAAAATTAGCCTATGACCTACACTCAAGTTTAAAGTTCATTTAAAAAATATGTCTAAACCGAGATCTCCATGTCATTATCTGTTTAAATATTAAATTAATAACGTTTTAAAGCCATATAAAGAATTTGGTAAATTAACATATATTTGCGTAAACAATTTTCCAGCCGAAATAAATGGAATTAACTTAAAGCATAGTCTAAAGAAAAGCAAAATATTACATCAATTTTTTTCACATCGTCGGTCTCACGAAAAAGCTTTTAAACACGAATTCTGTATCTCTTGACCATTTGTTGTTTGACCAACTTTTTTGAAATCTCTCAAGTATTTTCAACACATACACACACGAACACAAGAGTGTAAACCGGCTCCGCTATGACATAAGCTCGAATGAACTTTCGTCACATTAGCTAAAACAATCCACACCAGAGTGTATTTTAAGCATTGGTAGTGTAATATGATTGTGTAAACAGAAAGATTAACTTTTACCTCATCCGTATTTGCATCCGAACAATATTGTAAATCAAACACAAAAAATCTGTCCATGTCAAGTTAAAATGGTCTCATTAAGTATATTTTTGTGCTATCAAAAATGCAACAATAGCAAAATTTTCAGCCATCTTAATTTTTGAAATGTATTTAAAACTAAGGTTTGTTCCCTCATGCAAAGCATTCCTTAGCTGGATTTGGATTCATATAATTTTGGAACTTTAGATTCATTAATTTTCAATGTTTGGCTTATGTTTTTATCTATCAAACTTTTCGGCCCCTAGTGCCACTGTGGAGGAATGATTTTCCGAAATGTGCACATATGACACAAAAAAATTAACAGGTATTTTTGTTATATATTAAATTACATCAAGGCATTGTCATTGCCTTTGAACTTGAGAACTCTTTGAGAGAGAGAGAGAGAGAGAGAGAGAGAGAGAGAGAGAGAGAGAGAGAGAGAAAACTTTTTCAATTCGTTGTAATAATATTGATTCGTGTTACCTCGCTGATGAAATAATCATATTAAATGGTATTAATTACCTTTTGCTGACATACAGACTTGAGACCGGTCTTTATGAAGGCCTTCCAGTTCATGAACGTCTTTGTTTTCATTGCACTGATACTGTAGAGTCCGAAACTCATGTTTTATTACATTGTAATCTTTATAACGATTTTAGGTTGATTATGTTTGAGGGTGCTAGAAAATGTGTTGTTGATTTGGATTTATTGAGTGATTCTGATAAGCTTTCTGTGATTTTATCTCATCAAGTTTTAGTTAAACAATCTGCCAAATTCTGCAAAAGTATTTTAAATAGGCGTCGTTTTTATTTACAAAAATGATTTTATGAATGTTTCACAATTTTTTTTAAACACATTTTTTTAACACTTATGCATATTTCATTTTAGTATGTATATAATGTATTTAATTATGTATATTATTTACAGTCTCTTATAATTCTTTCAAGAATGGCATACCGGTATATATATTAATACTTGTTTTATCCATTATGTTATGTCTTACTGTTATATATATGATGAGGCTTAAATAAATAAATATTATTACATTTACCTGTATAAAAACATATTTTTAAAGTAAGTTTGATTGGTTTGAAAAGAGATTTATCAAAAGTTTTATTCCACAAATTTGTCTTCCTGGTTAGATTTAAGTGTACTCTAAAATATTTTACATTTTGAGTTATGTTACACGAGGTTCTATTTTTCATCTATATTTCTACTATTTTAACACAGGAGATCCTGGAACGAAATCAGGGAGAATATTATACTAATGTCTGCAGTAGGAAAGAAAATGAGAGGTTGAAAAAACAAAATGACGAACTACAAAGGAAAGTACAAGATCTTAACGATACTATCAGGGATAAGGATAAAATTCTTAACGATCTGAGGAGAACATATGTCAGCAGTGCATGTAGTTCATCGTCTACAGTTACTATGACAACAACGTCAACCTTATCGATATCAACTGAGCAAACAAGACAATGTCCAGATTCCAGATGGGAAACGTTTTTAAACAGTTGTTACTTTGTTGGAAGTAATGCTTTAGCTTGGTCTAATGCATCAGTAAGTACCTATGTTATATAATATTTTGTTACTCTCGTTTTAAGTATGTAAACGATCAAACGTTGTAGAGGATAGTCCATGATCACTCGTTGTCTCGGCCTCAACTGCAGCATAATCCGTCGCAGGTACACTGACGCAAGATGGACCTCTCCATTATTGGTTAATTACCTTTACAACTTTCAACTGGGCTCTTTGATTGATAGGTTAATGTTGTAAATTAAAGATTGTGTTTGTTTCAGTGTAAATGTGTGCGGAATTTAAAGTACATAAAAAAATAATTAAAAAAAAAAAGAAAAAAAATGTCTTAATTAATTATGTGTCAATTAACTAACAAACGGTTTAATACCAAAGCTAGGTGTCATTTTGTTTGTTTGTTTTTTTTTTTTTTTTTTTTTTTTTTTTTTGTTTTTTGTTTTTTTTTTTTTTTTTGTTATTTATAAATTTGACGCCAATAAGCTTTTTTGTTTAGACGAAGAGTCGAATTTTGCATATATGCAAGAATTTTGAAAATCAAGACATTGCCTTGGGAAAAGAATCAACTAAAGCACAAAGAGCACAAATTTAACTCATACAATTTCAGATACTTTATCGATCTATCGACTTCAATTTTATTGCATCGTCATTGACAGAATATTGAATTAGCACAATTATAATAATACACACATAACAAAACAACTTCTATTTTTCAGCAATCTTGTAACACAATGAATTCTTCTTTGGCATCCGTTACAACACCGGAGGAAAATGAATATCTAATTTTCTTGGCAAAGACGAAAGGTGTTTCAAATTCAGGCAAGTTTGGATCTATATAAAACTGCATTAAACCGTAGAATTTAAATCAAAGGTCTAAAACAAGACCTCAAGCAAAATGTGTTTCTTAATGTAGAGGCTACTGCAGAATTCATTTTGTACCCACAGTCTAATTCTTTACCAAATTTGAAAACTCGCTGAAATGTTTAAAATGACTTGTCTCCTATGATTAAAAAAGTTTTTGAGTCAAGATTTAAATCTTAGTATAATGTACTTTAACAGATTCTATTGTTTGGGGGTATATTCGAAGCAGTCAAATCCGCCACTTTCTCTTGCTCATGGGAAAAAAATGATTCTGTCAAAGGAATTTCAGGTTTTCAGTTTTGCTCTAATTTGTTAATGTTTTTCTGTGTTATCAACATATTTCTCATTACCTTCGGTATTTATTATATTAATAGTTCTTGAAATTTTTTTATAGTTTTGTTTTTTTTTAAATTATTTTGAAATAAAAACTTTCCTCAGAATGTGGATAATATCAGGACGCCACGTTATACATTTATGTGTCCATCTTGCTCAAAAAGTTGATTTAATTTTTAAAAGACAGTTTCGAAAGAAATACAATTCGTCCTTTATAATAGAAACCAAAATATCTTTCTTTAACAGATGGGTATTGGTTGGACGGCACAGACTATTTGAGAGAAGGACTCTGGTTCTGGAATTCTAGTGGTATATGCATAACATACCAAAACTGGGGATACGGTGAACCTAATAATATGCATGAAGGAGAACACTGTCTAGAAATTAAAACAACCAAAAACTACACATGGAACGATGAAAAGTGCACTTCTTCCACTAGACAATACATTTGTGAAATGACCTTATAATGGAAAGATCTAACTGTATTCTTAGTGTTTTATTTGAATTAATGCCAAACAATCTTTAAATCTCTTTATATTATTAAGTTATTTCTATGGTTATTATATCAATCCACAATCCAGCTTTCTGTTGCATTTTGTTTGATTTCTTATGGGAGATTGCTTGAATAAACTCTCGTGTTTTATTGTCGCTGACCTACACTTTGTTTTGTCAACTTTGAAAAATTTTATTCTAAAAAAATGAAACGTATAAATTTACGAAATGAATCGGTTGTAAACTTAACACTTACAGAATTAGAAACGCTTGATTAGTGCCCTCCATGTACTTCTTACAAAATTTAATTAAAAACATTGACCAATAAGTGCAAGCTTTTTTCTTTTTTCTTTTTTTTTTTTGGGGGGGGGGGAGGGGTTAAATACTTTGCAATCTATGTTAACATTGTGAGAAAGTACATTAACTCGCGATTAAACACTAAAGACTATTCGGAAACTTAAATCATTATACGACCTTCTCTTTAGATTAATTTTCGATATTAATAAAACTCGATCTTAATAAAAATTATCCCGTCATAAATACTGCTATTCACTTGCTAACGTAAAAATAGGTGCAAACAACTTACAACTAACATTAAAGGTCTAGCAAGTTCCTTTTATCTATTTATATCTGTATTTATATCAGTGCTCTATACGTACATAAACTATAAAAACCAATCCGGTGGGGCGTGAAACATCTGAAAAGGATTTTTGATGTGACAAATCTCGGCTAATTGATACAAATATTCTATAACATGTTGTACGGTACCTATGCAAAATTGTACGGCTTGAGAACTTCAATTTAGATCTATTACTTGTTCTTTTTTTCTCAAAAGGTATAAAGTTTAAGTTGAGTTTTGGGGGACATTTCTCAACTTATGAAAAAGCTGAACAAGTATTGTATTTAAAGCTTTGTTTACTTTTCCTAGTTTACCAATATTATTCCTCTTCTGTAAATACCCATAATTTCATTTTTTTCCATATAAGTTATATTTGTGAGAACTTGCAATATTACGTTGCAAAAATAAATGTTGTATAGATTTATTTGAATGTAAACGGAAAGTGCAAATAATAGTCTACTAATTTTAGCTTGTGTACATATTTATTTGTACTAATTTGTAGATAACTTTACACTGAATCCATTTTATCTTTGTATAAAATGTTAATTTCATTGTAGTTTTTAAAACTCATTCCGAACAGAAATTTTATGTCAATTTGTAACTCTTTTTTCTCATTTTTTACTAGCAGGAGATTTTTATCAATAAAATATTATGTATCAATTTATTGTCTTTTGTATTATTTAAAATATATTAACAAGTTTCTTTATTTCTCATATTGTAAAAAAAAAATACAAATTGAGAATATATAACATACGTATATATAACAAAAATTGAATGTTGTTATATTTCTTTATGTGTTTCATATTTTAACTCTTTCCGATATTCAAGCATGGTATTGTGTACATAAGTAAATCAATAAATGTTGGTTTATTTCTATATTTATTACAAAAATCTCAATAAGAACTCGGATAGCTGGCATCATAAAACATGTCATCTTATTTATATGCATTATGTTTATACCAGTTAATGTATAAATAAATGTCCCTCTGTTTTTTATTCTTTTTAAATTTGACTTTGCACGTGGTGGATGTAACTAGTTAGACAGAAGGTGTTTACCCTTCCACAACACCTGGTCTCACTTCCCTTGTGGGAGTTCACGTGTTTAACTGAATTAGCCTATTTTCAAAAAGTTTTTATATTGGTTTTTGGGATTGTGATTTGGAAAATTTGCTGGTGTGTTTGTGTTTGATAATGATATTGGAATTATTCTATTTAAGCGGTTCATTGAAAAAAAACAACTAAGTTTCAACTTATACCGCGTTTATAAATTGAAAAAATTTAAACGTACTTCTTTCCAGAAGTTATTTTTAATTTTAGAACCATTTAAAATACTCATCTCTAAAAATTAAAAAAAAGTCCTGAATTCGGAAAACGTTTCTATAAATATCATGACTCAGAGTCAATGAAACCAAACGTGGCAATATTGCACTACCCTTAGCTTTAAAGCTGCATTAAGTTTTCCAAAGAAAAAAATTAAAATGTCTATAATCTAATTAATGATGTTCCTTATGAACAATGTTACATTTGGTTCAACGATAAAAGCTCGAATAAATACAGAAACCACAATAATTTCCCAGCGAGATGTAGCATGTGGAATCTAATATTAGAACATGGTTACGTCATAAAAAACCGGGTCATTTAAACACAACTTTCAAATCGGTGAAACGGTAAACACAGAAATTCGTTGAATTTGTCATTTGTGACTTAGTAAGGGATACATAACACCATTTCAAATACATCAGGATATTGATGACGGACAATTAATGCAATTTGTCATGTTTCACCTTCGATTGATAAGTTTTTCCGTACATCCGTGCGCATGCTCCGAGCTCATAATAATCATCGTTAAACATTGACCAACCGGTTAGAGGATTCCGTTTATTTACAGCTAAAAGGAATGAAATTTTAGAAAATGAATCTCACGGATCGTGATTAGAAGTTATCTATTTTTTAAAAAAAAAAATATATATATTGTTAGAAAATAAAAAAAATCAGAAAATTGAAAAACTAGGAAAAATTAAAACGGTGCTGATTTACATTGATGTTCCTAATGAACAATGTTACATTTTGTTCAATGCTATAAAGGCTCGAATAAATACTCAAAATAACAGTAATTTCCCCGCGAGATGTAGACCTGCTTGTGGGATATAATTTTAGAACATGGTTACGTCATAAAAACCAGGGTCATGTAAACACAGAATTTCATTAGCGAAAGGGATCAATAACACCATTGCGAATACATCTGGATATTAATTCCAATTTGTCAGGTTTCCCCCTTTGATTCATTCCAGTCTCTGTGTACATGCCCCAAGCTAATTAATAATCATCGTTTAACATGTGCCCAACACTGTGACGTTCGACGATTTCGTTTATTTACAGCTATAGGAATGATATTTTAGGAAATGAATCTCACAGATCCTGATAAAGTGTTATATTTTTTAAGATATATCCCATAAATATTTTTAGAAAATAAAAAAAATTGCAGAAAATTGAAAAACCTCATGCATCTATAAGAAAATGGAAATAAAAAGCTTTAATTCTTAAGATTGGCAAAATCTAAACGTCTGGTTTTCATTAGGGACAGAACTATAACATCATGCAAATGTATTCAGATCGTTAAATGCTGTTTTACATCGCATTAAATTTTGTTAAAACCTAGAAAATCCCAGCCATTCGCAAACATGTGGATGCTATACTGCATAAATATGGTCCGATTTTGTCAATTTTAACTTTAACATGTACTAACCATAAAAATACATATACTGAAATAAGTTAAACGGTTTGACAGTATTAACTTACATGAGTACTTGTTAAACTTATAATAAACTTCAGTGGTAAACACATGTGCTCCAATCAACGGAGGAAACTAAATTCTAGAATTATGAACAGGAAGTTTGATTCTCCTAGCAACTATTCCGGAAATATTAAGTTGAATTTATATTCTCAATCAAGTCATCTGTGATTACAAGCTTATCAGACGCAAAATGTTGCTTTCTGAACCAACGATACCACAGGACGTCCCAAAAATTATCCAGGTATTAAGAAAATACAGAGTCAGATATCCCATAACAGAAAATTATCGATATAGTCGCTTAATTTTTGGACTTGGAAGTTGATGATAAAATGTGATAATTATACATTATATTTATTAAAAGGAATGCAAGCTCGTGTGCGAGTACTGTACACCTTAAAACATCATATCGTTTTTTATACATTGATTGTAATCTAAATACCATCACAATGTAATCACGGTTTACAAATACATATATAATCATGCATTTAGATCCAAATAGACTTTATAATCTCGACTGGGATTACTTGTGTCACTGTCCATAACACAGGACATTGGCATTTTGTCTACCAACTGAGACCAGACCAATACACTCCTACTATTTTTCTCAGTCTCCCATGGTCAACCTCAAACATTAGGATGAACTGTGTGTAGCCCATTCATCGGTCCACCTTTTGTAAATGTCGCACTAGACATAGGTGCACAGAGGAAAACAAATACAGTGCCACACAGGTGCTCAAACTAGAAATATTTCAACTACAGGTATAAGTTCTAATACAGTTTTGGTGTTGACTGTACTTATTTTTGGATTTGTATGACTTTTTGCAGCCCAGATAGGTAGCTTTATACCTATACCTGTAGGACTTTCATTAAGAGCTCCAAATATTGATTTTTAGCCATTGTTACTGTAAAGTAGAGATACATTAGTGTGTTATGTTTTAACCTTTTGTGGTTGCCAGCAAAAAAATATGTCCCAGGAATATTTAATGTGCCAGTCAGTATGTTGTATTTCTGCGAAATTAATGTTTATGTTATAAAAGTATGATTTGACTTTTTATACAGAGCTTTATCTCTTCACATAGTTTAGGAATTTTACTTGTTTTTTTTTTTAAGCCAAGAAATCACAAAGCAAAGGTTTCTGTTTGGTGAGTATAACTAAATGTATTTCAATGGAGGTACCACAAATTATTTAATCTCATTTTTTGTATTTGATAAAATAAGAATTGCATTAAATATACACAGATGTTTTTTAATACACAGTTGGATTGTTGGAATCATGAAAAAGATGTTTTAACCACACTTAAAAATTTCCCTTATGTTGCTAATGGCATTGTGATCTATAGGCCAGCACTTTAGACCTCTCAGAAGGAAAATACACATCATTCTGTAGGGGCTCTGTGAAAATATTCTTATAAACCAGTTCCTTGACTTAGTCTTCAATCTCTTAGTATTTACTGCATAAAGAATAAATATTTTCAGAACAAGTTGTTCGATCTTAACACTTGCATTTAATAGCCATGAAGACCCTTATAACTAAAACTGGGTCTCAGTGACAGACTGGTTCAAATCATTGGCTTACAGCACTACTCATTGCTAAGCTTCTAATCTAATATAGGCAGATGTGAAAGTTTATCATATGACTTGCTAAATGTCTGTGGTTTTCTGCATGAATTCTAGATCCTCAACCATTCCAGAATTCATTGCATTTATCAAGATTTGTATAAGTGAAAGAATCCTGACTCAGGTATATAACCATTATTTTCGAATACCCAATCTCATCTTAAATTTCTGCATTACATTTTCAGGTCAGATTTAACTGTAGATGATATAGACAGACTTGATGAGTCATTGAATTCTGATCACATAAAACAGTAAGTAGCAGGCTAATAATGTACATTTTATCAGTACATAGTTACAATAAAGTTTCTATGAAAAGTATGTGTGTGTGTGGGTGTGGTTGTGTGTGTATGTGTGTGTTCTGCACCAAAATGAAGTAACCTAAAACTATTATTTAAAAAAAAAAATACCCTGAGATTTGTTAAAATAAAAAAAAATCAAGAAAATGTTATTTATTGATTTATAATCCCAGTAATCTGAATCCTTTTTCACATTCCAATTTGTTTTTTTTCATGGAAATTTGCAAGGTTAACAAGATTAAAAGATAAAACTTTAAAAGTTTTTGAATTTTATATGGATCACTTATATTTGCAGTGATATCATCTAACATGGAAATAAAATTGTATGAAAGCAAAAATAAATGGAGATTACTCAAAAAATAATTGGTGCAATATATTTCTAATTTACAATAACTGATCAATACATTATCATTCCAGTTTTAATCAATAAAAGTTTGATTTAATTAATGATATCAGACATTGTGTCTGCTTAATCTACCAGTACAATTTGAAATGAGTATTACATAATATCTGTACAATGAGTAAATTTAACTTTTATAATCAATCCAATTTAAAATTCAACTTATTTTGTTTCGTTTCAGAGTCTTGGCAGACATATTTCATCTTGATGATCACAAGGAAAACCTTAAATCAGGGATCGTTATGGATCTGTACTTCTACACATTAGAGTTTGCTAAAGACAATAACTTCAGTAAAGAGAAAATATCTGCATTTTTCTCCATTATCAAAAAGACTCATGAAGTCTGTATAGGTATATAGTTTTTATTTATTTTCATACAACACATTATAATTATATGGCAGGAATACTCTATAAATAGAAATGATCCCTACCTATTGATGTTTGTGATTTTAACAGTTTATGATGAACTGTGAAAAAAAAAAAAAAAAACTCACAATGATGTTAGATATTCATATTAGGTATCATTTCACAGAACAGAATTTATGTCTGTTAATGTGCTTTCGATTAAAAAACTGCAAAACTTAATGAATACTAGCACTGCAGTAGCATGTCATGAAGTATGTCATGAGCAGCATTTGTCGGCTTGTTAACAGTGCTTTAATTGATTTCCAAGTAACAACTTTGGATATTTTAAACCTAGTTTGGTTTCTGAGCAATAACTTTTGTTTATCTCAAAATCAATTTTGATCTCCAACAACAACTCATATTATTATCAGAAAATTTAAATGACATTTGTAATATTTGTTGATATTTGTTGTTAAAATACAGATCAAATTTGAATTTGAATTTTTATGCAACAGTTCTGAAGTTATCAAAACCAACCCCTGTTATGAAATGTAATAAAACTTATGTAGACAAAATTAGACTGCATATATTTTACACAGTAATGTATAAGTCAAAGCTTAAGCTCAATTAACTATGCCACACATGAATCAAATATGTGCTATCTAGTGCTTAGTCCTGTCCACTTGATTATAATTACAGAGACACCATTTGGAAATGTAGAACAGACGTTTAATTACTTCAAAGAATTACTTTTATGTCATGCTGTAAATGTAAGTTACAAAGTGGTGTGTGGTATTTAAATGTAAGTTACATAGTGGTGTGTATGTAAATGTAAGTTACATAGTGGTGTGTATGTAAATGTAAGTTACATAGTGGTGTGTATGTAAATGTAAGTTACATAGTGGTGTGTATGTAAATGTAAGTTACATAGTGGTGTGTATGTAAATAGTGGTGTGTATGTAAATGTTACATAGTGGTGTGTATGTAAATGTAAGTTACATAGCTGTGTTAGTATGTAAATGTAAGTTACATAGCTGTGTTAGTATGTAATTGTTAGTTGTGTAGTTATTTATGGTATGTAAATTACCTACCTAGTTTTGAGCTGTAAGTAACTGTAAGTTAATTGTTACTTTTAAACAGCTCTGTGTGTCGGGGGCTGTGTAGCTCAGTAGAGCTCTTGCCTATGGTGCAATAGGGACTGGGTTCGATCCTGGGCCCAACCCTGCATTCTTTCTCTTTCCTGTTATATGTGTGGTAAGTTAATGTAAATTACATTTAGATGAGATACAATTTTCCTCAACTTGTCTCCATGACAACAATGTAATTTCTTAGTATGTCTTTAAGCATCAGATTGCATCATTGTTAGCACATGTAAATATTTAGACCTGTCAGTAAGCTCTAGTGCATGTGTACTTGATTATTTTTCAATTAAACAACTGCTTCTGTAAATGTGTTAATTTTATTTCAGAGACCGCCTCATAGTATAGAGCTTTTCACACCAGATGAAGTCAGAAAAATTACAGAATATGCAGTTAATACTTATTTCAGACATTTTAAAATGTACAAATATGCCTTTACACCTTTGGTATGTTTATAATCACCAATGTGGCTTAATGTATTTTTAACAGTTTGGTGTGTATAACACACACACATGCCTGCACACACACACACACGTTAAATGTTGTAATTTGTACACATGCTAATACTACATCGCTTAATCAATTATTTTTGCCCCAAGTAGTTTAGGTCATGTTGCAGGACAAACAAGAGCATTTCTGGAAATTCCTTCATACAAATATGATATTTGGACATTTTTACAGTTGATTAGCCATATACAACATTGCTGTACCCTAGGGCATAATACCAAAACAAGATAAATGTTACAAGTTGAATATATTTTAAAATGTTTAGCTAAAATGGTAAATATGATCATGTCCAGAATATCTGAATCATCAAATTTCCACCATTGAGAATATACATGTACTTGCTGAGCTGGAAAATATGGTCGTATCCAGGATCTATAGAAACATTGCATTTCCACTCTTAAAAATTTATTCTAAAATGTAAAATTAATTAAGTTGGAAAAATGGATCCACAAAAAAATCACATTCCACCCTTTCAGAATTTTTTGTAATAAATTTTTGACATTCTGTGGAAATCAATGAAAAGTTTGTGTACTTGATAAAATGATTACAAAAACCCTAAGTCAGTTAATCTTAATTTCAGTTTCTTCTCCTAATATTGGTATTTTATCTTAAAAAAATTGATTTATTTTAGGTACGACTTGATCTGTCGTTATCATATGTGGGAGTTCCAGTTACACCACCACCATCTGAAGGTATGTTAGCATAAATTGATTTTAGAATAACTAAGATATTCTATAAATAAAAAGAAAGTAAATTTTCAAACACTTTACAACCAGTTACCAGTATGAATATAAGTTAATTACAGAGATTTTGCTGTTTAAGAGACAAAGATGAAAACCACAAGCATAAAAGCCAGTGTATTAAGACCATTGGACCTTAAATGTACACAAGCTAAAACTTGTTCAATATAATTAAAAGGGACCTTACAACACTTGTTACAGTGATCATTTTATAGCAATCAAATAGTCAGTTTTACTGTACTAATGATGGCAAATTCAATTTTTTGCATTAACGATACTAGTATTGCCAATTATGACATTTCTAGACTTTTTTTTCTTGCAAATTGGTGAAGGGGGAGATGCTTTTCAATGTATTTAATGAAAAAAAAAGTATGGAATTCAATTTTGAATGTTAAGCTAGCAACTTAAAAATATAATGACAAAACAAAAAAAAAAAAAAAGAAATTAGAAAAGGAACAAGTACATTGTATAATGATTTTGTAAAGTGACCTGAAACAAGTTTCTCAACAAGTCTGGAATTTATATCTTTGGCTTTATAGGCACCAAACCAAACTTTCTTCTTTATCCCATTATTTCTAAAGTAGATAGTGAAAGTGTGTAATTCAAAGTACAAAAATTTACTTAAAATTGAAGTTTGATATATGTATATTTTTAAAGATCCAGAAACAAAAGAAGGCTGACGTTACCAATGTAATGGAAGTCCATGGTACACAATCATTTACTCTTATCTTTAAAATGCTTTTGTTTTATTTTAGCTAATTTTACATTTTAGTGCTCATAAGTTTAATCAAATATATATAAGTAATGATTAGTTTCTTCTTTTTTAATACATGTACCCTGTTTTAACAACTTTAAAAACTAAAATAAGTACAAAAATATAAACATCCCTATATATATTTTAACGTGTACCATATACATGTATATATATATTCTTGTTTTTAATCAACAAACTACTAGCAGGTAAAATAGAAAATACATATTTATGTATATTTTAATTTAAATTTTTAATCAAGACAACATGTATAAAGATTAACTTTGCTGCAGTTTATGGGTTTTGATAAATCTGTTAAGTATACCAATCTTTCATTCCATATTTTAACAAATGGTCATTGTTATCATTTAATTTATACTATCCTATTAAGGTTCAGTAGCTTACCACACCATATCCCAATTAAGCGCAGCGGTTATTTCCTGTGAAGATAGAAAATGTTGACATTCCTAGAATAAGATAACTTTTACAGGAAAAAATTAAAAAGATGCAATTCATAATTCATGCAAACCTTGTGTGACATGGTTGGCAAGTGAACTCAAATTAAAATTTTTTAATACAGTATTTCATGCTACTCATATAAATTCAAATTGAGTTCGACTCTTTCACAGTAAATTGTCAATACAAATTTGCAAACAGTTTAAGATTTCAAGACTGTTGTAATTATTTTTTTTAATACTAAATGTGGAACAAGATATTTACTATGTTAAATTTTTTAATTTTTCCAACGTAGTAAAGATTTGCAATTTAAACCAGTTTTTGCATGATATTATATCAAGCATATGCTTCTTTTTAGCCATTTTAGTTTAAAGCAATTTACACAGCAACAAATGAGATGCTTATACCAGTGAATGAACATACACAAGTAAATTTGAATCCAAAGCAAATGTATTTACACAATATGCATGATAAGTGCACCTCAATTCTAATGAAACACAATTGAATTGCAAACTGCTTTAAGGTTTCAACATTGTTTTAATTATTTTTGGAATACTAAATGTGGAACAAATATGTTTTACTTTGTTAAATGTTACAAGTTTTTAAGGATTCACAGTTTAAACTATTTTTTGCTTGAAATTGCACTTAATGTTTGCTTCTTTTTTGCCAGTTTAGTTGCTGAAAGCCATTTCCACAGCAACAAAATCTCAAATACTTAGAGATGCCTATACCCCTGGTCCCCGCCTCTGTTATAGTAGATAAGTTATATCCAGTACAAATTATTTACTCCGTATGTGCATCATAATTCTGCTACTTCATCAAGATTTCACTTTTTTAAGGATTTTTAGTCCAAATCTGTAAGCCATTACTGCCAATGACATGGTATAACAAGGGGCCCATAGGCCTTAGGCGCTCACCTGAGGAAATGTCCAAAAACTTGCAAAGAACTTAATTAAAAAACTGTACAAAATTCCTCAAGTTTGGAAATCCGACAATAATTTATCAGAAATATCTAGTAACATTTCATTTTTAAATAGCTTATATGCATGATTTAAATAGTACAATGAATAATTTCCAATTAATGATTTTGATTTTTGAACTTATGAACTTGAACCTTATATCCAAATGGTCGTAATATCAATACCTACAATATTCTAATATACATGCCTATACAAAAAGATAATAGTTTTCAAGATAATTAACAATTTCAGTACACTATGCAGCTATGACCTTGACCTTTAAACATATGACCTTGAAGCCATATATCAAAATGATCATCATATCAATACTTACAATATTCTAATATACATGCCTATACAATTATATGACAGTTTTCAAGATAATTCACAATTTCAGTACATGTATGCAGCTATGACCTTAACCTTTCAACAAATGACCTTGAACCATATATCAAAATGATTGTCTTATCAATACCTACAATATTCTAATATAAATTCTTATACAAAAAGCTTATAGTTTTCAAGCTAATGCACAATTTTAGTATTTATAAGCAAAAAATAACATTTCAGGGGCAACAACCTCCTACATGGATTATCATATAGTTATGAAACTTGGTACCTTTTTAAATTTTGTCATGGGGGAACATTTTAACAATGTTTTGAATTCAAATATCTCTTAATGTTTGCAAGAAAATTGCCTAAAACTGCATAAATCACAAATTAGGTTATGACCTTGATTTGTGACCTTGACCCTATTTTAAAGGTCATTTCAAGAAAAAGTCAAAAATGAAAACCCCATGTCATTATCTGTTCAAATAGACAAGTTTTAACAATTTGAAGCCATTTTGCAAAATTTTAAAAATTAAACGAAAAATGCGTTACCCATTTTTCGACCTAATTTCACGAAATGAACAAACTAGGCTTAAGACTCTAGAGAAGCCAAATATCACATCAGATTTTTTCTCCCATCATGGTTTCAGAGAAGAAAATTTTTTAAGATTTTTGGACCCCTAGGTCACCTTGACCTAGTTTTGGTAGCAATGGCAACGCCATGAACAAATTTGAATTGCACCGGCCCATATATGCTTCTGACCAAGTATCATTGAAATCTGTCCAGCAGTTTTGGAGAAGTCGAAAACATGCACATACAAACGCCGTGCCATGCCATAAGCTCACATGACCTTTCGGTCAGGTGAGCTAAAAATAGGACATTGTTATTTGACATTAGCATGCTATATCACAATAAAACCTTGAACATCATAAAAATCCTAAATTTTTTCAATAATTTATCTATTGATCAGTTAACATGTTAGTGTATACTTTATACATTGTCCCCTCCCCATCCCATTTCATTAAAAAAATATAAAATTATTCTAATTAAAAAAATATTTAATATTATGACACTTGCTTTCATTTGTTAAAATTAACCAATATTTTTATCTTATAGTCTTTGAAAATGAAACTGTCCATAAAGGTACAAAATTGTAATATAATGTTTAATGGTATAAAATTTGTGCATGATGAGCTAATAAATGCTAGTATGCTAGTTTAAACATGATATATGGATAG
This sequence comes from Tegillarca granosa, assembly GCA_029721355.1. Classification (NCBI taxonomy): domain Eukaryota; kingdom Metazoa; phylum Mollusca; class Bivalvia; order Arcoida; family Arcidae; genus Tegillarca; species Tegillarca granosa. The sequence continues at coordinate 11,792,831 of CM056607.1, forward strand.
TTCAGTAAAATTGGGCTTGTTATAGATTTTTTCCACTGTCTAACATTATTATGATAATAATCTATTCACAACAGTTCTTTTCTTTATCAAACTAGTACAATTTACACTTTTTTCTGCTTATTTAATTTTCATGAACAAGAATAACTTTTTAAACTCTAAACCCACTAAAAATGATATAACAAGCATTAAGTTACCAATTCACAACCACTTAAAAAGTATACAATACATTTAAACAATCTACGTATAATGCATTATCATGGAAATAAACATTTTGTCCTTTAAAGATAAATTTGAACTTCCTTTTTAAGTGGTGCTTTTTAATAGGGTGATATTTCATGAGAGGAACATAAGAGACTTCTTCCCTGTTAAGTATATTTAAATTGTTTCTTATAAGGGGCTAGCATCTCTTGAGTGTTGTACAGTTATGATGATTTACTAGACAATAAGCTTTTTGTAATATTGATGTGGACTGTTCTAGGATGGTGTTTGAAACCATAGTGCTTTGAGAAAACAGTATCTCTTTAATCTCATCTACTCAAGAGTGGAGTGGAGTAATGGTGTTTTACACCTCAGTCAAGATTCTTTCACTTGTTTCGAGGTGGCTCAGTTCTGGGATGGTGGAGGAAACCAGAGCACCTGGAGAAAACCACTGACCTTTGGCAAGCGAACTGACAAACTTTCTCACACTAGGATCTGTCCCAAGTGGGATTTGAACCCAGACAGTGAGAGGCACTGTGACCTGTAAGCGTGCGCTTTAGACCACTCGGTCACCGAGGCCCCTACATCTTCCAAAGAAGAATTTAATCTGGATTTTAAAGACACTGATATATAAACCATTTTGCATCTCAGACTTTGATTGATGCATCATTTGTAGAAATAAAAATACTGGTATATTAAAAACATTGTCCCAATAAAAAATTATAATCTGTCCCAAGTCTAATTAGTTTTTTGGATAGGTTACTTTTATGTAAAAGAATCATCTTTCAAGAGCTAGAGTTAGGGCGAAGTTCTTCTTCTTGTTGGTGCCCTAATTTATTTAACAGCTACACAGACTTAAGCAGTGTCTGTTTAAGGACATACCAGTACCAAACAGCCCATGTACCCAAGACCCTTGAATGGGGAATACACAACCTGAACCACTTGGCAACATGTCCTGATTACCAGGATTATTTGTAGTCATTATTTGTTCCAAAACTGTTTTTGGTTATACCTTGAAGATTTTCCATATATCTTGTTAATTTTTCTGAAATTGGTCGTAAATGACTCAATCATGAAGCTATAAATTTATGTGTTAGTTATCATAATAAGATGAATAATATTTGTATGAAAACTTTGAAAAGGTCAGGTTTAGAATTATCATGAAAATACTATTCTTGAGAACTTCCTTGCATAATAAGTTTTGGTGTAATCATTATCTGGAGTTCATTCATCAACTAATTCATAATAAAATATATAATAAAAAGGAGGATATTTATTTATATAATTTTTTTTTTATTTATGTTTACAGCTGGAGAACAAGAAGAGGAAGCTAAAGCTGAGGGTACAGATGGTGAACCAGTAGAAGGTGATGTAGGGGTACCAGATGGGGCTTCGGAACACAAAACACCAGAACCAGGTATAAAAAATTAAAATTTTAAATTTGAAGGTACAGAGAATGAGGTACTGGAGGTTATGTTGGGGTACCAGATGGGGCTTCTGAACATTTAACATTTAAATTTGAGGATACAGAGAATGAGGTACTGGTGGGTGATGTTAGGGTACCAGATGGGGCTTCTGAACATTTAACATTTAAATTTGAGGGTACAGACAGAGAATGAGGTACTGGAGGGTGATGTTGGGGTACCAGGTGGGGCTTTTGAAGATAAAACACCAGAACCAGGTGAAAAATAGAAAGGTTGAAGGTACTGAGAATGGGGTACTAGAGGGTGGTGTAAAGATGCCTGTACCTTGTTTTTTTTGTCATTATTTTGACTGTAGAATAAAATGTGGTAAATAATGTATTTTTGAATTTAGAAATGTGATCATTGTCCATATTTTGGGCTAAATATACATTACACAATGCATATGCCAAGTATTTCTTTTCTCCCAATGTATCTACATAAATATGATAATTACAAGATATTTATTTTTTCCATAATTTCAGATGAATCTCCAGCAAGAAAAGAACTACGACAAATGATTCAAGGTTATTTATCAGAAGAGATAAAGAAAATGAAATTATCAGTGGAAGAACAAATAAAGTCAACAGAGGAAACATTGAATAAAAAGATTGACACTGTTGAAGGCGTGGCTAAAAAAGGTGGCAAGGGGTCTGCTAAAGGCAAAAAGAAATAAACCCATTGGAGTTATTTTTCCACATTTGTTTCGTTTATGAGTTATGTAATTACTTTGTTATGTTATCCCTGTATACTGATGGAAGATGATTTTGACTGAAAATACTTAAAGCAGAAATATTCAAGGATTTTCATCATGTATGAACCTAAAGTGCAAGCTTTAAATTGTTTGTGCATTTACAGTCATTGTGGTATTAAAAAAAATTATATTTGAAATTACTTGAATACCTTTGTTGACAAGGATCTGAACTTAGCTTATTAATCAGTAATTATACATGTATATTGTGTATTAAAACTGTTATTGTCATTATTATAATATTTTAATGAGTTTAAATTTGAAATAAATTTTCACAATAACCAATTTCAAGTTTTTGTAACAAACATTTTAATGGAAAACAAAACAAAACAATATCTTCTGAAATCACTATCTCTCATATACATGTACACAAAATCAAATTACAAATCAATGAACATCACTGCTACATGTGAATAATGCAGTTGTTTAATTTTATGGGGCAAATTTAGCCCTCCAAGTGTTAGACATTTTAGCTGCACCACCTAATTGGAGCTTACATTTTATCATATTTTATTTGCTGCCAGAAGTGACCTTGATATAGTTTCTTTGTTGATATCTAATACATTTAAAGGAAAATACATGGTTTTCTTAAAGATGTGAATCATTTTTTTACCAAAGGAAGAAACACTCAGCTTTAGTCTTCATTTTATTCACATGTGGGAATCATGATTATCTCAAACTTCGGACATGACAAGTAAGTAATGATCATCATGGTTATTGTCTTCTTGGCAGAAATAAAACAAAATGTTCATCCTAACAGAAATTAAATAATATGTTCATCTATCTAAATAGCTATTCATGCAAAGGACAAGAGGTCAGTTGGAGTGAAAACATTATTGATGTATTGATACAAACCCTCATACACACCATGTAACAAGTCGGGCCTGTCATTGGTGAAAGCGACGACATTCTTCAAAATCGCACCCCCTTTCTAAAATACCTGCCTACGGGCCTGTAAATATATATTTCTCCTACATTTTCAGTAAAACTATTATTTCAGATAATTTGATATTTACTGTTGTCTTGTTTAAGAAGACTTTCTTGTAAAAGAATATACAATAAAGTGACAGAGTAATGGAGTTTTATGCTCAATCAAAATTCTTCCACTTTTAACAAAGAATTTTTATATTATGATGAACCAAGATTTTTCTGATTTCAATACATTATGTTCCACTGTCAGTAAGATCAACTTTGCCTAAATGCCTTTTGAGTCTGGTCTTGTTTTTTCAGTAAAGCAATTTCAAGTTTCTGATCAATGTCACATGCCAGACCTTGAACATGTGCATATTTTTAATACATTTGATCTACTGACACTATCTGGACCACGAATGCTTTATGAGCAATAGATCCAGCTGAAACTCAATACTGGCAGACAAATGGACCACATTTTAATCTGTTTCAAATCATTACACCATTGTAATTAATCTGATATATCACATTCTTTTATTTACTCTTTCTTTCTATCTTTTTTCTTCAAATATCTTTCTTTTTGTATGTCTGAACAAAAAACAGTTCATAGCTGGGAACTTCAAAGCTGTCTTGCAATACATATTCCCGTGACTTCCTGTTCTAGCTAACAGATCTATCCCATCATGATATCCTTTGTCTCTTTTTGGGATTTTCATCCTCCTCGGTCTCAATGATTTGCATTTCTTTACTTGGTTCAATGACATCTCTAACACCTCCCATCTAAAAAAAAAAATAATAATAAAATGAAATGAACAATTATTTTATATCACCAGTTTCTACCCCAGTTTCAAAGGCTTGAAGTATCTCATTGGATGGAATGCAAGTCTGTCGCATGGTTTAATACCTAGGAAATTTGTGGGTATCAACTTATTTGGCACTTGCATAGACTACAGCAATGCTAAATAAAATCTTTTGAACAAGAAAATACCACTAACCCCACTTAGGACTTAAAACTCATTTTCCTTGAAGCATTAGACTGTGAGCTTAACTACTCAAATTTTTACAATTCACTCAAGAAGCTCAAATGCAAAGCATTTTCAATTCAAATATCTTTTTAATTTGTGTTTTAACATGACAATCTTTCAAACTGTTTAGAAAATTAATCTTTGTAAATTTGATACCTAAATACAAGATTTTCTGTAAATGTTGTTCAAATTATCTAATAATAAAATAATTATTGGATAACAAATATATAAAAAATACATTGGCACCTTGAAGTTCTGATTGGCACCTAAAATTCTGATAAGAAACCACAGAGCCAGGCTCCTAGATGAAAAAGGCCACTTTTAGACCTGGACAGGTTTGACTGTATACAAAAAAGCTAAGAAATCAAGAATTTAAATCTAAATAAATGACTTACAGTGATCTGGTATGGTACTGTCATTCCTTTTGTTATTGGAGATTTGTATAGCCATGCCATTCTTACTTTTCCTTCCCACTTTAGTATCATTCTGATAGTACTAGAATAAGCCCAGGTCTCACCAAGGGCTGGTATTAATTGTGAATCTTTACCATGTCTTAACTTAGTGGTCATCTGATTGGTTAACACTACCTGAAATATAACAAGCACTGTCAGAAGTAAAAGTGTAACTTAACTAGAAACCAGTCAGAGGAAAAAGTGTAACTCAACTAGAAACCAGTAAGAGGAAAAGTGTAACTCAACTAGAAACCTAGTCCATCAAATTGTTTTAATGTTAAAGCTGACATCCATGCTCATGTTAGGAGTATGACACAAGTTCCTCTGTTCTTTAAAAATTTACAAAGTACATGCATTTGCAAACCTATCTACCATAATTTAAACAAATGATTGATTAAAAATATTTACCTTCCTACACCTGAAAGCTCTAATATAGGAGGTCCTATGAAATTGGGCAATAGATTACCTCTTGATTTACACATATTTAGTGTCATACCAATCATTGGTCCAATATGTGTTCATATTGTTATCTTATTTAATTTGCTGTGTTATGTCTTTCTATCTTTGGTAATGACCAAGTACATGTTTTTAAGTATATCTTATATATATATTTATATATTCCACTTTAAAATTATTTTCATTTCGAGGTAAAACTTCACTAGTCAAAGGGTCAAGATCACAAATTTTTCTCCAACTATTTTTAAAGACATATTTAAACCTTTACAGTTCTTCAGTTCCAATTTGCACTTTTTCCCAATTTAAAAATTATGAAATGTTGACTTTTAACCCCAGGTCACAAGCCCTTGGTGCCAATTTTTGATCTTCAAGATATGTTATAAAGTTTTGCCAAGTCAAGCACTACAATTTGATATCAAGGTGTCTTGCCTTTGTTGCACCACAATAATATATATATAGAACTAGAAAAAAAGTGCACATATGACACATGACCTGTAAAATTTACCAAATTTGCCTGAACTACAAAGGGTTAAAGTGGTCCATGAACACCAGCTCACAAAAATAAATAAATAAATAAATAAATAAATAAATGTAAATAAATAAATAAACAAATAAATTTTAAAAAAAAAGTTTCATAGTATCAGCACTAGAGACAAACACTTACAGCTAGTTTATTTTCAGTTGCTATTCTTCTTAAATTTTGAGCCATTTTTGTAAGTATTCGAGTTCTGTGGTATAGATCTTCAAAATCATGTTTGAAGGGGTAGGCTACACTGTCTACTATGATTAACTTAACCTGTGATGAACAATATGAAATATTAATGAAGGACACATATGGTTGAATGATCAAGTTTGTAAACTTGTGAGTTGTGGGCACAATTCCCTGTCAGGATATATAATAACAAAGGCTTTTGTTTTTATTATTTGAATTTGCTCCACTTCACCCAGCTGATAAGCAAGACTAAGCTAGAACTTTGTACCATAGGAATCATTTCCTTTAAGCATCAATAATTTTGACCATAATGCTAAAAAGCCCTTGGAATGACATTTATACTCTCATTTTAAAAACCCTACAGTGACTTTGACAAACTTGTAATGCAAAAAACTCATAAAGAAAAAGGAACTGATAATGCCAATAGAAGTGACTATGCAGAACTGATAATGCCAATAGAATGTGACTATGCAGAACTGATAATGCCAATAGAAGTGACTATGCAGAACTGATAATGCCAATAGAAGTGACTATGCAGAACTGATAATGCCAATAGAAGTGACTATGCAGAACTGATAATGCCAATATGTTGCTAATTACAAGCTAATTATAAATGTGAGGGAAACCTCATTGTATATGTATTATGATGGCTTTGTATCTACTATTTTTATATCAAATTTGAACTAAATTGGTTGATAATAAAACCTGTAATGGCCATTAAGCACTTTTTGCTATTTATAGCAATGGTGGCCATCTTGGATGCAGCAAGATGTTGATTTGTATAAACTTTAAACTACTCCACCTAGGGACCTTCCAACCCAAAGATGGTTCTGTTTGGAGAAAAGCCAATTAAGCTAAAAATGCCAATAAAAATGACTAAACTATAAATGCCAATAGAAGTGACTATGCAGAACTGATAATGCCAATCATTATACAGCGATAAAAGTGACTATGCTGAACTAAAAATGTCAATATAAATGACTACCTAAACTAATGTCAATAGAAGTGGCTATGCTGATCTAATAATGCCAAAGAAGTGACTATACAGAACTGATAATGACAATAATTTTAGGACAAATGACATTATATGGTAGTGTTTGAAATTTAATCAGTATTTTTCTCCCTGATGAAATGCCCCAATGAATGAATGAATGAACGAGTTTTGTATAGGAATAAACTGTAAGGGAACCAAAAACTAAGCATTACACAGTAATTACACATTCTACCTAATCACAGTCCAATGTTTGCCACATCAAAATTACACATTAAAACTTATTGTAAATAATTTATTTTTTTCTTTTAAAATAATGTGAAATCAATTTTTTGAGAATATATATATTTATATATAACAACTTCTTTATCAAAACTTTTATATTGGTATTACACATTCTACTTAAAGCTACATTAAGTTTTTCTATTTTCTGAATTTTTTTTTGATTTTCTAAAAATATATTTTTTTAAAAATAGACATCTTCTAACCACGATCCGTGACATTCATTTTCTAAAATTTCATTTCTTTTAGCTGTAAATAAACGGAATCCTCTGCCTGGTTGGTCAGTGTTTTACGATGGTAATTATGAGCTTGGAGCATGTGAACGGATGTACGGAAAACCCTAGAATCGAAAGGTGAAACATGACAGATTGCATTCATTGTCCTTTATTCATATCCATATGTATTTGAAATGGTGTTATGTATCCCTTACTAAGTCACAAATGACAAATTAATGAAGTTCTGTGTTTAATTTATCGTAATTCACTGCTTTGAAAGTTGTGTTTAAATGACCCGGGTTTTTATGACATAACCATGTTCTAATATTAGATCCCAAATGCTGCATCTCACCGGGTAAATACTGTAATTTCTGTATTTATTCGAGCTTTTATCGTTGAACCAAATGTAACATTGTTCATTAAGGAACATCATTAATTAGATCGCACAGTTTTAATTTTTTTCTTTGGAAAACTTAATGCAGCTTTAACCACAGCCCAATGTTTGCCACATCAAAATTACACATTAAAACTTATTGTAAATAATCTAACCATTATTTTTTTTCTTTTAAAATCACAGTGAAATCAAAAAAATTTTTGAGAATATTTAAAAAAAAAGAAAAAAAAAAAAAAAAAAAAACAAAAAACAAATATACATTTGAATGTTGATGTATAAATTCTGGAAGAAGCTGTATAATTGCCAGAAGTTCTGTGTAATCCTGACATCTAAAGTAATGTATCCTTGACAACACATAATCAATGGTAAACTGCTTGAAGGTGTCTTCATCATCTGGAAAAATGCAAAACTTAACAATTTCAACATTTCTTGAGAACATAATGCATTTGTCATTACAAAATTGCACAAACTAGAATGTAGTGTGGTCTAGTTGGCCACAATCCCCCACAATAAACAGCTTTGAAAACTTTCTTACATGAATTGTCCTTAACTGATTACTGAAATATCTACACACGCATGAGTTGTTTGTACTTTATAAAGCTGTCAGAGGAGTTGAATGGCTGAAATAGATACCCTTTTCAATAAAATACATGTTGAAAAATGATGTGCAATAATATATATGACAAAGTTCAGCTTTCCGCAAAATATGAGGTGCACATCTTCAAAGTATATAACAACACCCTATAAAGTTTCTGACTTGTTGGTTAAAAACTGTATAAGAAGTAAATTACACAAAATGGGTACCCTTCATGTAGACAGACAGATGGACAGGCAGTCAGACAGATAGATGGACGAACAAACAGGCTTTGTTAGCAGGGATATAATGGTGCAAGTAAAACATTCAATGTGTTAAACAAGCTATGTACTGGACCAAGATATGACAGTGCTTTTATTAGAAGACAAAAACAGGCATTGGATTCAAATGGTCAAATGATTCACAGTTTAGTGAGTCTTTCTTTATCATGTCTATAAAGTATAAAATTACAAAGAAATTCCATTTTAATATCATCAGAAGGAATTTTGGGAGCATTTGGTTTTGGCCATCAATTAGTATTTTTATAATTTAACATAACATATCTTTTCCTTCATGCCCACAGGTTGAGCTCTGTTGAAATAGTGTACTTTAGGTCAAAATTTTTCATCAATATCCAGAACCCCTGGTTAAATCATTAGGATCATAACTTTGTTGGTCTTCCTTGTTTAAAATCCATACTGTATCTTTTCTTTTGTTTAAGCTGGGAATTTCAAAATTTGCAAATTATGTATTTCTTCAAGCAAGAACTTCATGACTACCAACTTTTTCTGTGATTTACCTTGACCTTTAACCTACTTCACAATATGACTCTAAGAGGCATTTTGTATCAAACAAGAATTCCATGGGTTTAAATTTCTCACCTGTTTAGTTTTTAATGGAGTAGAAAATACATTACTTTAACATAGACTTTCACATTTTGACACGCTGCTGCCGCCACCTGTGATGACACCGGTATAGTAACACCTAGGTCTCGCCTTATGGCAATGCCAGGCTCAACAAAGACTAATCTTGCTTTAAATTCTTCTTGCTCATTCTTATATTGTTATAAACTGGTACATTGATATACTACCTTTGAAGGTTTTACAATGGTCAATGGTAGCTTTAGCGATGTCGAGTATTCTGTCCACTATAAAACTTCCCTCTGTGTCAATATATAATGCCTCTCCATTTAATCCACCAAATTCCTCTGGCATTTGTACATCTACAGCAAGCTGCATACTGCATAAGGATACGTAAAATACAGAAAACTTTTAAAGAGTATTGTTATTATAAAAGAACTATATATAACCAGAGAATAAATATGACAACTTAGCTGTTTTTTTTATATGTGGCAACTAAGACTCGCACAGAATATGGTGAAAGAGCACTCATGTTTGTTATATTTTCTGTAAAATACCGTAGCAATGTTTTTATGTCAATGTCTACTGTCTTATTACAAAATGTCACTGGACTTTTATGTTTGAATGCCTTTAGTAATTGCTATATACAATCATTAATGTACATGAATAATTCGCTTATATTGAGATGTCACCAGCTATAGGTGAAGTGGCAGAAATTTTGACCTATGCAGTGTCTAGGGAGGGTTCTTTAAAATGCCCCACCTGCCATGACACTGGGCACTGGTTTTTAAGGTCTCCTCTGAAGGACCTCATGACTTTCATTTTTAAATGCCAAGTGCTTGGCGAAAGAACAGTCACTACCAATTTCAAAGTCTTGGTCAGACTTGGCCAGGAAGTACAAGCAAAGGACTGAGAATCTTGTTTTTCCAGTCTCTGACAGCACATAATGATAGTATTGTTCTTGGTGAAAAATATCTTGCATATATTTTCATTTGTCCTGTGTGTTTTGTATTTTCACTAGTTTGAGAGGAATGTCATTTATACAGAGTTTATATGTCTTTGATCACATGACTCTGGATATAACTTACATGTTTAATCTTTGACAGCGCTTGTAATCACTCATTCCTTTTAATTTTAATTTCTTTGATTTCACTTATAGCAAAATTAGCATAACAAGAATAGAATTCCTGGGTCCCCCACTATACTAGTATACTGTATACGAAATTGCAATATTTTCAAACATTCAGGGCTGTTCCAGAATTAAATGTGTGGGGAGGTTGGGAGGAACATTTTTTTACCCCCACCACCCATTTTTTTTTCTATTTTTCCTGTCGCAAATATATCCAAAATACTACAATCTAAAATCAAACAAATACCTATTAACATATATAAGTTTATCTAAAATGTACGAGACAATATCACTGTAGAGTTTTTGTTTAAAAATCATATTTAAGTTTCATACTCTGGTTTACATACTGTTTAAAATCACATACCTTATTGCAGAGATATACATGTAAGAAAATGGTCAGAATAGGGGACAGGAAAAACACAAGATGATGCCTCGTTATCTGTTGTCAATATCTGGTCAAGATTGTTCCCATGAAAATGAGTTGCCTGATTGTAGGCATGAAAGCACTTTCAAAGTCAATTTTTGATATAATGAAGTAATTATTGTGGTCAAAGTCCCATAACTCCAACAAAAAGTATCGACCAAGGCTGATTTAGGAACTTGACCAAGGTATTAGTGGTATAAACATTTGGTATAAATTTAATGAAAATCCGTCAAAATTTGTAGGCATGAGAGCGCTTACAAGGTCAATTTTTGGATAAAACAGAGTCATTATTGTGGTTAAAGTCCCATAACTTCGACAAAAAGTATCAACCAATGCTGATTTTCGAACTTGACCAAGGTAATAGTGGTATAAACATTTGGTATAAATTTAATGAAAATCCGTCAAAATTTGTAGGCATGAGAGCGCTTACAAGGTCACAAAGTCCCATAACTCCAACAAAAAGTATCAACCAATGCTGATTTTCCAACTTGACCAAGGTAATGGTGGTATAAACATTTGGTATAAATTTAATGAAAATCCGTCGAAATTTGTAGGCAAGAGAGCGCTTACAAGGTCAATTTTTGGATAAAACAGAGTCATTATTGTGGTCAAAGTCCCATAACTCCGACAAAAAGTAACGACCAATGCTGATTTTCGAACTTGACCAAGGTAATAGTGGTATAAACATTTGGTATAAATTTAATGAAAATCCGTCAAAATTTGTAGGCATGAGAGCGCTTACAAGGTCAATTTTTGGATAAAACGGAGTCATTATTGTGGTCAAAGTCCCATAACTCCGACAAAAAGTATTGACCAAGGCTGATTTTCGAACTTGACCAAGGTAATAGTGGTATAAACATTTGGTATAAATTTAATGAAAATCCGTCAAAATTTGTAGGCATGAGAGCGCTTACAAGGTCAATTTTTGGATAATACAGAGTCATTATTATGGTCAAAGTCACATAACTCCAACAAAAAGTATCGACCAATGCTGATTTTCGAAACTGACCAAAGTATTGGTGGTATAAACATTTGGTATAAATTTAATGAAAATCCATCAAAATTTGTAGGCATGAGAGCGCTTACAAGGTCAATTTTTGGATAAAACAGAGTCATTATTGTGGTCAAAGTCCCATAACTCCGACAAAAAGTATCGACCAATGCTGATTTTCGAACTTGACCAAGGTAATAGTGGTATAAACATTTGGTATAAATTTAATGAAAATCCGTCAAAATTTGTAGGCATGAGAGCACTTACAAGGTCACAAAGTCCCATAACTCCAACAAAAAGTATCGACCAATGCTGATTTTTGAAATTGACCAAAGTATTGGTGGTATAAACATTTGGTATAAATTTAATGAAAATCTGTCAAAATTTGTAGGCATGAGAGCGCTTACAAGGTCAATTTTTGGATAAAACAGAGTCATTATTGTGGTCAAAATCCCATAACTCCAACAAAAAGTATCGACCAATGTTGATTTTCGAACTTGACCAAAGTATTAGTGGTATAAACATTTGGTATAAATTTAATGAAAATCCGTCAAAATTTGTAGGCATTAGAGCACTTACAAAAAAGTATGACGGACGGAAACACGGACGCACGGAATTTCTATGTCCCCGCTCCGCGTTGCGGCGGGGGACAATAATGTTCTTCAGTGTGTATAGTGGAAATAAGCCTTCAATTTACAATATTGTAAAATTTATTTGTTGAAGTTGAACACACTAATTATTCACTTTTCTGTGCAAAAGTGTGGCATTTATACTGGCTTGAAACATTTTTTCAAAAACAGGTCCATTGTTAAATATTGAGTGAAAGGAAGTAGAGTTATAGTGTTTTATACTCTAGTTAAAAGTATTCCATTGGAATGGAGGTAGTCAGTCTTGGAATGGTGAAGGAAACTGAAATACCCAGAGAATACTATTAATCTGGAATTAACTGTTAACTTTCTAACACCAGGGTCTACCAAAATAGCATTCAAACCTATTTGATAAGAAACATATTGATATTGAGATCATACAAGCTACTGGTAGAAATTTATACTTTTGTGTAGACCAGTAAGTATTACGCCAGTACATGTACTTACAGTAACATGATGCCTTATTCCAATATTGCTTATACCTCTTAGCTAATTAGTTTAAAACAGATATTTACAATATTTGGGCCAAATCACTTTTGCTTGGGATTCATCCTGCAACCATCTTAGGACAGAATGGTAGGCAGGATGGATGAAAAAATGTATTAATTTAAAATGTACCAAAACTGAGTTTTTCCTATGCCAGGTACACCACATATCTCTGTTATTTTACTTAAAGGAACACCTCCACCTAACATGGTGTCTATCTTTTCACAAAATGTTACAATACACGATGTAGACTGTTCATCTTTTACAAGATCATATGCAGAATTTGGTGCTGTAACTTTCTCTTGAGATTTACTGAAAACTAGATCTAATATTCCTTTAGCATCCTCAACACTGATACCTATTTCTAAATAAACAAGAAAGAAATACATGTAATATATATATATATATAACATGAAGAAAGTTTAAGTTTAATTAAACAAAGAGTTAAGTGAAAATGTTTCATGCCCCAGTCAATATTCCTTCATTCTCAGTTTTGGGATGGCAGAGGAAACTGGAGTGCCAAGAGTAAACAATCAGCCTTGTCTATGCTTGCATGTTAGACTATTAACCCAAAGCTCAAAACAATGATAATTCAAATTAAATTGAAAATAAGGACAGAAAACTAATGCAGTATAAATTTGGTTTATTCAATCAAAGTATTTAAAATAAAGCAAAAATGGAAACAAATTTGGGACTGGTTTTGATAGGACTTTGTTTTTCTGAGGGTTTGATTTCCAGAGGTTATACTGTTACAGTAGTAGATTTAGAGTTTCTTATTGTTTTAAACAAGAGTTCATCTCTAAACTCAAATAATTAATATATATATATATATATAGACAAACATTTGTTTATTTACTTTTATACATGTAGTTGCTAAGGAATATCAGATTTATAAGCTCTGCAATGAATTTTTTCACAAATTTTCTAGAATGGCCACAGAAGGAATAGACTTCTATACTGTGAGCACTTTAATATGTTTCCTATAAAACTTTGTTAGAGACGAAAGGTCATCATTTCATGGTCTGATGGTCAGTTTGTCCAAAGATGGCTCTGGTTAAATGACATCATTTAACATAGTAACTAATTGTGCACCAAGATATTGTAAGTACACATTATTTGTGAAAAGTACTACACTACTCAAAATGCCAAATTAAAAAAAAAAAAATCTTAAACGTACTGGAAATTAACAAAGAGTTCCCAGAACAAACTCTAAATTAAAGACATTTTCAAGACAAAATTCAAATTCAAACCCTTTTTATCAGAGTATAATAAGATGAATTATAAATAATTTAAAATAAATTAGAACTACCTTGTCCTAAATCTGAGGCAGTTGTATCTTTCAAATCTTCACAAACAAGATATCCAGCAGTTTGTAGTTTCCCTTTGTGTAGACCAGAAATTGAAAATGTATTTAATTCTTTAGAGAGCTGCATAATATAATTGGCTATCTACAATAATTTAGAATTATAAGAGATATCAATATAAGATAGTTAATTCAACAGATTTACATTCTGTGTGTGTGTGAGAGAGAGAGAGAGAGAGAGAGAGAGAGAGAGAGAGAGAGAGAGAGAGAGAGAGAGAGAGAGAGAGAGAGAGAGAGAGAGAGAGAGAGAGAGAGAGAGAGAGAGAGAGAGAGAGAGAGAGAGAGAGAGAGAGAGAGAGAGAGAGAGAGAGAGAGAGAGAGAGAGAGAGAGAGAGAGAGAGAGAGAGAGAGAGAGAGAGAGAGAGAGAGAGAGAGAGAGAGAGAGAGAGAGAGAGAGAGAGAGAGAGAGAGAGAGAGAGAGAGAGAGAGAGAGAGAGAGAGAGAGAGAGAGAGAGAGAGAGAGAGAGAGAGAGAGAGAGAGAGAGAGAGAATGTGACACTACAAACTGTAAAGATTTAAATAATGTTAATGATACAAAGTTAAACAGCATTATTTCCCAGTCCAAAGCTACTTCTTATATTTGACTGGTAGAATTTATTTCAATAATAAGAGAAATTTTGATTTGTTTTTGAAATAAAAAATTGGTTAATAGTTATGCATTTATGGTTACCAAGTATTTTTCTTTTGGTTTTGGACTCAAATTCTTTAAGATGACAGGATACTGAACCATTAATTCTGAAAAATCAAAAACCCAAACCACTAGAATGTTACGGGTCAACCCCACCTCCCCACCCTTATTAACTCAAGAATTGGTGGTGGAAGATGCTATGTGTCAACCTTTAACCCCAAGGTGTCTCGTGTCAGTTTGCTTGACCCTGGTCAACTTCAGTTGAGAAAGGGTTTTACCTCTTTGTCATAAACCTTTACTGGTTAGCTATGAACCTCAGGTGTGTTTTAGTAAGGGTCAAATGAATTTTAAAAGGATTGCATTGGAAGACATTTTATTGATGATATTTTGGTCAATATTAGTTACAGAGAGAGGTGCAACATCACTGTTTCAACTTTTGTTTGGCTTTAACAATTTGGTGTGTTTTATTTAGCACAAAGGTTCAATATATCATAAGATCAAATTTAGAAGTCAGAGTCCAGAAGAAAATGTTGATTTTCATAACAGAGTTCATTTGGTGTTCTTTTTAGGCCTATTTTTGGTTTTTAATAGCCCCCTATATATTTTGACATTTTATTTATTTCAAATGAGATGGTATGTTCTTAGGCGTGTAACAGGAAAGAGAAAAAATGCAGTACTGTAGTCCAACTGGGACTCGAACCCGAAACTTCCCAATACTAGCAAGACGCTCTATCAGCTGAGCTATACGTCACGACGATTTGGTATGCAAAATTTATAATTATTAGCATCCAACACTTTTATTAAAATTAACTACGCCAGACCTGGATCACACAGTAAAAGTGTTAGAGTAGGATTTACAAAGCTTCAAGTTTGGTTAAGAAAAACAAAATTATTAATCATGTACTAAACTAACCTGGTCCTGAATTACTTACTCATTCATTCATTTTGTTCTCAAATATGGTGATTAGAGATGCACTTGATCTATAGATGATCTACTTCCAATTTCCCACCCATTGTCATTTTGTGCACATAATGTGACGACGTCACGATAATCTGAGCGCAACAGTGTTTATAACCCAAAAAATACGTCGCAAGCAGGCGCCTTCAAAACAACTATAAATAATGTATTAAGCAGGAGTCATAATTAGTTACGTTAGAAGCCATCGATGGTGTGACAACAAAAGTCGGGATGGAGGAGCCCTACGGGAACGACATCCCGTCTTTTAAGGAATTTTTAACCAAATTTGTGCAAAGTATTAGTGAAAACTCAGAAGATAATGACGACCTTCCGTTTAGACTATCAAACCTGCACTTTGTACCAGAGGAATTGCATGGAGAATGTCTTGAACTGTGCCTTCGATATCTGAATCTTCAGTAAGTTTTTTTTCACCTTTTCCATCATAACAATTCATGACATTTATCATGTACACCCTGTTTGGTGTCAAATATCACTTATTTTAACTTCTCATAATGATAAAATTGCTCAATAATATTTTAATTAGCTAAATCTGACGCTTGACACTTTTTTCATAATTGACCTAAAATTAGATCTATTTATTTCTTATAGTTATTTCATGCATTTATTTATTTCTTCTTCTTTTTTTTTTTTTTATAAAGATCTAACATTGCAAATATGTATTTAATGAATTTTATTACTTTATTAAAAAAGATTTGTAACCTTTTGACAATTTTTAATTTAAATTAAAATATGTAAAAAAAAAAAATTAATTAATTAATTAATAAATAAATAGATCTAAAAAAAATATTTAAAAAAAATGTAGATTTACTATTTGCTGCCTATCAAGAACAGCCTAGACCAGCCCTGATCTTCCAGGGGGTGATATTTAATATTTGTATCTTTCTCAGTCTAAAAGAGGACTGCCAAATAACTAGATTAAAAAAAACAACATGTTCCCATAGAGTCTACAAGTACAAGTGTAGGTTAAAAATGGCATATCACATTTTTTTCCTTCCTCTTTTTCCACATGACTACCTTGAATTGAGATTGTGTGGTTGCAGTCTGGACCAGCTTATCATTTGGCAACTTTCTGGGGCCATAAATTAATACCCCCAAATGTTACAGAAAAAAATATGCAAGAATCAAACCAAGACTGGCATCTTGAATCTTTAAATTAAACCTAACACTAGTTGGAATGCTCTACTGATTTAGTGAAATGACCATCTACTGACCCACTTCTTACCACATATCAAAAAGTTCAACTTTAAAAAAAAAACAATCACAATCATATAAATACAAGTAAGAGGAAGAATTTATTTACAGGAAAAAAACACATTACCAGGAAACAATTTATTAAATTTTAATTGAAATGAATTTTTAAACCAAAGATAAATTCTGTTATGACATATTACTTAGATTGTAATCTTCATCTTATTAAAATAGAACAATTGTTTCCATTTGTTGCCTTTTCATTTATTTTAAGCAATAAGCAATAGTTTGTATCACATACAAATTTAGATTAATGTATTTATATTGAAAATTTCCTATTTGTTTATTTTTCTCAGAAAATATAAATTGATTACTATAGAGATAATAAATTAATGCTCATTGTGATTTCTTTTAGAAAAAATTGTCATTACAAAAGGGATAAGTTGATAGTGTTAATACAAGAATACCATAAAACTATAGTGAGCTATAGGATGTTACATGTATAGTAAACAGGTGTACCAGTAGATTTTTTAGATGATTAACATATTCTCTATGTAGTTGATGCATCAGAAAAATCTTAATACATGATTTGTCATATTTACAATGATGATAAAAGAAAATGCATAATGTAGCACACACATTTAAAAAATTAAAGCCTTTGATTGATTCTAGATGAAAAACAAATCTTTATTTATTGAAAAATATGTACTGGTGCACAAAACTTAAATGAACAGAAAATATATATCAATTTTCATTCCATGTACTAGTATATTTTAACAGATTTTATAAAAGAATTACAAATTATTTAGATTAAAAAACTAAAATTAAAATTTAGATTTTTAACATTTTCAGAAAAGAAATACATGTAAATGATTTTTTTCTCATATTGAACATCATGTCAAAACTTGATAATATTATGTAATATTTTCATAATTTTTTTGTTTGCTTGTAAGTATGATTAAAATCACATCATCAGTTCTTGTCAATAAAAGCTTGTTTACCCTTTCCTCATCAAATTTGATGTAGTTAATTAAACTAGATGATAAAATCAATAATGATAAGGTGATAATGGCATTTTCCATTATTGTCAGCAAATTTAGTTAATAATGTAAATGATTTCATCCAGGACTGTTTCTTGTTTACATTTCTGGTTGCTGAATATTTTGATACTCAACAACCAGTAAACATAAACTGTAACCAGTTTGTTGGTTTCTGTAAGTTCCATTTTTGGTATCAGTTGCTCTCAATCATTGTTATCATTAATCCCAATTGTTGGTGTCAGGTAGTCCCAATTGTTGGTGTTGGCCAGTCATATATTTTGGTATATGTTAACCAGTTTGTTAACACCAGTTATTTCCTCCAATTTGTTTTATGTTGGACAGTCAGTTGTTGGTGGTTGTCATGGGAATGATTATTTTTTAATGAATTAATAGGCAATAGGAGTTCACACTTCTAGGTGATGCAGAATCAAATTTTTCTGGGTTTTGAACTTAAAATACAAATTTTATTAATAAATAATTAATTCTGGAACACAGTTGGTGCACATTGTTCAGAAATTTTATGTTATTCATCTGTATATTTCAGTAATTAAACATAATGCTAGTGGTATTCAGAATTACAAATCACTGGGACATACTGCAGTAATCCCATCCAAATGATCCACTTGAACATACTTCAGTAATCCCGTCCAAATGATCCACTTGAACATACTGCAGTAATCCCGTCCAAACAATCCAGTTAAGTCATATATATATCATTGTTAACTTCATTAAAGAATTACAATTGTTCAATGTATGACATAACCAGTGTCAAGGGAATTCATGTTTAAAGTTACTGGTCCAAACAGTTCAATTGAAAGTCAAGGGGGGGGGGGGGGGGGGGGGGGGGGGGCTTTGGATTAGACCTTAAAAACACTATGCCCCAGGTCACCTCAGGCATGACACACTAAAGAACCCCCCTTGCATATTGCACTAAGCACACTGCAAAGGTAAATATTTCTGCCACTTCACCTATAGCTGGTGATGTATCGATGTATATGATTGATCCTTGACTGGGATGTAAAACCCTGTTAAATCAAATCAAATCAAATCAAATGCAAACAGTTTCAGATCAGTAGGGTTCTGTAAACTTAGCAAATATTTTTTGAAAATTTGCATATCTCACAAATGCTTTACTGTTGCAAACAACAAAGTTGATGTTTCAGACCATGGATCATTTAAATTTTCCAGCCATGTAAAGTACTATGTCTGTGTTAAATTTCTTACTCTCTCATTATTCAAGTATTCAGGCTATGATACATACATCTATACTACTTGAAGCCAGTTTCCTTCCTCTTCCTGATTATTGCCGGTAATTGATTTTTCATGTGAAAAATTTAGGGCATTACAACGATAAAACTATAAAAATGGCCCATAAAATTTTGTCAGAAATTTGATATTTATTCAGCAAATGTTTATAAGGCCTTTTAATTAATGACTTTAGCTTATGTTTCTTTTTAATTTTTAAAAAGTTTGACAGTTATTTGAGCTGAAACCTTTTAATTTTCTCATTTTTCTTTTATATGGCCCATAGTTTAAACAAAAGTTTGGTTTATTGCAAGTTTCAGTGAATATATACAAATGCATGTTGTACTAGTATTTAGTAACTCAAGTGGTTTAAACCCATTGTTTGCATGATATTCAAGCAAATTTTAAGCCTAAATAAAAGAAATTATTATTAAAGCCTTTTTTAAAATGTCCTTCTTTTTAAAAGCTTATGATTTACAGAGAAGACATGTATGCATCTAGGTTAGGTTGGTGTAATTCTGTTTTATGCCTGAAGAACTGACTAGACTTGAACACTTTTTGGACAAGTTAATTGAATGTTTAGTGTCTGAAAAACACACCAGAAAGGAACAATAAAAGATTGATTTTATTACCTTTAGATGGAATTCTGAATCACACACAGAACAAAAACACTTCAAGTTTAAGTAGTCAAAATGCTGTCTTATGTCTTAATTACAGACAAGACAGGAACACTTCAAGGTTGACTGACTTGAATGATGTCTAATGATTTAATTACAGACAAAACAAGAACACTTCAAAGTTGACTGACTAGCATGATGTCTTATGTCCGAATTACAGACAAGACAGGAACACTTCAAGGCTGAGTAGTCAAAATGCTGTCTCATGTCTGAATTACAGACAAAACAGGAACACTTCAAGGCTGAGTAGTCAAAATGCTGTCTCATGTCTGAATTACAGACAAAACAGGAACACTTCAAGGTTGACTGGATAGAATGCTGTCTGATGTTTTAGTTACAGGCAAGACAGGAACACTTCAAGGTTGACTGACTGGAATGATGTCTAATGTTTTTGTTACAGACAAGACAGGAACACTTCAAGGTTGACTGGATAGAATGCTGTCTGATGTTTTAGTTACAGACAAGACAGGAACACTTCAAGGTTGACTGGATAGAATGCTGTCTGATGTTTTAGTTACAGACAAGACAAGAACACCAAGGTTGAGTTGGTGAAATGCTGTCTTATGTCTTAATTACAGACAAGACAGGAACACCAAGGTTGAGTTGGTGAAATGCTGTCTTATGTCTTAATTACAGACAAGACAGGAACACTTCAAGGTTGAGTTGGTGAAATGATGTCTAATGTTTTAGTTACAGACAAGACAGGAACACTTCAAGGTTGACTGACTGGAATGCTGTCTAATGTTTTAGTTACAGACAAGACAGGAACACTTCAAGGTTGACTGACTGGAATGCTGTCTAATGTTTTTGTTACAGACAAGACAGGAACACCTAGGTTGAGATGATGGAATGCTGTATTATGTCTTAATTACAGACAAGACAGGAACATCAAAGTTGAGTTGATGGAATGCTGTATTATGTCTGAATTACAGACAAGTAAGGAACACATCAAGGTTGCTGGGTGGAATGCTGTTTCAGAATCGGTGCATTATACCAGTATTGAGGTGGTCAGTTCTGTGGATAAGTTCTGTGAAGTATCTTGAAAAAATTGCTGGTCTTGGTGACCTGACAGGCTATCTTACATTATTATGTGCCTTGAATGAGAATTGAAATATGGTGGTGAGAAATATTGTCACTTTTTGTCTTATACATTTCAGCAATCAGTTTCTAGAATCACTATAAGAAGTAACATAGAAAAAGACCAAATCAAATTTTAAATTAAAATCATAACTGTTCATAACATAGTCACTCTGTTCCTGGTTATTCATATATGTGTAATACATGTAGCTTAACCATTTGGTGGTCAAATTAATAATTTCCATTTTTCAGCTTTAGGCAATACATTTTTGTATTTATGAAATTTCCGTTGTGTTCAACATGGTTATTTTTAAAAAGTGATTTAAGTTAAAACATAACTGTCTATAATGAATATGTTTAGGTTTAATAGTATTTTGAATTTTCGTATAGCATTTGTATACACTAACCAAGTATTGACCAACAGGGCCTAGCTAGAATAAAAATTTGTCAAATACTGCAGTATGTCAGAATCAGTCACATTGATTATCCATTTAATATAAAGTACCAAGGTGTTTTAACATTGATATTGACAGTGTTAACTGACTAAATATTTACAAGGTTTATAGACACACACATGTATACATTCTCTCTCTCTCTCTCTCTCTCTCCATATATATATATATATATATATATATATATATATATATATATATATATATATATATATATACATATTTAATTGCTTGTATGTATATCATCAATTATCAATATCTAATTAATGTTTAGTCTATTTAGTGGATTTAGTTATCTGATAATTATTAAATTATAAAGATTTTTTGATAATTTAAAAAAAAAAGATTTAACACAAACAGTGATTTTTTACATGAAATGGTTTTCAAATGATGTTTACATGGCAAATTGGGTTGAATTTTAAGATATTTGTGGTTTATTTTTAAGTCCTATTCGTATTAAGCTAATCTCTAGAGATACAAGTATTTGATGATTTTTTAAAAAAATTTATAATGTGATATACGAGTAGTGAGCAATTAATATTTTTTTAATTGGTTTTACAATTCTATAAATGGTAACGTGGAGTTGAATTGTTAGATATTAATCTAAAAAATGAATGCATTATTTATGACATGTAACATTATAGATCTATAGAGAGATTATTGGGGGATGAATAGAATGGTGCTTTATGCTCCAATCAAATTTTCCACATTTAATACACTGTTATGTATCAAAATTTACACCTGCAATAGTAGAGGAAACCGGAATTTAAATCATTGTCATATGAGTGTTTAAATAAGTCAAGTTTGGTCCTGTATCATTGTGAAAAATTCATTGTATTATGATAGTTATTTTTAGTTAATGTCATTGTAATATGACTGAAATATTCTAATTTTGGACAACAACCACCACTTTACTCCAAATGCTCAAAATGTGTATCCTGGCAAAGTATATACAAGTAGGTACAAAAAATATATACCTGAAATAACCTTAGCTAGTATAGCATATATAATTTATAACATTTTGATCTATAAATTGATACCTGTAAATAAAACAATTCTTTAATTATAATTAAATAATCTCTTAATTTAATAAAGTCCAATTAGATTATTAATTAATTCAGAAATATGTCTTTAAGTTAAGGCTAGTTGATTTGTGAAGTGATAATGGTATACATAGGGATTATATTTAAGACACACCTGACGTGTATACATGTAATTTGTATCACTACTAGACGGGCTGTTGAGTGATTCATTATGATGAATAATGATTGAGTACAGGCTCTGAATCATTATCAAATTCTATTTAATTTGCTACCTGATATTGTGGTGTGTTTCTTTGTCTGTCAGTATTAGATTTATTTATTTATTATTTTTGTTTTTTTTTATTTTTTTTATTTTTTAGTATCTGAATCATCACTGTATCAGTTATGCTATTTGTTTTTACTTGGTGAATTATGAATGACAAGATACAATTTTTATTTATTGTATCTCTGATAGTAAAACCTGTTGGTACAGAGCACCTGTAGACTAAAGATATTATATTGGTTCAGATTGGAACACCTTCCTAACTAATGATTTTGTTAAGGGCTAGAACACTTAATGGATGAAAGATTTTTTATTGTTAGAACAGCAGGGGTTTAAAATTATATTTCACAATGATAGGTCCAGGACTTTTTTCCTTTGTTTTTTGTAGGTCCCAAATTAAGATTGGGAGGTCCCATATCAGCACTAGAAGGTCTGTGTGCACCAAAATTGAATAAACTTGTGATCAACTTCATTAATATTCTTGATTAAACATATATCATATACAACTTACAAACGTTCAAGTGATACTGTTGTCAAAGCTGGCTGCACATTATATTTACATTTCCTGGAACAATTGGGCAATAACAACTTTGACAAATTGCAATAAATTAAGTGATTTTGAGACCATTTTAAATACACTAAGGAAGAATGTTCCTAAAAATGTTTTAATACACAAAGAAAGTTTATCTAAAAATTGTCCCAACAATAAAAAAAAAAAAAAAAAAGGCAGGTCCATTAGACTCTTACAGTAAAAATTCCTAGAGTCCAAAAGTAAAATCAAAATATTCCGAACTTGGAACCTTTGGAATTTTTAACCCCTGAACATTCTTAGGACTAAAGATTTGTTTTTGGGATAGAACACCTTCCTGATTTAAACGTTTTGTTTTGGATTAGAAGCAGTTTAAGTTTACCATATAATTCACTTACCATTTTATTTTTTTTCAATCAACTAAACTTATTTATGTCTGTACTTAGAGTTTTAGCATTAGTATCCACCAATTGGTGCAAAATTAATATTATATAAACCATAAATTTAAAAAGATCTTGTACATGAAGGTTACTAAACTGTAGTATAATTCACTTACCAATATCCCTTTTCTAGGACTTGGGCATTAGACTGACAGAGTATTGACTGGTTCATTCATATGACAATGTGACGGGGGAAGAGTATGCTTCTTAGAGGGAAGCTTGCATGTGAAATAGCACCTGAATAAAAATTTGCTCTGAGTGTATGCTGATACAAGGCAGACCATACAAACCCCAAATTCCCATGTATACATGAACTTGTTTTTAGATTAATCATCAGGAATTAATAAACTTTCTCTAGTTGCAAATAGCTGAAAAATTGCTGATGTGGCATTAAACAACATGATAACCATAAATTTTTGGGTTCAAAATAAAACATACAGACCTATGGTATATATATATATATATATATATATATATATATGTATGTATGTATGTATATATACATACAACATGCATTGAAACACATCAAGCAGTACAGTTATATAAATGAGAGTATACATGTATTTTAAATGTTGCAAAGATTTTTAAATCTCTGTTGGAAATACTTTTAAATCTCTGCATGCAGGTAAAAATGTTGTATTGATTAGATACATGTAAATGCAGAAAAGTTATCAGGTATTAAATGAGATAAAAATAATGTGTAGTGTTTATAAATTGTAACAGAATTATTAAAAAAAACTGTATTTTTTTTTATAACTTGAAATTTGTTACTATCAAATCACAATATTTAAAATATTATTGATCTAAAGAATTAGGTCATTATAAGCAGTATTTGTATGTATTGTAACTTTACAGATTAGTACTCATATTAATGTTTTCGGATATAATGTTATTTTAAACTATGGTTTGTCATTTGACAGCACAATTTTAATTGTATTATATCTATAAAGCAGTTCCAGTAACTGGATGATCTTTGTAAAGCAGTTCCAGAAACTGGATGATCTTTGTAAAGCAGTTCCAGTAACTGGATGATCTTTGTAAAGCAGTTCCAGAAACTGGATGATCATTGTAAAGCGGATGATCTTTGTAAAGCAGTTCCAGAAACTGGATGATCTTTGTAAAGCGGATGATCTTTGTAAAGCAGTTCCAGTAACTGGATGCATGTTTGTATAATACACTTGGAAGGAGGGCTGTCTGTTTGCAAAATCATTAGTTCTGAAACCATGAATCCAAAGCTTTGGTTTTCGATATTAAACATTCTCGTTTACTTTTATAATGGTTAACTTTGCTGACTTACAATTCATCAATTGAAGTTGAGTACATGTACATGAACTCATTTTTTATGCCCTAGTCAAAATTCTTTCAATATTGTATACACAGTATGTTAAGTTATTTTTTTTTTTACTCGTCCACAAATTTATTAATGATTTATATTATGTATTATGTACATTTTGATTAAGTTCCATGAAATATTTTATTGATGTGTAATGCTTTTTAAAAAGATTGGATCATGAAGGCTATACTACTTAATATATATGAAAATGTGATATGTTTAAACTTTTAACAATTGAACATTGACTAAATTTTTGATTCAATTTTTTTTTAAAAAAGCTTTCAAATGTGATTTATTAAAATGTTATGGATTAAAATTATTCAAAACCATACATATAAAATAATATGTAAGATTAAAAGTGACATTTTTTTTTAAATTTAAGTTAAGGTATTTTAAGTTAAAAATGATGATAATATTATAAATATTTTGTCTGCAGTCACTTATGATGTCTTTAAACTGATTATTGGTAGAAGTAGACAAATATTTTATAAATTACTGAATTGTCACAATTTTTTTGAAAGAATAAACATTTTAATACAGGATCTTCTGATAAAGCATATTCAATTTTCATTGTAAAAACTAAACATCCCATTTTATCAGTCTTAACTGTTACAAACAATAGGCTAAATTTTGTGAGGTAATATGAACCCATGTGAGTCTCAACCATGGCATTGCTCTGCTGCATAATCTGAACAATAAACATAATTCATTTGTTGTGATAAATGTTTTCATCCTGTTTATTGTTGAAGTATTGCCTTGTATGACATCTATCCCTGTTATTCATAAAGTTTGATATTTTGTCATCCTGATATATATACAGACATTCATTGGGTCCTAAATGTATGATAATGATTATAAGGAAGTGTTCTATAGAGTGGAATGGATTAATGGTTTAATGAGGAAAAATTTCACAGTCTGATTTGATGACAACCCAAAATATATATAAACTCTGAACTTAAAGTATCGTAAGCCATATGTACTGCAATACCTAACAATAAATCCCTTGTCTTGCAGGATTTTGGCTTTTCACATGGCTAATCAACAGTGTGAAAATTGATAATTATGAAGCACTCTTGTCCCAGTCATTGTTTCTTCATTTACATGTATACAAGTGAACATTTTTGTTTATGTTGAATAAGAATGATCTAGACTTTTTTAACTTCCAACATTCTGTGATATATCTGTAGTATGTTACAGTTTGAATATTTTTAACATTTTAAGCATACTTTCATCTAAGGTTAGGAAATAATAAGTTTCAAAATCTTTTTAAAATATATTTTACACCAATACTTAACACAATACTTACTGACACTTAACAACATTCACAAATCTGTTACATCTGTAATATTTACATGATTGTATTAATTTGCCATGTTTCGATTTGTATTCTGTACATGTAATCCCTGTGAGTATACATATATGTGACCAGGCATGGGATTTTGGGTCCAAATGAGGTACCTGGGCAAAAATGAGATAATGGCATATTCTTTTAGCCTTTCAACTTGTGTGCATATTCTGAAAGTTTCACTGCAAAATTCCTTGTAGTTTTGTGGAAGTAGTAGCTTTCGGAAACCATGGCGACAGCTTTAATTTCAGGTTTTTTTGAAGGAATGTATTTTACAAAAGATTTAATATCTATTTTCTGGATGCTAAACATCAAACAAAATTTATTATACATGCAACATTGACAATTAAAAAGGAGATCATGTCTTCCTAAGAAAAAATGACAAGATTGGAGAATTTATATATATATAAGTAGTCAGTTGCCATGGCAACATAATTTTATAACAATCTATCAATTATACTGACAATATTAAGCAAGAGTTGCCATTCAAACATTTTAAAACATCAAATACCCATAAAAACAACATTTTGAGATCCTTTTACATAATAAATAAACAATTAAATCAATCAATCGAATTAAATAAGTCAATCAATTCAAAATCAATCAACCAATCAATCACTGTATGCATAATTTCTTTTACCTTAAATCAAAGGAGTATACTTAAGTCTTGAAATCTATTGACAAGTTTTGAATCAATGTGTCTAAAATGCTCACAACGGGTGAGAAAATGAAGCTTAAAAACAAAGTAAATATGTTATACTTTTTTTGACATAAAAGAAAAAAAAACAAAAACAAAAACCATAATGTTGTTTCATCCATAGTTAATGACAATGTCTTAAAAAATAGTGTTCATGAGACTTAAGTCAGAAGGTTTAATGATATGAATATTGATAAAAACTGACAAAATAGTACCAATTTTGTGTCACTTTGCAAAGGATACATTTCTGTATTATAACCAAATGTTGTCTGCAGACTTGGTTATTATCTTGCAGCAAATTCCCAGAATCAAATTGGGCAAATTGGAAAAGATTTTTCTTTAAAATGACTCATTGTAAAGAAAAGGATAAAGGGACATAACTCCATACGACACTAGCTCAAGCAGCATCATTAATTAATTACATTTACAAAAATAAATCAAAATTTAAAATGACCCTGCAGATGCTATATAATTATTATGAACATTATCTTTTGATCATATCCAAAACTTATTAAATGATATAATTATAATGAAAGGTAAGCATTTTTTAATAAATGTCAAGGTCAGTGGGACAAAATTGTTTGTAAATAAGTCATTAATATGTCATTAAGCCAATTTATAAAAGCCAATTCAGTGATTGGCAACTTCAACTCAGTGAAAAGTCAGTAGTTGTATAGTAAATAGGTTTCATATGTATATTCAGTATACATGTAGTACACTCAAAAATGTTAACAACATTGTGAATAGATCACATGCCGCCTCAGAAACTTTACAGAGCCTGAAATTATATCAAGAACAATAAAATGTCTCTCATTTCAATCTCATAGTGTAAACTTGGTGATTAACTGTTACAACAATTTTGGGCATGTAATAATGCCACCGCGTGACTTGGTATGACCACAACTCTTGCAGTGGCTACATTTCCGTTTTTTGTCATATTCTTCACTCTGTTCAGCTTTCAAAATTGGTTTGGTGACATCTGGTTTCTTACAAGAGTCCTTGTTATTGCAGTAAGGTGCAACCTCTTCGTACAGGTACCACTGTCGAGCTGGATCTAAGCCTTTTGGAGGAATCACAGCTGGAAGTTCGGGATCCAGATGTGGAAACCTGCAGTTTTGATTTCTTAAAACATTTATTTCTACCTCAGGACTATTAGCATATTCTTTTACAAAAACTATTCCTGGGTTATGTCTACTCACTCTGTAAATAATGAAGATGAAATTAAGTGTTGTTTAATCAAACCTTTTTCATGAAAAGTAACTGGAAATCTTTTAGACATGTGCCATTATATTTCCATTTTGACCTTACAATACTACTCATGTTGCAATGCTAGAGAGCATCTAGTCACTTGTGGTTAAATGCACATCAGTGCCTCATTGAAGACTTTTCCATGACTGACTAAATGAACATCTCCAATAAAACCGGAGATTGTATGGTTTGGCAAACTTAGCATTTGGTCTGATAAGTCCATTTTTCAGATCATTTACTCTTTCTTACAATAAAGTATTTTCAGTGTTCCATTGCAGAGTTTTCCATGACTGACTAGGTGAACATTTCCAAAAAACCCGGAGATGGTTAGATTTTTTTTTTGTAAGAAAAAGGCTCAACAGCTTCTTAACTTAAGTTGACAATTGTAAAATGCAAGAAAACTGTCTAATAATTATTACTTTAGCTGTACAAATTTAAATGGGTTTAACAAAAATACTGTATGAAATAATATATTAAACTTGCAAATTGCATTTCACAGGAATTGCTACAAACTGTTGACTTGATGCCAAGTGGTGAAAATAGATAGCAGAGTTTCATTGCTGAATGTCACCAATCACATGTTCCCATATGAGGATAATATTATAATATAAGAACCAAATATTCTGTTTAGCAGTCTTTCTTATGATAATTAAGATAAATCACTATTCAAGATTGCACAAAAATTCACACATTAACTATTTTCATGTTTCAGTTACAAACCTAAAATGATGGTAAGTTTTCAGATGAGGTATGGGTTTGAAGTATTCTTTCAGGTACTTGCTCCAATCATAAAAAATAACAGGTCTCTGGGCATCTCCCACAAGCTGAGGGATGTTATGTCCATTTCTAGATGACTTTGTGACAGACTCTGCTACTTCTTCTAACGTTTCCACAGTTGACATTCTCCACTTAACCTTCCAGAGTCCAAAATACAGATATACTTATGAATAAAATTGTACTTTAATACTATCTCGCAATACTTCAAAATGAACAATGTCGACACTTTTTTGTAACCAACTTGCTTATCACGTATTAAAAGAGACACAGAGGCATCGGTAAATACTGAGAATTTTGTCGACATAAGCATTACATAATACCGAAAGTGACTTCGATAGGTACGAGTTACTTCCCTTTTTTGCCGGTTTTTTTCACATCGTTTATCTCAAACTTCGGATAAGTCGAACTTTTTGCATTTCCCCACGGAGTTCGAGATAACGAGATTCAACTGTATATATATATATATATATATATATATAAGTTCCAATGGCTAACTGGACATTACACTATAGTTACAATATAATAATAATAATAATAATAGTAATAATAATACATGTAATTATAATAATAAATTATGATTTTATATTAATGATGCAAATTATAAAAACGCTTGAAGTCGTTGACTGAATACAAATATAATTTAAAGTCTAATAATGTTTTCGTAGGTTTTTTGAGATACCGGTAATTTGTACAAAGCGGATATGTTAAACAACAATATGATATTACAAAGACATAGCATACATCATAAACTCTTTAAAAACAAAACATATAGTTGATGAAGTTGGTTGACTTTGAACAAACTCTTTGGGTTTCTTATGTAGTGGTTGAGACCAAGATAATACAGTTACAAAAATAACTTAAAAATAAAGGCTACTATGAGAAGTTGATGACAAAATGGTTAAATTTTTGTTTCTATGAAGCATGATTTTGTGTTATAGCTAGATGAAAAAATGTAAAAAAGTTTCAGATAAATTTGAAATGATTTCTTTAGAAGAATTCAGAGTTGCTTTTGTGATTACCAGCAAAATTGATTGAAGACAAATACCCATTGATGCAGTAAAACTTTCGTAAAAATAAAAGTTGTTTGTACAGATATAAAGAAGGCTTTTACGAAACCTTCCAACTAGTGTAGTAGTTGTGCTTAGATAGTTTATCATAGTAAAGTGTTTTTTTTTTTTGATCAGCAGGAAGGGTCATTCGATTTTGATGTTTTGAGGTCAAGATAGTTTAAATCTGTAGCAGTGAAGATAAACTACTTCCTGTTTATATATTAAACTTATATCATGATCAATTGAAAGAAATCTAATAAGTGGTAGCAATCCATTCAAAATTCTTATACATTTATCATCATTTCGATTTAGTAGACTATTTTAGATCATAAAATTTGAACAAAATTAAATTGTTGGAATGTAGTGGATCTGTTTAGACCATTAAGATTTTGATTGCTAAAATTAACATCTTCAGATTGGTCAGTTGAACATCACCATGGATACTGTCGTTACCAGTATTTTAAGTTTTAATGTTTTATATCATCTTTTGAATAAAAAACATGATATAATGGTCACCATTTAAGTCTTTGAATGCACTTTTTGTTATCCAAGTTTTTTTTTGATTGATTGATTGATTTTATGGGGTTTTACGTTCCAGTCAAGAACATATCATTTATATTGAAACATCACCAGCTATAGATGAAGTGGCAGAAATTTTGACCTTTGCCATGCACTCTCGAGTGCAGAGAGGGTTCTTTTATGTGCCGTGCATACCATGACACAGGGCATCAGGTTTTAAGGATATGCTCCAAAGGACCCAGTGATTTTTTTTTTTAGTATATTGGAATGTTGCTTAAAGTGTTCTTCAATAATTTCTAAGATGAATTATTAATGTAGCTTTGGAATTTAGAAATAAGAGGGTTTTTAATGTTGCCACACTTATACCATGATGAGAAAGATGAAATTTAAAAAGGTAGAACTATAAGACTCATTGTAGATGATAGATGAAGGTCTAACAAGATATTAAAAAGGAACTTTTTGTACAGTTTTGCCCACCAATTGAAATTTACACAAAGTACTTGAAAGTACTTTTTTTGCAGAAAAAAGACAGATTTATTTCATTTGTTTTGATTTAGTATACAAATAGAACTCTTTCCTTTGACCTATTATTTTATTCTTTGTTTAAAATTGCCTA
Source organism: Tegillarca granosa (assembly GCA_029721355.1). Classification (NCBI taxonomy): domain Eukaryota; kingdom Metazoa; phylum Mollusca; class Bivalvia; order Arcoida; family Arcidae; genus Tegillarca; species Tegillarca granosa. The sequence continues at coordinate 11,824,294 of CM056607.1, forward strand.
GGAATTTGTTCAAGAACTGCACATTGTAGAGTGCAATACAGTGCACTATACAATCCTTTTCAATAACTAATGTTCAAATGAGAAAATAAGTTGATTTGTTTAAACTTATTTTTACAGTTTAAAAATGAGTTGGTTTGTATATATAGATTCAAAAAGAAAAAACAAGTGCAGATCAAAGCATAGAATATACCTTTTGTGATTAAATCAAAACTCGACCAAAACTACTGTCATCTAATTTAAAAATGCAGTTAAAAATTAATGACTTTTTATTGGAAAAAAAAAAGAAATTTAAGTGGTAAAAATCATGAAAGTGTATACCTTCAAGGTTTTCTTTTTCTAATTCATAAAATAAACTTAAATTTATGTGTAGGTATTAAAATATTATTTTAACATAACTTAATGACATATGAAATTGTTTGGGATTAGGTTTAAAGAAAAATGTTGTTAAATAATGATAACCATGTTCACGATTGATTTATTGTAGTAAAAATGGTTCAATAAAGAACTTGTTTATAGTTTATAAACCATTAAAAGTGTACTTAATGTTTTTGTTAAGTGTGTTAGGGTGGGGGTCGGGTATTGTAGGGGTGAGTACTCACTCAATAATTTGACTACCGGGGGGGGGGGAGCTCCACAATAATATTATGTTGAAATGTTATTTACAATTGAGTTTGCAGGTGTTAAAAAAATACCCAGGAATTCTCTCCCTTTAAATTGCAAAATCATGAAATTTTAACCTAATAAATTTTAACCGTTCTACAGTAGCTATGTAAATGTATTTATAGTGCTTTATTGTGGTAGATGAGAATCCAATGATTAGTTTATAACTACTCTGTGATGTAAGATGTTATCAACAAGGGGGAAATCAAGTAATTGTTTTATCATCAGAACTTATCTTTTTGTATATTGAGTTTCCTACAAAAAAATAAATGATACAATGAATATAATGTGGTTATCTGATTTAATTTAATTAGATATTAAGTAAGAAGTTTTTATTTGGTAAATGGTTTAAATAAACTGTAGTACATAGTAACACTTGCAGCTGGTAAATATGAGAGAGAGAGAGAGAGAGAGAGAGAGAGAGAGAGAGAGAGATGATTGGTTTGGATTGTTTTTTTTACACCCCAGTCAGGATTCTTTCACTTATATCAAGGCTGTCAGTTCAGGGATGAGGAGGAAACCATGTTCAGGTCTTTTTCACACTAGGATCAACCTGCTGAGTGGGATTATTTAAGTATGTAATTTAGAACACTTAGCAACCTAGTTCAGAGAGAGAGAGAGAGAGAGAGAGAGAGAGAGAGAGAGAGAGAGAGAGAGCGAGCCCAGGTCACAGAGAGAGAGAGAGAGAGAGAGAGAGAGAGAGAGAGAGAGAGAGAGAGAGATGCTAATTGTGGGTTTTACATATTAATAGGCATAGAAATGACCTAATCTACATGTTAAATGGCAGGGATGTATAATAAAAATGAGGTTAATTAAGATTTGCAACACACACACACACACACACACACACACACACACACACTGTACATAGTTTTAACTTATATTGATGTTTTGTGTATTAAAAGTGATATTTAATTAATACAATGTTTATAGTAACTGTAAACTATAAATAGAAAGTTTGTTTTTCTCATAAATTTTAATTTTTAATGACTTACAAGTCATGATGTTTTTAGGTTAATGCATTTGTTTTTAGACCTGTTTTTATAAATTCTACAACTTTGAAAAACAGCATAAACAGCCATTAAACACAAAAAATTATATCACTTATGTACTAATTGTACCTGTTTTAAAGGGAGATAACTTAATATTATAGATGTACATGAACATTCTTACAGTGGTTAAACTTCTTGCTATTTTACTTAAATTTCGCCAAAAAATTAAATGTTATTTTTGACATTTTAGTTAAAATTAATCCAGCCAACAAGTGCATGGTATTTATCGTCTGTTTAAAATTATAACAATAAATGTGTTTATTATAGAAATAAAATAAATATTTCTTTTAATTTCTGAAAAAAAGAATTATACATTTTGCAGATGCAGATTAAGTTAAATGTGCAAAATATCTAATTGTTTCATTTTTTCTCAACAAAATGAAAAATTAATTTCTCTTTCGTAATGGTTCATGGAATAAAAAAATCATGTTGCATTTAATAATTCAATGATGTGAAAAATAAAATGTAGTAAGAGTACAAATGCTAATGTATGTCTTCCATAACAAGATGATATCAAGAGCCTAGTAATTGAAGTAAGAATTACAGAAAAGATCTGACCAATCAAAATGCTTGAAACAACTTATTAAGGGTAGCTTTTTTTTGGCACAATTGTAAGCTCATGTTTGATTTAAGTCTTCTTGAAAACCAAAAGTACCTGCTGACAAAATCTGCATGTTCTAACAGGTAACCCCAGATACCTCTTCACATACAGAACCAGAAATCTAGTCTTGGTTACATTTTATAATGATAGACATTAGTGCTAACAATTGTGCTACTTGAACTTCCAATCATTTAACATAAATCCTTGTATTGCATAATGACACAAGGAGTGTGAAGACCTAGCTTAGTTGGCCATTGGTTTTAAAGTTTCAAATAAATGGTCACATTGATTCTTTGATTCTTACCCCTAGACTGGAGTAGATTTTACAGTGTTTTTAAGCCTCTGGAGTCAAGATTCTTTCACTTGAATGGGGTCAGTTCTGGCATAGTAGAGGAAACTGTAATACCTGGAGAAAAATCACCACCTTTGCTAAGCAACTGACAAACATATTAGGTTCTGTCCTGAGTGTGATTACATCCTATGCAATGAGAGGCATTGTGATCTGTAAGTGCATGCTTAAGACCACTGGGTCACTGAGGCAGCTTTCTTATCCTTAGAACTTCCAATCTTATTTCTGGAAGATTGTATGTTGAAGATGGTTGTCATTTACATGCTTAAGGCCCTAACGCTCTATACTATTCAGAATAAATGCCATCATTTCTAAATTATCTCAATCAGTATAAGTGGAATGAACTTTTTAAAAATAAAAATAAAAACAAAATCCATTCCAACCAACCACCTTTATAATTGTTGAATATTGGACAACATTATGAGGTTCCTGAAAATAGATTAATAAACATTTAAAAAATTTTTTTTTATTAAAGATGTAATCGATATTATGCTAAAATCAAAGAAGTTTTTTCGGAGATTACTGACTTTTAAAATGTACTAAATTAAAAATCTTTATAGAGAAAAAGATGGTTATTGATGTAGTCATGTTCAAACACAAGCTATTTTGAGATTAAGTGTTAAAATAATTAACTAAGGAGTAGAGTTGTTAACAGACTTACGTCTGTTTTTTATAGGAATCACCGATGATTTGGCAGATGTATATCAGTCATTTCTATCTACATAGCTATTAGTTACCTCATTACCTTGATTACTCTTCTCTGTATTGTTACTGATAACTTTAAATCCTCTGTTAGAATTGTGCCATATTTTTTGTAGTTATATATTCTACATAGTCATGCATTGTTACCTAAGTTAAAATATACTCCCTGGATTAATTCTGATAACTTTTAAATTGGATACAGTCAAACCTGTATTTCAAGCCTTGAGTTATGGTAGTGTTTAATCTATGAGGGTTCTATGCATACCATCGGCTTTAAAATAAAATACCTTTAAAAATTAATGTCAGTTAGCCAGTCTTTTCTGTATTAGTTTAAAGTTGAGGAACTTTTGTTTTGCTTCATCCTGTTTTTAGTTTCTAAACTTGAATGGCAACTGATAATATTTTTTCTCAAAGATGATACAACACAGTGATGACTGTCATTTGCATAAATAAGGAATTTATGTATAGCTTTTAAAAAAAAATTTAAAACAGATTAATGTATATGTTGTAATTTTGACAACTTTTTTAAAATTTTAGACAGTGACTGACCAGACCTGTTCTAGATTAAACACTGATTAAGCTTTATAAATGTTGCTAGCACCAGTATTTGGTTGTTTCTGATATCATTTGTATTTACAGAGTGTATGTTCATAACTACCTTACTATGAAATCTTAAGTTTATGCTTATTTCAACTGATGATTTATTAAATGGTTGAGTCAAATCTGTAAATAAATGTTTATCAAGAGTTAACAATAATGATCTGTTTTTTTAACTCACAGTTGTGTAGTGTTTTGGTATCTCTATATATAACATGTACCTATATATGAATCATTGCTATCTACATGGTCATTAAATACTTCATTTCCTTTATTACCGCAATCACTGTTTTCTAGGTTGATGTAGATAACTTTTTTGGCAGATCAATGTTTTGTTTTCTCCTGTTGTTAAAACTATGAACAATTCTATGGTGTCAAGTCGTACAGTCTTGTCTCAGACCGAACAGTGTTCAAATCCACTACATTCCCCTTATGGAGTGAGTACTCAACCAACTGAGTACAGTGGCTTTATTTCCAATATTTCCTTATGATAAGGTATTGGGTCACTTATTTGAACATGTAGGATTTTCACAGGGTTCTCTAGTTTTTCTCCCAAACTTAAAGATACCATATGTACAAAATTCTCCAAAACTTAAAGATACCACATGTACAGAAATCCAGGCCTTCAAGCCAGAATTATTATAAGAGGCTCTAAATGATGGAAAACAAAATAGAAAACTGGCATAAATTACATGTAAAAGAGTTGCAGATTTATATACAACTACTGATAATCATTGTTCTTAATGGCATCTTCATGTAAGTTTACGAGATAGAAAATAAAAATTGATTAGTTTTGTCATAAAACATGGAGCACATATAAGAAAATGCAGTATTTTTATGGTTACCTATCTACAGAGAGATATCAAACCATTGACAGAAGTAGAATTCTTAACATTCTACTGAGACATGTACATACTATCATAGTAATTGTATACTGGAATGTATTAAGTTCTGTTGAAACATTTTTCTGTCAGTCACTGTTCATTTAGCGACTGTTTTTGCACCTGCAGCCAAAGTCTGCTTATAAAGTCACTTAAATGTTTGTGAATGTTCCAAAGTAAGGATATTGTATTGAATCTTTCTTAAATAAATAGAATTGAGAATCAATATATATTACTGAATTGAGGTTTTGAAATTTGAAATTAAAATATTTATTTTAAAACTTTAAATAGTGTTAAGTTTTGTTGTGACCCTGCTTTATTGGTACTAATGAGAGGTATATTATAAAGAAAATATTACATGATTGTTCACATTACGTTGAATTTACACACAAAATTCAATTAATTAAATATTTGTTTAAATGAATGAACACAAATGTAAGATTCTTTTTATTGCATAATCATATACCATTTCATTTTGTAATAGAAAGTTTGTTCTTTTCTCTAAAAAAATGGAATAAAAATGTTGGTTAATATGAACAAGTCATGCCACACAAAAGAAGACACCATTTCCTTGTCACAATAATAGACTGATGTCAATGAACCAACAGATTAGAGTATATTACATGAGGTGTATTATGGTTTATATTAAATGAGGTTTCTGACAAATTATGCAATAAAAAGTGTTTTACTGTGTTAGGTTAATCAGTGTACCCTTTTTTTAACCAATCTTTTTTCTAAGAATATGCCATTGATATTCTGTGTTAAATTTATCCTGTGTCAAGCAAGTACATGTACCAGTCTGTTACAAATGAAAACTGCAGTTCTGAAGGTGTTTAGGTAGTTCTACTGTAAATATACCATTTGTGTTGTAGTTGTCATGGCAACAAACATGTCATTTTCATAGTATGTCATATTAGATAAAATGCATATATACTTTTGTTGAATGGAATAAGGGATATGTCATACAAACATTTTTTAAACCTTTTGGAAATCTGGCAACAGTGCCGTTTTTATGAAAGATATCAATTTATCAAGTTATTTGATTTCATAATTCTTAGTTGGATACCGATTGCCTGTATATATAGAGGTTACTTGGGAGATAGTTGATAACTGTATACATATATGGTTATACCAGATGGCTATCAACCGTCAGACAATGAAGAAGTTCAGTGGAGTATTGGTACTTTTTGCACCTGTAAAAAAATTTTCACTTTAGTTTTTGAAGATAGTCAATTTTGGGATGGTGAAGGGAAGTAGTGTGTCAGTAAAAACTATATTAATCTTTCGACGACGGATCAGGGTTCAAAATATATGCCAGTCTGCATGTCTCAACACCTGTAACTTTTTAGCTCACCTGAGCACAAAGTGCTCAAGTGAGCTATTGTGGTTGGTCATTGTCCGGCGTGCGTCGTGCGACGTGCGTCGTGCGTCGTGCGTCAACTTTTGATTGTTAACACTCCTGAGGCCACAATTTAAGTGCAATCTTAATCAAACTTTCTCAGAATGATCCTCTTGACAAAAGCTAACTCAAGTTCATATATGGGCCATGTTGGGTCAATAAGTAGGTCACTAGGTCAAATTGTAATAAAACCTTGTTAACACTCCTGAGGACCCAATTTTAGTCCAATCTTCATCAAACTTGGTCAGAATGATGCTCTTGACAAAAGCTAGCTCAAGTTCGTATATGGGCCATGTTGGGTCAATAAGTAGGTCACTAGGTCAAATAGTAGAAAAACCTTGTTAACACTCCTGAGGCCCCAATTTTAGTCCAATCTTCTTCAAACTTAGCCAAAATAAACTTGTTGGCAAAAGCTAGCTCAAGTTTATATATGGGTCATTTTGTATCAATAAGTAGGTCACTAGGTCAAATTGTAATAAAACCTTGTTAACACTCCTGAGGACCCAGTGTTAGTCCAATCTTCATCAAACTTAGTCAGAATGATGCTCTTGACAAAAGCTAGCTCAAGTTTGTATATAGGCCATGTTGGGTCAATAAGTAGGTCACTAGGTCAAATTATAATAAAACCTTGTTAACACTCCTGAGGACTCAATTTTAGTCCAATCTTCATCAAACTTAGTCAGAATGATGCTCTTGACAAAAGCTAGCTCAAGTTCGTATATGGGCCATGTTGGGTCAATAAGTAGGTCACTAGGTCAAATTGTAGAAAAACCTTGTTAACACTCCTGAGGACCCAATTTTAGTCCAATCTTCATCAAACTTAGTCAGAATGATGCTCTTGACAAAAGCTAGCTCAAGTTCGTATATGGGCCATGTTGGGTCAATAAGTAGGTCACTAGGTCAAATTGTAGAAAAAACTTGTTAACACTCCTGAGGCCTCAATTTTAGTCCAATCTTCATCAAACTTAGTTAGAATGATCTTCTTGACAAAAGCTAGCTCAAGTTTGTATATGGGTCATGTTGGATCAATAAGTAGGTCACTAGGTCAAATTGTAAAAAAAAACCTTGTTAACACTCCTGAGGCCACAATTTAAGTGCAATCTTAATCAAACTTTCTCAGAATGATCCTCTTGACAAAAGCTAGCTCAAGTTTTTATATGGGCCATGTTGGGTCAATAAGTAGGTCACTAGGTCAAATTGTAATAAAACCTTGTTAACACTCCTGAGGACCCAATTTTAGTCCAATCTTCATCAAACTTAGTCAGAATGATGCTCTTGACAAAAGCTAGCTCAAGTTTGTATATGGGCTATGTTGGGTCAATAAGTAGGTCACTAGGTCAAATAGTAGAAAAACCTTGTTAACACATATGAGGGGATCCATTTTAAACCAATCTTATCAAACTGTCTCAGAATGATGCTCTTGACAAAAGCTAGCTCAAGTTTATATATGGGTCATTTTGTGTCAATAAGTAGGTCAGTAGCTCGAAATATAGGAAAAAATCTCTTTTAAGAATAGAAGCTCCAGTTTGCCAAAATCAAGCTGAGTGTACATCATTTTCAGGTGAGCGTCCAGGGCCTTCATGGCCCTCTTGTTCTCTTAAAATGATATTTTTGCAGAAAGCATTGAAATGCTTAGGTTTATGCTGTTTACAATTTGAGGCTAATTTCAGACATGGAAGTAAACTGATTTTAAATCAGAAATTTCAGTTTTCATAAACTTCAGTACAGTTGGTCATTATTAGTATCATGCCTATAATGAAGTGACGACTTCTAGCATATGGTAGTGTATTTGGCTAGCAATATTAGTTAATATTTATTGTTAATATTAATAATAATTAATAATATTTGTCTTCTATTGTAGTAATTGTCCTGAATTATTATCAGCTGCCATCTCCCGAGCTGCTTATGAGGAAATCCAAAATATTGACCAATCAGAATTCGAAGATGATGAGGTCAACAATAAAAGTGAAAGTCAGGATGAAAAGAAAGAAGAAAAAAATGTAAAAGAAGACAAAATTATTGATAATAAAAGTCACAAAGGTATGCAGAACAATAAGGATAAATTATTGGTTGGTTTGAATGTTTTTTCACTTTCCAGTATATTGAGACAGTCATAGAATTGTAGTGAATTTATTTTTTTTTAAAACCTTTATGGAGACAATTGTTACTAAAATTATAGTAATATTTTTATTTATAAAAGGACAATCATTACTTTTCACTTGCATTGACACTATCATTGCTGGAACAGTGTAAAAACTAGAGTACCCATAAAAAACTACTGAATTAATCTTTAGTAAACATATTTAGTATAAATAATTGATTGGCGATTATTGGACATACCAGTATATAGACATGCTACCATTTATATATCGAGAGCAGAAATGTCCCAGTTGTGAATGTCAAGGATTTCTTTATTTTATAATTGAATATTTGAAAACAAATGAGCCAAAATTGGAGCAGCTTTGCCTATTTTTTTAAAAGAAAATTTAAAAAAGGATATTGTTAAATGGGATTTATCACCATAAGATTTTATATCTCCAGCCTTGACCCCGAACTTAATTGAAAATATACCTAAACAAAACAGGTTGACAAAACTACTATTGCATAATGTTGTTTATGTTTCAAGAGGAGATAACTCTATCTTCACATGCATGTAAAAAAAACAAATTTTTTCAAATTATTATTTCATTTTTACTTGTGTTAATAGCAGGACATGTAATCACTAGTATATTTTTATTCTTCTATTTCAGTTTTTAGTTCAGCAATACTCTGTACTCACTTACTAGATATAGTTAATGATATTTGTAAAAAATGGCAGAAAAACCTACCTGATATCCCAGTCCCAAAGAAACTTTTACAGTCAAGCTTCTCTGAAATTAAAAATACTCGTCGCAAAATGGAGGATAGAAGTGTGATCATATCAGACCTCAACACACTAGTTAATTTAAAGGTAAATGTTTACAATCACATTGTTTTTGCTTCAATGTACCGGTAATATTGGAGATCTATTCTACTGCATAACTCAGTGCAATAGAATAGGGCATGTGAAGCTATTACCGTTGAATGTTGGAATAGATAATTATAGTTGTGAAAGTGTTCGATTTATATTATATTTGCAGTCATTTAAAGAAAAAAGAAACAAAAAAGTATTTTAAATATAAGGAATGACATTAGTTTTGACTGTACTGCATGCAGTTATACAGTAGAATAAACTGTCCTAAGTAACTGCTGCATAATTGTATGTAGTCACAATAAATGTCATTCCTTAAGGATGAAAAGACTTTACAACTTAAAATTGTGATTTTTTCAGCATGCATTTTAAGAAGGTGATCAGTGGATATGCTATTGACAATGGAGTTTGTAGGTTGTTTTAAATGATCAGCATAATCCTGTGGTTTCTGAGCACAGGTACTATAGCTGTATTAGAAATCATGTCAAATGTCATCGCCTAACCTTTTATCATTTGATATGACTGACAACAACATCTGTTCTGTCCTGAAGAACATTTTCAGGTACAAAATCAAAACCTAGTATAGTTTTCAGCCTGTGTTACCAGATTATATACAGTTCAGTTAGTTTGTGATGTGTGGTGTGGTGTAGTCAACTTTATGAACACAACACATTGTTTTTGTGTGGTTCTTCATATAGCTTAAATCTGGTTCAATATCATTAATAACTATGTTCCAAAAATGTCCATCCTTACACAAAATGCAAAAGAGTGTTGAGATAATGAATTGTTTTTTTTTTATCACACAGTCACCCTGTCTGCAGTTAAAGTTTAGTATACATGCTTATTATATAGAATTTTACATTATATAAAAAGACTAAAGTGACTTTAAGTAAGTTTTCCTACAAGTCTTTCCTCTTTAATAGAATCCCTCATAGAAGGACAGGGCATGATGGAATGGTGTTTTATTTCTCAGTCAGAACCTCAAGTTACTCGTATTGATATATCATAGCAGTCAGTTCTGGAATACATTGGAGGAATCTTTAGTAACCAGAGAGAAACAAAGATCCCAAACTTTCTGTCTAAGTCAGATTTGAATTTAATTGGTAATAGACATTGTGACATTTAAGACAGTGCTTAAGACCACATTGCCAAAAGAACTACATTGTACTTATCTTCATGACTGAAAATATTATTGCTGATTAAATCTTATCATAAAATTATCATGCATTATTTTTGATTGGTCTTGTTATTATATGAAATTTATGATCTTTATTAAAAGTTTAACTTTACTTGCATTAATTTTACTGATTAGGATCAACCTCACCAGTCATACTATGCAGTATTTGATGGTCATGCCGGAGTGGAAGCTTCAGTTTACGCCTCAACACATTTACATCTACATATGATAAATAGTCCAGATTTTCAGACTGATCCTGCAACAGCTCTCAAGTATGCTTACAAAACTACAGATGATAAATTTGTTGCCAAAGCTCAAAGAGAGGTAATTTAAGTTTAATTTAAGTCTTTTTCTAAGTTTTGTTATTCTGCATTAAAGCAGAGAAGCTAAGGTACAGTTGTTACATTACCACATTACTCTTGTTCTTCATATGTTTTAATTATGAGCATAAACATTTTTAAATTTTCCAAATGTCACAATCCTTACCTTATTGTCTACCTGTGAATTAACTAAGGTAGAATTCTTTCTTTTTTTTCACTTATATGGAAGCCATCAACACTAAGCAAACTGACAAATTTTCTCGTACTAGGATCTGACAGAATGGGATTCCTACAAAGGCCTGTAAGAGTTATTGTGATCACCAAGGGTGTGCTTGAGACTCTGTATAAAGTAAAACTTGGAAAACAAATTTTGGAAATTGTAACTGTGCTACACAAATAGACATAATAGAGTTTCTCTCATAGATGTATTTTACAAGTATATTAAGAGTTTTAATACAGGTATTTTATATATTTTCACTTGTTTCATTTTTTTTAGAATATTAGAAGTGGATCCACAGGTATATCAGTCCTTATAAGGGGAGATAAGTTACATTTAGCATGGCTTGGTGACTCTCAGGCAGTGCTGGTAAAGAATGGTAAATGTGTGTCACTTATGGAACCACACAAACCAGAAAGAGATGTATGTGTCATGTTTCATGTGTTTTTACAAATATTTTATTTTATTATTTTTGATATTTCAATTCAAATCAATTTCATTCAGTATACTATTGATCTGGGAATAGGTATATTTTTCAAGAAATTGATTGCTGTATGTGGAAATCATCTTTTTCACACAACACAAAATATTCAAAATTGTTGAAGTCACAAAAAGTACAAAGTGGCATAAGAATACTTTGACCTGGTTGTACCATGTTTCAAACACTGTTTGTAAACAAACAGCAAAATGCTGAGTCATTGTTATGATTTAAAATAAAAATACAAATTGAATAAAAATAATGAATCAGATTGTAAATATGAGCAATGACTTTTGATTTGATTGGTTAATTGGCCTGTAAACGGTATTAGTTGGGACAGATTTTTCATATGAAAAAACTGCTATATTAAAAAAATTAACTTAAAATAGAAATAGAGTTTTGTTTGTAATTGTGACAAGCTAAATAACAAAAACCCTCCCACGGGCCTAAATAGGGCAGAATTGGTAAATTCTGAAAAGTAGGTCACATATTAGAAAGGGTCATTTAAAAGACTTGTGTAGTACATATGAGGTTTTATATTCTTTAATAGCTGATTTTAGCCATTCAGATTGTTTTGCTTGGTTATTCATCAGTTACCATAGAAACAAAATTGAAAAACACATCAACTACAACAACCAAAGAATGTTCATGAGGAGTTTGGTCAAGATTGACCAATTAGTGTCCTGATACAGTGGATAAACAAAAAAATCAGAAGGGAAAAACTGAAAGCCTATAAATAACCTGACAAGCAGGGAGACTAAATTATAAATTATACATAAGAGGTTTTTTTTTTGCTATGGTAAACAAAACATTCAGTTTAGGGCAATCAGATTATAGGGCATTCTCATAATTTTAGAAAATTCCCTGTTTTTGTTGCCTGCATAGTGAAATGCAAAGATTTGTATTTTATATGTATTCTTAACACAAGATAACTATATTTAATCCATAATTCTGACTTATACAAGAGAAAGAATTTCAAAGACATTGTTTTAATCTGAAAGTATACTTTGTAGGACGAGAAATCTAGGATTGAGTCACTTGGTGGGATTGTTTTACACATGGGAACATGGCGAGTCAATGGTAATCTAGCTGTATCCAGAGCGATAGGTAAAAAATTCTAAACCAAGATAATAAAATATCTCATTTATATACTTGCTTAATTTTCAGGATGAAAAATTGAGGATACAAGAGCAAGGTGGATTTGTGGGTAATATTGATGGCACTTGGCGAGTAAATGCCATGTTGTCTGTTGCTAGGGCGATAGGTAATTTTATTGTTTGTTGGTGGCTGGTCTGCTTTGATTAAATCTTTTAATAGTTTGAAGACATTTTTTTCTATCATAATATTTAACCTTCTATATTTAGCAACAGTATCAATATTAATGAATTTAGGTGCAATATTAAAAATACTTCTGTGTGTAAGGTTTTGGGAAATAAAATAAGCCAGAAATTGTATCATACAAAACCCAAGTCATTTTGTAGTGGCCATTTTGGGAAGAAAACCTAAAGATGTAGTAATTCAACAGGTGTGAACGTAAAGTAGAAAGTAGTAAATTAATGTGTGTTTGATTGTTTTTCATATGTATTCATAAATGCTTATTTGGATCTGGTTTTTATCATAAAGTAAATATTTGTTATTGAATGATTGGTAAACTATACTGGTGTTGTACCTTTTCTCTGATTGTGTCCAAAGATGTCACTGCTTTGGAGAAATTTCATAAAACTCTGAACAAATGATTTGTGTGAATATAAATCAGCTGTGACTTAACTTCTCTATAAAGACATATAAAAATAATATAATGTTACAGTTCCTTATCTGCTGGTTTAAATTTTCACTCCTGCAGAGGTCTTTTGGTTGTGGTGGGAACAGGTACAACATCAATAGAGTGTGCATACAACTAAACTTATTGTAGATGTAGAAGTTTGATTTCAGAATAATTAATGTTTAATACCTAATTTGTACATAGCTTAAGGATTACAGTGTCTGTTACTACCTAGGTTTGAATCCAACTTGGGCAAATCCTAGTGTGAGAAAGTTTGTCAGTTCGCTTGCCGAAGGTCGGTGGTTTTCTCCGGGCACTCCAAGTTTCCTCCACCATCCCAGAGCTGACTGTCTTATAACAGAAAGACCCTTGATGGGCATGAAACATCATTAATCTCAATTCTTATCCTAATTTGTATATACAAAATCAATATCTTTCTGTGGTTATTGTTAAAAAATACTTTGTTTATATGTGAAAGAACACATCACTTGGTGATTGTAACTTAATGGGATGCATTAGTTAACATATACAATTACATGATTGGGAATTTCTATGTCATGTCCATTATAATTTGATAAAACATAAGTAGACATTGTTTCTGTTTCTTTATTTTACTGTCCAAAGTGTATTTTTTAAAGTGGTCTTGTGAAGGAAACATTCTCTCTTAAATGGTCTCTCTTTTGAGAGTGGTCTTGTGTCAGTGGTCTCATAAAAGATAAAGTCTTTTTTAGAATGGTCTATTTTGAGAGAGTAGTCTCTGCAAATTAGTTTCGCTCATAACCCAAAAGATTGGTAAAGGTGTCTCTTTCTCTCATTGTGTGTGTGATTATTATTATAAAGTCTTGATATGATATTAGTCATACTCAACAACTTGGATCATCACAGCTTCTTATCTAAGAAGGTCAGCCTAAGTAATTTTTTATGGTTAAGATGACTGAAAGAAGTAATGTCTTAGAAATTTTAATATATTTACAGACCGTTATTAAATGATGATTAGTTTGTAACTACTTGCAGTTTACCTTTTTGTTTCATGTAGGTGATGCCAGTCAGAAACGTTTTATATGTAGTGATGCTGACACTGTAACCATTGACCTTGATGGTACAGAAGATTACATTGTACTTGCTTGTGATGGATTATGGGATACTGTTTCTCAGGAATCAATATCAGACATTGTATATGGTCATTTACAAGAAACTAATGGCGACAAATCCAGTGTTGCTAGGAAACTGGTAACCATAGCAAAAGACAATGGTTCTAGTGACAATATAACAGTGATTGTGGTATTTCTCAGGGATGAAATAGCAAAACCACATATTAAACAGTTATTTGACTTTACAGGTGAAGACTCTCAGGGAAATGATGATGTGGAAAAGGGGGACAACCCAAGGGGAGATGACTCTGATCATACAGACTCTAATAAGTCGAATTCCAATTTGCCAGATAATTCAAATACCTCAGATACAAATGTAGATAGTCATAAAACTGATCACAAGGTCAATAATTCTGAAACATCAGAACAATCACATAATCCTCCCAGTTCTCAAAAGGACCAGAACACATTAGAGCACAGTCAGAAATTTTTAACAGTAAATAGTACTAACCAGGATTCAGGGACTTTGTCAGAAATTAGTGACCATTCAAGTGAAACTCCAGAAATTTCAGCAGTTCGTAAAGTAAACCAAAAAAATTTGAATGTTGAAAGTAAAACATCACCAGATGAGGAATTACCAGTATTGAAGAAAGAAAATGTTTTTATATTTGAAGGTTATCAACCTCAAGTAGAACTACCTATGTCATCTGGAGAAGGTAGATCATCTAGCATGCCATCTTGTTTGCAAATATCAGACAATTTTCAGACTGCAATACAAGATGGGTTAGTTTTGTCTGAATCACAGCCAGAAACCAGAGATGTAGACATGTTTTTAAATTTTCAAGGTCAGAGTTATTCTCCAGAAAATAAAACACATCTAGAAAATAGAAATTTTATGGCATCAAGTATTAAGAAAAATAATAGAAATAAAGCAATGATGGAGCGATTTAAGAATTTGGATTATTTAACAGCAGATGGATTGCCAGATAAAGAACTCCTGGCACCAATATCTTACGGAAAACAAAAACAGACAAAAAAGAAAGTGAAAAAATCCAAAAAGACAGCGAAAAAATTTGAAAGTTACAAAGATAGCGAAAATTCTCCAAGGAAAAACAACAATAGAAAATCTCTGGAAAATATTCCAGTTGTTTGGTCATTTGCAGGAAGTAACAAGGCTTCAGTGAAAAATCACAAATTGCTACATGCTGCCAAATCTGTACGAGTTGCTTTATCAACAGTTGGAGGAAATGAAAAATCAGATTCTGTTACTCATATAAAATCTGATAGCCTTGAAAGAATGGCAAATACCACTGAGAAAGTGGCAAAACAAAAACACATATCATATTATGACCAACGTGACATTGAAAACTTGGTAGTGCCTCACCCAGTGTTTGACATTTCACCATCTGCCTCAGTTAATAACTCGACAACTCCTTTAATATCATCATCTACCTCATCCATTCTTCCCCCAGTAGTACATCCCACTCTTGCCATGTATGGAAGTAAATCTCCAGCCAATCCAACACCAGAAAAGTTTCACATGACTTGGAAACCAAGGAGAATTCATAGGGTCAGTAATAGTGTTTTAGAAGTACCACCCACTCCATTCATGAATATAAGAATATCTAGAAATAGTGAAGATGAAGATGAGTGAAAAATAGATAGAAAGAAGAAAGAAATAATGCTAAAGAAGTACATGTATGTTCAATTAGGTGCTAATTTTGCTGCCTCTTTACATCATTAAAATTTAAAAAAATAAAGCGTCTTTTTTTAAACTTATACATTTGATTATGAAATTATAAATTTTTTTTACTTTCAAGTTTTATTTTTACATAACAATTATGTGCACTAAACATTTTAAAGCTATTTTTCTAATTTTTTCTCTCGACACTTTTTATACCTGGAAAAGTATTGATGTAATTAAGATCCAAGAATCTACCTATATTAAACATAGTCATTATGATCACTTGGAGATTTCCAGCAATTTTGTCAGTCATTGATGTTTTTATGTTAATTTTGATTATTTTTTGGGGTGAAATTTGCATTTGTTGCTTTTGTTAATTTTATTATGTAAAAAGAGTCACAATTAGCATGAAAATGGTTTTTGCTACCTTCTAATAGCCTTTGGTATAGCTCAGAATTATTGAAAGGATTATTCCATTTGAATATTCAGGGTGAAATGATGATGATGAATTAAGATGTATATTGTTTACTAGTATTTAAAAGGAGAAGGAGTTATGAGGACTTTATTTGGTCCCTATAATTTTTCAACAATTACTTGACCTATATTTTTTTTTTTTGACAAAAACCAATAAGGTACAGATTACAAGGAACTAATGAGTTGCCATGCAATTACATATACATGTATTGATTTATTTTAGGTGAATAATACTGCCTTTATTTCAGGAGTTTGTAAGGACTCACCAAATTCTGAAAGGGTTTAATTTACCCTTGAAATTATGAAAATAAAGTAAAAAAAAAGTTTTAATGTATGGCAAATATTAGATTCACTAATATTCAAAACTTTTTCATATGTTACAAACAAATCAAATAAAATCACTACCAATAAATGTATTTGTCATTACCTGGTAATCATATGACTTCATTTCATAACTATTCTAACAGGTTACACTTGGTAACTATTCTAATTAGTGGTTGACACTATGTGTCATTTCTTACTTGGAAATTAACATCAGGTTATTTTAGAGAATAAAAAACATTAATACTTTTTTGTGCAGTATTTTTAATACTGGTACTTCTTGATACCAGAAAATAATTCAGATGACATTTTTTCATTGGACCAAACACTGACCTGTCTAGTGTGTAACAAACATGGTACATTCAATTCAATCAGGGGTTTTAATTAACACTGTTGTATATTTTGTTTTTGTTTTTTTGTTTTGCCAGTTTGATTATCAGAGTTCATTTATTATCACTATCACATTAACATAAAAAAAGTACTAATTGGTTCATGTACAGATGTTGTAATTATCATAATATATAGTAAAAGCATTACAATTTGTTTTCTGAATGTTCGGTTATTAAGAAAACAATATGACTTGCAAAATGTAGTTTAATTACATCCAAAGGAAATCAGTATATAGAAGTGTATAGAAAACATGTATTTTACTGGTTGAAAAAAAATTTTTTGTTTATATTCATGGTTTCCGTAATAATTTTCAGTATTGTAACTTAATTATGTTATGTTTGCAATTGGATTTTCATGTGGTTTTCATATGGTTGACATCACATATTTCTGATATGTTATTTCATTAAGTCTGCTTTGAGCCTACAGACTGATCAGGACAGTGCATATTTAAGTTTATGTGGTGTCAAGCCACTAAGAGTTCAATTAATTTTGATAAACATAATTCTCAAACAAAAATAAAATCAATTTATAGCCAGGAAACACAATTGTTTAAATATACTTAATGTTGATTGTTTTTTGTTTTTTGTTTATATATGTTAAGTTATTGTTGCTTCTTTTTATTTATGTATGGTGAATGTGTTATTTTGAAAAGTTTTGTACATCTAATTTGAAGAAAGTCTGGATTTCTTAAAATGTTTAATATACAGTTTGAACAACATTTTAATTTTGTTAAGTAAATAAAATGTAAATTAAAAATCTGATGACTATCTTAATTGATAAAAAAGGTTCACTCCAGAAGTTGAACATCTTGAACATATTTCAATGTAGATTGAAGATTTTTTTAAACTTCCTGTCCACCTGACATACCAGTATAATGTACACTTTTAGTCTTATCTAAAACATCTGTTACCATGACTATCTACAAATACAGTAATTAAAAATGCATGGCCATAAAAAAGAACTATAACTAGAGTATAATTAAAAAAATTTTGCATTTTATGAAGTTTTTGAAAATATTAACTTATAAATTTATAAATGAATTTGAAATAGATGTGATATCTTTAAAAATAGATTTTGGTATGTGTCAGCTTTATGTGCCATTTTGTCATAAATATGTTACTAGAGATTAATGCAGTAAAACCTGTTGTATTGGTATATAAAATAGTCCTCATAAGGGAAAAAGAAAATTGTGTGACTTGTAGACAGGCATTCCTTGTAGACATGTGCCCCTTGTAGACAGGGACAGGTGTCCCTTGTAGACATGTGCCCCTTGTAGACTGGTGCTCCTAATAAACAGTGTTATTTATTTAAGGGTAATCACAGTAAGAAATTTTGTTCCTGATGTCCATTATACAGAGATGACCTATAAGGAAAGTTCAATAACTAATGGGAAACTAACTATTAAAAGTAAATAGTGTTTAACAGGAAAAAGAAAAGTTTAGAGCAGTTGAGCATGAAGGTCTTAGATATATGGTATAACTTTGATAGCATAAGAGACATTTTCTGAAGTAAAACATTAACTCAAAGCTATTGGTTTTTTTTGGTCATCTCTTTACAAGATTCCAAATGTTTGAAGTCAAAATTGACATTGGATGCTTTTCAAGGTGTTTCAGCCCAGCTGCTTTTCTTGTAATTGGCTTCAAGGTGTTTCAGCCCAGCTGGCTTTTCTTGTAATTGCATTGGTACATCTCAAATGTTTGAAGTTAAAATTAAAGTTGGATGCTTTTCAAGGTATTTCAACCCAGCTGGCTTTTCTTGTAATTGCATTGGTACATCTCAAATGTTTGAAGTTAAAATTAAAGTTGAATGCTTTTCAAGGTATTTCAGCCCAGCTGGCTTTTTGTTATCATGTTGGTACATCTCAAATGTTTGAAGTTAAAATTAAGTTGGATGCTCTCAAAATGCTTGAAGTCAAGATTGAAATAGGATGCTTTTCAAGCTACTGAAGTTTCAGCATTTTTTTGTATTTGTTTGTGTCATATATAAGGCAGCATATATTTATTATTTTGTTTATTATACATCTGTTTTAAGTTGTATTTGTTTAAGAGTTCTTTGTAAATATAACTATGTTTGGTCTTACTTTCTATGAATATCTTCTATCTCCCATGATCATCCGTAAAAGATGATGAAATTCTTTTTAGAATTACAATACAGAATATTTCTATCTTGCATGAGTTGCACTAGTAAATTGGTGCTGAAACATCTCTCATTGTGTCATTCTATTTTGACATAACACTGTAACAGGCAAAATGAAGTTATTTTGTTGGAGAATGACTACTTGACATCAAAAATTTTCAATGCCTATCAAATATTTGCTCTGGTATTTTAGAAGGGTTAACTTTTTTTATAGTTGATATGAATTCTAAAAACCAAATTAAGGTACAGTCTTTTGAAATGTTAAAATTTTGTTACCTAAGTTAAACATAAGTTTAATTATTTTAAAAAGCATACATTTTGGAATGAATCAGTATTATCTTTTATGCAATTTTTGCACATCTTAAATCATTCTATGTTAAATCAGTGAACTAGATATTGAATCATATTAACTAGAAGAAAAGTGATAAAACAATAGACAGGAGGATACTCTCATTTATGATGTTAAGAGGTTAACTCAATTTTTGTGTCGCCTGACTAGGCGACATATAGGGATTACTTTCGTCGTCTGCATCTGCGGCGTCCGGATTTCCTTGTCTGGAGCATAACATTGGTGTTGTACGTTCAAATGTCTCCAAACTTTGTGTGCATGTTTCTGGCAATGACTCGAAGTGCAGTGCACAAGAACTGCAACTCTATCTTTTTCCTGTTTTTGAATTATTTCCCTTTGATTGATTTTTATAGAGCATTTCTTGTCTGGAGCATAACTTTGGTGTAGTATGTTCAAATGACTCCAAACTTGGTGTACATGTTTCTGGCAATGACTCGAAGTGCATTGCACAAGAACCACAACTCTATCTTGTTCCGTTTTTGAATTATTTCCCTTTGATTGATTTTTATGCAGTGTCAGGTGATACATCTGTTTCAAAGAAACATATCTAGTTCTTTAAGTGATTAGTTGCACTGGTATTTATAGAAAGTACACATAGATTTATCATTATGTGGTATATGTTATTAGTTAGATCAAGTTATAGACTTTCATCTGACTTATATAAAGTAATGCTAATGGTTTAACAGTCAGCTATCAGCAAGGAACAGTTCTACAGAAAAGCTAATGACGCAGAAAGGTGGCGAATATTGTTATTGATGTATAAAGACAAAATGCAGAAAATTGTTCACTTTTAAGCATCAAATGAAAAGGGTTTATAAGTTTTATTTAAAACTTTTTGACTTTGTACCCTAATTTAAGAATGTTATCTGCAATGTGATGGCAGAGAACTAACAGTTATGAGTTATGTCAATAGATGTATTGTTATGTGACATCATGTAACTTGGCTCTTAATCACACTGATTCTTCTTGTACCCAGAATTCCCAACAATACTGGTCACATGACAAGACTTCAGAACCTATTCATATGTGTTTAAAAGTCTTTCATATTATCTTTTTAGATACATTTTTATTGAGTTGTCCAATTTTTCAGAAATTTGTCTTTCAATTCTGAAGTAGACTAGTCTAGAGCATTGTCTTCCATTTTTAAAATAGGCTCAATAAAATTTTACTTAATATTTTTCTCTGCTTTTTTTCAAACACATATTTTTGTGACTTTTTAATTTATATAACTAATTTTTGCAATTTCCTGTGCTAAGGTGCATTAGTAATTGCTAAGTTTATTTTTTTAGCTAAAAATTATTTAATATTAACATGATTATTAAATACAGTAGAACTTCGATAACTTGAAGTGCATGGGACTTCTGTGATAACTTCAAGTTATCAGGGTGTTCGAGTTATCGAAGTCGAAGGATGGCGTCATTATTGTTATTTGTTTTCCACTATAGAAATCTTTGATGTTGTAAACAGTTGCAGGTACTCGAATGTAATGCAATAGGAAAAAAAAAACCAAATACTTATGGATACTTACAAAGTGAAAAAAAATCAATGTATTAAAGAATTGATATCGACGACAAAAACATGTAAAACTTGTTTTTTTTTTTTTTAAAAAAAATCATAATGTATACGAAAAACAGAATCAGAAAACAGATATATGTACATGTGTATTAGCAATACTTAGGTATTACATTCGTTAAAAAATATGAACAGATAGTCAATGAAATTACAAAACACTGAAATTAAGTCAAAAGTTGAACTGTTATCGAAAGCGGCATATTACTCGGCTTCTGTTATTTAGTGTAGGGGATTAGCGTACCTGTTAAAATTAATTGTCTGTAACGGTTAATTCATTAATTGATACTAATTAATACGGTAGATAACTAGAACTAGTCTGTTCACTTCTCTAATATAACAGTAGCCTAATTACCGATAATTCCTGTGATTTCTCTGATCGTTTCATTTAACGGGCCTTGATCATGCATTGATAGAAAAAAATTTGAGGTTTCGAAGTTCATTTTAATAGATTTTTTAACGACAAATATTTACTTCAAGTTATCGGGGGTATTCGAATTATAGAAGTTTGAGTTATCGAAGTTTTCCTAATATAGCTTGTATAGAAAACCGGTCGGGACAAAATAAAGACTTCTAGTTATCCGTGGTATTCGAGATATCAAAGTTTGGGTTATCACAGTTCTACTGTATTTCAAATTCTGACCCCTTTACTTCTATTGATTTGTGGTATAGTCCAAACATCAATAGAATTTGCCATTTGAAACTTTAGGGGGTCAGAGAATCAAGCTTGCATGAAGTTTTAGAAGAACAAACTAACTAGTATTAATATACAATTAATGATGTAGGGTTTATTGCCTTTTTGCCTTTCTTATTAATTATATACATGTATATAAATTACTAGTGTTTATAACTTTTCTGCTTTTTTGTTGTATAGTGATGTCAGTCAAACAAAATACAAATTCATCAGCATTCATACTCACTAAATTGAAGTGGAGTTGATTGTTATCAATACTGCATAATTTTGTGTTAAATGTTTATTTGTATCACAATTTCAGGGGAAAGCCAAATTTTCATGGGAATTAAGGCAATTTCATTTCCATTGGAAACAAAAGTGCAAAAGTGCTGTGCAGATGTTAAAGGGCATTACATGGCTAGCTGGTAAACCCCATTAACTTGTTAATACGCTATGTTGTAATAGATATACATGTATGTACCGTTAGGTGTATAACAATTTCATGAACTAATCACTTTCCTGCACTGTACATTTAATATATTTATGATTTTACTTTTTTACCTAATGATATTACTGTAGATATAGTTTATAATGATGCCAAACAGTATTTCGACATTAGAAGTACTGATTGCCATGGAAACTAAAAGAATTGCAAGAAATTATGTTCTCATTTTTTTAACTAATATTTACATTTTTATTGCAGTTATTAGTTTTAGACATTTGGAAAACCCACCATTAGCCACACAAACCAGTTAAAAAGCTTATAATGGCCCTTTATTCATTGTTTATAAAAAGTCCAAAATAATGTATTCATAAGAAAAAGACTTCTATACAAATGTTGAAAAAAAAAACTTATGTCTTTACTCTAGATTGTTAAAGAGTGCAAGTTTTGTAGTTTATAGCTTTGGTTCTTTGTGATTGTAAAAGAACAAAAAAAACCTCTGAATCCTAATGTTAATCCTTTTGATAAATAATTGGAAATGGAAAAGTCACAACTGCTCAAAATTTTTTGGAAATCAGCCAATTAGCTTGTCTAAGTGTCTTGTATAAGTCTCTTGCCCGAGTGTTTCATCTGAAAAGAGCAAGGCACAGTAGACATTTCTCATCATTAATCACTTTGACGCGGCCATTTTAGTTATTTACAAAACTGCACTTTCAGTAAGAAAGTTCCATTATATGGCAGATGGTGGAATTTTTCTACTTCAAAAAAAGTCCTCATATTGTATAGTCTCTTTTTTTTTCAAAATTTTTGTTTACATGCATAAAGTATCATAGATTTAAAATTCATAGTTTTAGTTTTGTAGACATTAAGAAAACTAATGTATCATTTTACAACTTAGAAATTAATGTGGTTTTAATTATGTATTTAAAGTATTTAATTATAGCGTATATTACTACCGATATACTAGTATATAGTATAGAATTATAGTAGGTATTTATTATTTATCAATCACTAGTCAGTGTTATATATATGGCATACAGAAGTTGTATACATAGTATATATATTACCTTCATTTATATTGCTATCTTTTTCTTTTTTTTCTTTAAATTTTTTTTTTTTTTTTTTTGACTTGTTGATTCTTGTTTACACATGCCTGTATATTTTGTTGTTTAAATGTATACTGTTGGTATTTTATATATAAATGTTTCTTAAAAGACAAGATAGGGCTTATTGCTTATTTCCTATGGTTCAGAAAAAGTAGTTTTGTAAAAAAAATAATAATAACTATTAATTTTGCATGGAAGATAGTTATGTGGATGCCCTATCTCAATCAATTACAACAAAACAGTCTGTCGAAACAGTTATAAATACACTTAAAAAACATTCAAAAAACAATAAAAAATTTTTCCATTTTTTATAGGACCTTGTAACCAAAATAGTTTGAATTAGGATAAATGATGATGATAGAGCAAAAAACTTTGTCTGGGGGCGAGTTATTTTGACAAATTCTTTCACTACATGCACATACATACATGTATTATTTTGTTGTCTTTGGGAGCGGGGGAAGTTATTCTGACAAACTCACTACATGCACACACATACATACATATATTATTGTGTTGTCTTCTTGATATATATATATATATATATATATATATATATATATATATATATATATATACACGGACATAGAAAGTGCTTCATTTTGATTATTGTCATATTTATTGGGTATCATTTTTTGTTGTTTTTATTATTATAATTCTGATATATATGTTGATACATTCTTACCTATGTGTTGTTACTTGTTACACAACATTTATATAACAAAATACTCTTGTTGTATGTAATATTACAATTTTTGTACTATCAAGTATTTGTATATTTTATAAGTATATTATTATTATATCTTTTGTGTACCATTTACTCATATACATTATAAAATTTATAAAAAAACATAAGATTTTTTATGAAAATGAAAAAAATAAAAAAATAAATGCAAAAAAGAGAAAAAATGATATTTTGAATAGAATGAGAAGATATGCACTTGTTTTGGAAAAAATGTGAGATTAAAATTCAGCGTATCATTACCTGTAGTCAGATTTATAAGAGGTGATCCTGAAAAAATCATCAAGTCCTAATACATGTACATTGAAAACAATAAGTTCCCATACCATAGTGGAAAAGTTGTTTAAATTCTTTTAATTTTACAGCTTAAGGTTCAAATCCCATCCATGAGAGTTTGTCAGTTAGCTTTCATCCAGTTTCCTCTGCAGAACTGCATGGCCACCTTGATATGTTACAAGGGGCTTAAAATACCATTATTTCACTCAATTACACCATGTGAGTACATAAATTCGGTTAGTTAATTACCGGTAATACCTCTAACAGCTTATTAAAAATATCCTGATGAAAAAAGTGTCTACTTGCATATAGATATAATTCAGTAAATTAAAAAGTAATTCATTTCAAGTGTGTCATAGTTCTTATGATATTGGTACATGTATGATTAGAATGATTTTTAAATTTTTTATCTGTTAAGATTTCAACACCTTGATTAATTTTATTTACATTTTTTGTAAGTGTTAAATGTCTAATTTGACTGCAGTCTGTATGCATCTCATGGTCTCTGATAAGTAAATGTACACAGAAGAAATACAAGTGTGTAATTTTTTTAACCAGACATTTCACCAATAAAATCTTTTGTATAAAAAAAGTTGTTTTGTTTTATCATCAACTACTTCCACTTTCAAAAGTATTTTGTAATTTTCCTTAAGATAGTATCCACACACCAACCTTAGGTTCAAATTCCTTTTGGAAATATTCTAGTTTTTGTAATCTGGCTTGCCAAAAGTCAATAGTTTTCTACAGTTCTGTTTCTTCCACCCCACCTCCTATCCAAGAACCGAGAAGATTGAGAGTCTGGACTGGGTACTAAAAACCAGTAACTTCACTCCAATCATATAAACAGTTTCTGACAGGTCTAACAAAACTGAATTGTGTTGTCATATACTCTTCAAATAAATCAATCTTCCAAGGAATATAAAAGTGTTGCCAGTGTACCGAGTTATAACCCTAACATTTGTATAAAACAATTATATTTCCATTGGATTACGAATCAGTGGATGTTTTCCCATAAAAATGATTTTTTGGAAGTGGGGGAATGGCAATGTTAATGTTTTCCAATACATTTCAAAAGAGGCTTGTTAGGGCCTGTATCGCTCACCTGTAACACCTTTAATTTTGTTGTTTGCTATTTCTTTTTAAAATATATCCAATCATTAAAACATAGACAAACTCACTAGCAATAACCTTATTTTCTAATATTTTAAAAAATATTTATCATAAATTTCCTTTCAATTTGCCATGTACTTTCAGAGAAGAGAATTTTCAAAGATTTAGACTAAAAAGACATTTTTTGCATATTACATAACTATTAAGCAACTGAAAAAATTATACAGAAAACCCGTTATATATGTTTTATTCTTCGACATCTATTTTCTGTTTCCAATTTCAACAAAATCTGTACATAAATGAACACTGTCCCATAAAACTTAACATTTTTAAATATTGATGAGAGAAAAATGGAAAATTTGAGTTGAGGGTACCGTCAAAAAGTAAATGACTGTGAAACTGGGACCTGGTATACTGATGAACCCTTCATCACTGGAGGCTTGACCTTGACCTTTCCAATATCTCATGACAAAACTCTCAACCCTCCTTTAAAAAAATTCTGATTCTGTCCCTGCAACTACAGCAATATTTACAGTAAAAATGAATGTTGATACAGTACCAACAACCATTTAATTTTATCACAGAGAGATAAATAAATCAACAAATAAAAACAAATATTTAATGTCTATAATTAATAATTTATTTGCATGATAAACAACACATATCATCATAAACATTTAATGATTCTCAGACAAAAAAAATCACAAAAATGTATCACCTGGACCCATAAGTGTCGCATAAAAAATGACATAATTTACAATAATTCATACCTGCATATTAAGACCACCCAATGGAACATGTGGACCTTATATACAGGTTTAAATCTGACAAATATTAAAGAAATGGAATAAATCTGCAACCTTTTCTGTAAGGATTAACTGTGTTACAAAAAATGTAAAACAGAAGCATTTATTTCTCTTTTAAAATCAAGTGGCTCAAAATGTGTTTAAATGAATATTTCAATATTTTTTTTAATGAACCAAAATGACCAAACAGAAAAAAAAAAAAAAAATAAAATTCAAATTATCATAAGTCTTTCAATGTATAACAAACATCTGTGAATTTATCTTTTGAGAAATGTTTTTGACTGAAATACATAAAGATGTCACAACCCAGCACCTTTTGGACTTAGAATTTAGTTTCGTATAAACTGGAATTCATAAAAAAGCAAGAATTCCATGGATTTAAATGTCTCGCCTGGTTAGTTTTTGATCGAGTAAAAAAAAATACTTTAACATAAACTTTCACATATTGACATGCCACAGCCTACAACACTGGAAAAGTAACACTAAGTCTCACTTTATGGCAATGGCAGGCATGACAAAAACCACAAATCAAGGTTAATTGTCCAAAACCAAAATTTAGATTAATTAACAATATGAAACAAGAGGCCCATGAGCCTTAACGCTCACCTGAGGATATGTCCAAAAGACAATATAATTGGTACTGAAACTTTACAAGTTTTCTCAAGTTAC
This sequence comes from Tegillarca granosa, assembly GCA_029721355.1. NCBI lineage: Eukaryota > Metazoa > Mollusca > Bivalvia > Arcoida > Arcidae > Tegillarca > Tegillarca granosa. The sequence continues at coordinate 11,851,274 of CM056607.1, forward strand.
GAACTGCCACAAAACTTAATCAGAAATATATCCACTCACATTTCATTTATAAGTAGCTTATATAATATGCATGAAGTAACTGTAATGCAATCAATAATTTCCAAATCATTAACAAATTTCAGTATACTTATGCAACTATGTCCTTGACCTTTGAACATATATGACCTTGAACCATATATAATCATCATGTCAATACCTACAATATTCTAATATACATGCCAATACAAAAAGTTAAAGTTTTCAAGATAATAAGCAATTTATGACTTCTTTTACAGCTGTGACCTTGACCTTTGAACACATGACATTGAAACATATATCACAAGAGCACCGCCGAGCGTAGCATTATACGCCCGTGTTATATTGATCGAGTAGTACTATTTACTAGTGTGGCGACACCTTTAGGGGTTTCGCGGGAAAGAATGGAACAATCTAGAGGATTTCTATCAGTAGAGCTCATCCACAGAACTTGCCACTCAAAAGTTTGACACAGACCTAACGGATAAGTGCCAAACCTACCAATAATTTGGTGAAGAATTGGTTACTTTAATATGGGTACGAATTCAAAACGGTACGTTAAATTGTTTTTGGATGATAGCGCCGACTTTAAACAGTTATTGTGGATTTTATGTAAAAGATAGAAAAAATATAAAAATACTGTCTTTTCCGTCAGATCTTAAACATTTTTCGGTCAATGGACGACTTTTTCGTACAATGAACTGTTATTGAACAGGAGTGCGTTAAACATAATTGTTTTTTGGAAAAATTCATTTTTCGCATGTTTGACCCCAAAATTAAGTATGATACCGATTTTTCCCAAAAATTTCACCAAGTTAGATAGCTAGATCGCATTAGACTCCATAACCTCAGAAATTTTTAGCAAAATCTATCGAGGAGTTTTCAAGGTCCCCAAGATGCAAATATATGCTGCTAAAAAGGAGAAAGTTGTCGCCTTTATCATTTCACATCCAGAGGATGTTCCGAATGAATTCGTCACTAATCCTCTAGATTGTTCCATTCCTTACTGAGAAGTATAAGTACAACTAGGATATATGTATGTAAAAATATATTGCTAAATGGATAGTGGTAGACTGCTATATAATTCATATTCATTTCCAGGAAGGAAGAAGTTTAAAATATAATGTTAGGTCATGGCAGTGTTTTCATGTGTTAAGAATTGCATGCAGGAAGATTTTAGGAAACAAATACATTTTTTGTCTGAAATGTTTTGAGAACCTTTTTTTTAACCAACCTGAAATAATTTATATCTATAAAGCTTAATTATAATTTGAACTGTTGTCGTGATCTGTGCAGTATGATAAAAAGGTGTTTTAAGTTAAAAAAGGGGCATAACTCCTCCAAAAATAATCTGAAAAAGTTGTAATTCGAACTTGCACCAGACAATAACATCGTAAATGTGTATACCAAATTTCATTTGAATCCATAAATAGTTGTAGGCTCTGATGATCGGAAACCACATGGTCATACATACAAAAATTTCTAAGTTAAAAAAGGGGCATAACTCCTCCAAAAATAATCCGAAAAAGTTGTAATTCGAACTTGCACAAGGTATTACCATGGTAAAGCTGTATACCAAATTTCATTTGAATCCATAAATGTTTGTGGTCTCTATTGAACGGAATACAAATTGTTAACAGACGCCTGCCCGCCTGCCCGCCCGCCCGCCCGCCCGCCCGGACGGACAGCACCGTAACATAATACGTCCCGTCATATGACGGGCGTATAAAAATGATCATTGCTGCAATACCTACAATATTCTAATATATATGCCTATACAAAAAGTTAAGTTTTCAAGATAATTACCAATTTAAGTTTTCTTTTGCAGCTGTGACCTTGACCTTTGAACATATGACCTTGAATCATATATCAAAATGATCGTCATGTCAATACCTACAATATTCTAATATATATATGCCTATACAAAAAGTTAACAGTTTTCAAGATAATTACCAATTTAAGTTTTCTTTTGCAACTGTGACCTTGACCTTTCAACATATGACCTTGAACCAAATATCAAAATGATCATTGCTGCAATGCCTACAATATTCTCATATATATGTCTATACAAAAAGTTAACAGTTTTCAAGATTATAAGCAATTTTTGACTTCTTTGCAGCTGTGACCTTGACCTTTGAACACATGACCTTAAACCATATATCAAAATGACCATCATGCCAATACCTACAATATTCTAATATATATATGCCTATACAAAAAGTTAATAGTTTTCAAGATAAATAGCAATTTGTCTTCTTTTGCAGCTGTGACCTTGACCTTTGAACATATGACCTTGAACCATATATCAAAATGATTGTCTTGTCAATACCTACAATATTCTAATATACATGCCTATACAAAAAGTTAATAGTTTTCAGGATGATTAGCAATTTAAGTCTTCTTTTGCAGCTGTGACCTTGACCTTTCAACAAATGACCTTGAACTATATATCAAAATGATCGTCATATCAATACCTACAATATTCCAATATACATGCCTATACAAAAAGTTTTTAGTTTTCAAGATAATTATCAATTTATTTCTTTTTTGCAGCTGTGACCTTGACCTTTCAACATATGACCTTGAACCATATATCAAAATGATCGTTGTCACAATACCTAAAATATTCTAATATACATGCCTATATAAAAAGTTAATAGTTTTTTAGTGAATGCACAATTTTAATATTTATAAGCCAAAAATAACATTTCAGGGGCAACAACTCCTACATTGATTATCATATAGTTACAAAACTTGGTACTTTTTTAAATTTTGTCATGGGGAACATTTTAACAATTTTTTTTTATTTCATATATCTCTTAAAATTTGCAAGAAAATTGCCTAAAACTGCATAAATCACAAATTAGGTCATGACCTCGATTTGTGACCTTGACCCTATTTTAAAGGTAATTTCAAGAAAAAGTCAAAACTGAAAACCCCATGTCAATATGTGTTCAAATAGTCAAGTTATAACAATTTGAAGCCATTTTACGAAATTTTTAAAATCAAACACAAAAACGTGTAACCCATTTTTCAACCAAATTTCACAATATGAACAAACTATAGACTTAAGACCCTAGAGAAGCCAAATATCACATCAGACTTTTTCTCCCATCATCGGTTTTGGAGAAGATTTTTAAAAATTTTTGGACCCCTAGGTCACCTTGACCTAGTTTTGGTAGCCATGGCAACGCCATGAACAAATCTGAATTGCACCAGCCCATATATGCTTCTCACCAAGTATCATTGAAATCTGTCCAGCAGTTTTGGAGGAGAAGTCAAAAATAGGTGTTAACGACGCACACACGCACACACGTTCAAGTTCATTCAAACAAACTTTCAAACAATGACATAAATAACGAATATTTCAGGCAGCACTTTTCAGAATTTCTTATTTAAATTTAAGCAAGATGCTTTGATATATGATTAATAGATTTTTCTGACTATTATGCTTGTATGTTCCGAAAATAAAGTTTATTTCACAGTGATGTTCATGTCCAAAATTATTTCAATTGTGCTACAAATTACATGAAAAAGAAGGTTTTCTATAAAATAAGACAATTTTACTGTTCATGTAGTGACACAATTTTACAATTCAGACACCAGATAATTAATGTACATTACATCAGTGAAGAAACAACTATGCCCTAAAAATTATCACCATAAACAACTAGCATACTATTATACCTGGTCAAGTATATATAGATTGTGAAAAAAAAGAATTAAAATACATATTAATTTTTCACAAAAATTTTTGATATTTGTTCGAGCACTAATTGACAAATCAAGTACATGTGCAAAATGGTGGCTGAAATTTACTAAATTGTAACTTCACTTTTGTCCAGTTCAACAAGCTAATAAATATTTATACACACATATATATGTATAGTACTGGCAGACATGCTGAAAGTGCAATTATGGAATAATGTGGTTTTACTTCCAATATATTATGTTTTCACTTATATCGAGGCATTCAGTTCTGGAATGGTAGTGGTAACCAGTGCCTGCATAAAACACCAACCTTCAGCAAGCAACTATCGGACTTTTCACATCCAGGAATGCTAGAAATTTAACTTACAATAGATATGTGTTATATTAATTTTTTTACTTGCAATGTGTACATGCCATAAACAGGAGGGACAAGTGCCAACTGTAGACTAAAGAATTAGTGTAGGCTTAAACTCACTAACAATGAGGGATACCACTATATATTGTAGAATTGAATACATATTTATTAAATTCTATTGCACTCTCAATCAAACATATTTACATAATACATAATATTTAACTTCATTTTCCCCCTACTTAATTACATATATGCTCTCTCTCTCTCTCTCTCTCTCTCTCTCTCTCTCTCACACACACACACACACACACACACACACACACACACACACACACACACAGAAACACACACTTTCTCTGCCAAACTCCTCTCAATTCTACTTTTCTTTTCATACATTTATTTCCCTCCTCTCAAAATAACTTCCCATCCTCTTTACATCACTGCTCCATTTCCATAACAATAAGATGTTTTCTGTTAAACATGGTACATGTTTATCACGTATGTAATATTCCAAACACTCTCACCTCTGCCATCCCTCAAACTGACCTTTTTTTACACAAAATTAATCCCCTAATAATTAAACAAAAATGATTTACAAATGGTTACAACATTCACAATTTCACAATCAATCTACTCTCATTTTAAATTCTTTTATATCACTGTTGAAGAAGTTGCATTTGGATATGCTACTTTGGTGAGAATGTGGAAGTGAAATGAGAATCGAAGGTTGCATTTGTTAATATGGTCTGGTTTTCATAAAAAGACAAACTACATATGTAAAAGTTTATGTTTGATTCATAAAGTACAATTTCATGGATGCATTTGGCCCTATTTTGACACAGAGATGCTGGTAGGTAATTTAAAAATTAATTCACTGAAGGAAGATGAAAATTTACCATTTTCTGATAAAACTACTGGTCTCTTATGTTAACATATTTCCAAAATAAAAATTTTCTGAGCTACTCTAGAAAAGCTCATTATCAGGAATTTTACATGTTGTGCACAATGGAATTCATTAGTGTACCACATGATCCTCCATAACGTTTGTGCAGATTTATTTCCATTTCATACCCCCGGTAAATCCCTTAGCTAGACACTTTCAAGCAAAGATTACTAACACAGAAAGTTTCCATAACATTTCAAATTTATGCTATAGGTTACTGATCATGTGGTATACTAATAAATCTCTTCAGAGCCAGGTTAACAACTAACACTAACACTAATTTTTTCCACTTCTCTAGAATCAAAAATCTTCTACATGTAATTCACACAAAAACTACTTGTTAAACATTTAACACTTTGCTGATATCACAATAAACAATTCTGTTCTATTTTGTAACAACAATGTCACATATGATTATGTTAAATGGAATTTAAAGCACAATAAATATTCACTTGTTTCTATCTATCTATCACAGTTTTTGCTTCACCTATATAATCTTACACTGGCATAGACATCATTTACTAAGCAGGATCTGTCTGTCTCTTCTAAATACTCCAAACTTTTATTTGATACATGTCCAAGAAATATGCAGCCTTTGATGGAAATAATACCATCAATTACAAATGTCAACTGTAACGTCTTGAAATGATTTCAAAACATACCAATGGGGTATATTTCCTCTTGGTACAAACTTCCTTTTAAATAGTTAATCACCTTAGTAATTAAAATATTCTAGTTCATGTATATTAACAGTGTATAAGCATTCTTCTCTCATTTATTTTGATGGAAATACCAATGACAATGTTACACGTATTTGCATGGACTAACAAAAAGCATTATAGAAATTCATGTAGGAAGTAGAGTTCTGATGTATCATACAAAATATCACAGATCGCTATCATAAAAGTCACATGTATTGTACTAGAGGCCTGTTCAAGACAGCATATGTTCGCTTTTGCTAGCAAGCTGTTTAAGAATGATTATTCACCCAAGCACATGCGTGCGGCTGCTATCACTATTGTTAGGTTGTTTGTCTTACATTCAAGAAACTGTCCTTTGGACAAAGTTTATCAGAAATATTTAAATTATTTCTGAAACCAACATGCATTTCAATTTATATTTCTGTGCAGGTGTATGGTATCTTTCAAAAGGGATTTGAATGATAGCATTAGTTCAAACTAGTGTACAGATGACTGATTTAATTTATATTTTGACATTTTTTCTCCAGTCAAGTGTCCATGTCCAAATCTAAGGGAGGTTATTTTTAAAGCATCTGAATAATTATGATGACATGAGATTTAATGTGATTGTTTGCGACCATTCAATAGACATAAAAATTTATACAGGCAAACACAGTGGACTGCTAGCAACCAGATTTATTAACAGGCATCCGGAAGTCACAAGCATTATACCAGGAAGTCACGTTAAGAATGGTGTAGGAAAAGACTTACAGATCCTGATTAGTAAAATAAAAGTGTCAACGAAAATATTTATTGACTGTTAATCACATGAAGTTCTTTGAAAATATTTTTGTTTTTTCTACTACTAAACACCATGGCAACTGGAAACACAAAGCACCATATGGATCATACCACTGAATCATCACCACTATCAGACCTGAAAAAATGAAACTAGAGTTACTTATAATTATCTGTCTTACATTAACATTATGACAGTAAAAAATAAAACATAGAAGTACAGCTTATGACAGTACTGTGATACAGAAAATACAATTACAAGTGTTGAAAGAAATCAGTGAACCTTGCTGGCATATATACGTGTGTGTGTGTGCGTGTGGGGGGGGGGACATTAACTTTTTGATAGCTAGTTGATTTTCACTGTTTTACTTTTCCGTGTGTGGGAACATTATCTTTTTGATAGCTAGTTGATTATCACTGTTTTACTTTTCCATAAGAATACCTATACATAAATTTTTAATCTATTGAACTACCTGTAAATACTAACCTGGAATCTTTAGTAGTATTTTGGCTACTAAATTCCACCTGTGGACTAGAACCGCTTGGAGAGGACTCAGACTTCTGTGATCCACTAGCTCCTGATGCACCAACAGCATCTGAGGGTGCTGCCAGGTCAGTGTTTGTCACCATGGTTACAGCAGCCATGGTTGTACTATCACTTTCTTTTCTATTCTGGTCTTGTTCAGGTCTACTTTGAGATGTCTTATTTTGAAAGGTAAATAATCTTAAAAGACCTACAATGTGACAAGAGAATTTATTATTAGGTATTTCGGGGAAAAAAATCAATAAAATAAAAGGCTAAATATAAACCAATGAAATGGCACATTTAATTATCCATATAAAGCTCACAATACTTTATCACACAGAAAATTGAAATCCAAACACCTATAAATAATAAATTTATTTAATAGACCATTTGCCAATTAAATGTTCCGAGTCATCATGAATCATTTTCCTATTTAGATATTACAATGGGGGGACAAAACCTCTGAATTTTCGGGTTTTTTCGTACAAAAGCACTGTTTTTACCAAGTGTAATTTCTATGTTGTCATTTTATTTAAAAATTTACCAGACAAGCCTACATAAATTTGAGACATTATATGCAAAATAAAATGGTTTAAAAGATGAAAATCTTATTTTTAGCTTTTTGTTTGCCAAGAGAAGTCATGTTTTATTTATGTAACAAAAAACCCCCAGAACTGTCCGGTCAAGTTGTAAAATCTTAATAGAAAACCGATTCATATTTCGGTCGGAATTTTAATTGGCAAATCCAGTATTCTAGCAAAGATTGGGAATGGTGAAGTGAATGTTGATAAGACAGGATCACTTACTCATGTCTTTGGTTCCACCAGAAGCACCTTTCACACTGTTATGATCATCTTTCTTCATGTTTTCTCCTTGATCTACAGCACTAAAAAAATAAATACAGGGTAAGAAAATCAATTTGTCAATTACCATGTTTATGAGGACTTTGTATTTAATCAATCAGTTATTGTTCTTGTAGACTTTCTTTTATTGTAGTTATTCCAGTAGTTTGCATTTGAAGATATTGAATTTTTAGGCATTTTTAATAGTGTTTCCTTCCGTCATTCTATAATGCCAACCTTCATTTTAAGTTCACATTTACAGCGGTGTTAATTTTTATGTACTGTTTTTCTTTCATTTTGCTTTGTTTTGTTTTTTTTTTGTCTTTCTGTAATGACCATCTTGATAATATTGATATTTATGTGAAAAGAATTTATTCACGATAATTAATACATTTTCTCAGCAAACGATAATTACAATAAAATCTGTCTATAAAGACAACCTAAAGGATGAAAAAACATATGGACTTCATAAACAGGAGATCTGTAAACAGGTGAAATTTTTGGTTGAAATATGAAGCAAACAGACATTAAAACATCGATCAATGTAAATGAACATGTGGGTTTTATATACATGTAGAAGTAGTTGCTATAGCAGATTTTACCTTTTAAGAAAATGTATTAAAATTTGTCTATTTTGAACCTAAAACCTATTCTTTTCAGACAAGTGTTTATCCTAGTCTACATGGTGCGAGGCAACAGAGGGCGCAAGTTTTATTCCTGGAATGACGCAAGTTAATTCCAAATTTAGTCCCTAGCATTTTTGTCTGTACACTTTTTAATCAGCTGGTATGACTTAAAATGTTTTACTAAAGAATTTTTCACATATTCTTGATGGGGATTGAACCCACAGCCCTTGAATCATGTACCAATGACTTGGCCATACATCTCATTGCTATACCAATATTACCTGACAGATGATTTGAAATCTTTAGACATCGGCACTTTGATACTCTCTAGAGAAATAGCTGCAAAATCTGCCATTGGATAGTCTTCTAATGATAGATCAGTCTCGGATATGGGAAACTGTTCTAGCTCTGTATCATCCTGAGAAGAATTTAAATCACCTAAAAAGAAACAATGATTCATTTTAGAGGGGCTCCTAAGTAACAATATAAAGGTGTGATGAGTGAGTGAATAAGTAATCAGGACCACAGCAATGGGCAATGTTTTATCATTAAACCCTGGTAATAAGAGAAAATTTAATTTATAAGTGCATGTTTTACACCATTCAGTTAAATAGGTCCTGATATTTGAAAGAATTTGAATATGAAAATTGAAGGTAAATTTTAACAATAATATTGACGTTGATATATACTACTAACACCAACATAGGAAAACCTGTATGTGTACATGTAGCTTAACATCCACAAAACAAACCTGTAGATAATGGTAGCAGGGACGATAAACTTTTGCTATCTTTCTTTGATGAAGAACTATTTGTGGAAGTTCCTGTAAATATATCACTATGAGTTCGTCTTATGGAATCTGGATTCACATTTCTACTACTAGATGCTTCTCGGCCTAACAATGATAGAGATTGGTCATCTGTAAAATAAAATGTATTAATAATAAATTTCTTGAAAAACCTGAATGCAAGGAATGTCTTCAAGAAGTTTTTTTCTTTTTATTTCTTTTTTCTTTTTTATTTCTTTTTTCTTTTCTTATTTTTTTCTGGTTTTTCTTTTTCTTTTTTTCTTTTTTTTTTGTAAAATCAGTGAGTTACATTTTTTTCCAGTAACATAGAGCATTGTTAACTGGATAAGCAATGTTTCAAACTTATCAAATTTATAGCACTAAAGAAATGTCATTTACAAAAATCTTTACATTACAGTTAACCTTAGTTAGTGTCACATGGCATCTGGGTCAAAGTGACCTATATTTCATTCAATTTTATGAAATTTCACTGATGGGTGTACAAAACAAGTCTCAATAGCAAAGCACCAAATAATCGCAACATTAGAAATTTAAACACTGAACCAAACCCAAAGAACTGACAGATGGATAGAAGGAAAAACAAACCTAATTCTAAGTCCCCTTTTTATCTTCTCACTCAAAAATGTTGAAAATACACTGTACATACATCTAAATCACTTTACCTGGTTTATCATGTTTTACAATAGCCTTGGCTTCTATTTCATTTGTAACAGCACTATTTGCTGCAGCTAATGTTGATGCTGCCAGTTCAGAAAATCTAGCTTGTATATGTTCCAGAACTCTATCTGTTGGTGGTTTAGGCTTTCTATCCTTCCGACTGCTTGTTTTTCTTTTTGCATCTGGAAAGTTGAGATTCAGAGCAGCTCGTACTGTGGAAATCCAATCTGGGCTTAATCTATTACTATCACCACTGCCATCTGTGTAGAAAAAAAGAGACTGACTAATGTGGTTTAACATCAAAATCAAAATTATTTCAAATATTTTGACACATCACTAGCAATGAAGATTTTGAATTACAGCTTCAAAAATGTATTTTTTAAAAGGAATAAATACATGTAAAATGGTAAGTTTACTGTTTAATAAAATAAGGCTAATTTTTAAATTTTTGTGAATAGGGACCACTAATTGTTAAAAAAGTGGTATGGTTAGGGATAGAATCATGCCGCTGTAAAAATACTATGCAAATGCAATTAATAATACTGGGTTATTGAGTAATACTGCTATGAAGGAAATTAAACAAAACAAAAGTTCTGAAAATGCAACAAAAATAATGAGCAAACAATACAAAAATACCCTTTCAAAATTAAAAACAATGTGACATTAATAGTAACAATTCAGACTGAAACTTGATAGTTACCAACTAGCTCTAAAAATGTTATAAGTAAAAATACCTGTAGGCATCAAATTTGTGACATAATTTATAAACAAGAGGCCCATGGGCCTTAACGCTCACCTGAAGATATGTTCAATATTGTTTGCAATGTGTAATAGACAATATATTAAGTTTTCTCAAATTAAGAACTCCGACAAAACTTAATCAAAAAAATATCCACTCACATTTCATTTATAAGTAGCTTATATAATATTCATGAAGTAACTGAAGTGCAATGATTAATTTCCAAATCATTAATCAATTTCAATATACTTATGCAGCTATGTCCTTGACCTTTGAACATATATGACCTCGAACCATATATGATTGTCATGTCAATACCTACAATATTCTAATATACATGCCTAAGCATGAAATTAATAGTTTTCAAGATAATTAGCAATTTAAGTCTTCTTAAAGCAGCTGTGACCTTGACCTTTCAACATATCACCTTGAACCATATATCAAAATGATTGCCTTGTCAATACCTACAATATTCTTATATACATCCCAATACAAAAAAACAATAGTTTTCAAGATAATTAGCAATTAAAGTCTTCTTTTGCAGCTGTGACCTTGACCTTTCAACATATGATCTTGTACCATATATCAAAATGATTGTCATGTCAATACCTACAATATTCTAATATACATGCTTATACAAAAAGCTAATAGTTTTTAAGATAATTAGCAATTTAAGTGTTCTTTTGCAGATGTCCTTGACCTTTCAACATATGACCTTGAACCATATATCAAAACTGCCATTGTTGCAATACCTACAATATTCTAATATACATGCCTATACAAAAAGTAAATAGTTTTCAAGATAATTAGCAATTTAAGTCTTTTACTGCAGCTGTGACCTTGACCTTTCAACATATAACCCTGTACCATATATGAAAATGGTCGCTGTCGCAATACCTCAATATTCTTATATACATGCCTATACAAATTCAAGTTTTCAAGAAAATTAGCAATTAAAGTCTTCGTCTGCAGCTGTGACCTTGACCTTTCAACATATGATCTTGTACCATATATCACAATGTTTGTCATGTCAATACCTACAATATTCTAATATACATGCCTATAGAAAAAATTAATAGTTTTTAAAGATAATAAGCAATTTAAGTCTTCTTTTTCAGCTGTGACCTTGATCTTTCAACATATGACCTTGTACCATACATCAAAACGATTGTAATGTCAATACCTACAAAATTCTTATATACATGCTAATAGAAAAAGTTAATAGTTTTCAAGAAAATTAGCAATTTAAGTGTTCTTTTGCAGCTTTGACCTTGACCTTTCAACATATGACATTGAACCATATGTCAAAATGATCATCATGTCAATACCTACAATATTCTTATATACATGCCTATACAAAAAGTTAATAGTTTTCAGGATAATTAGCAATTTAAGTCTTCTTTTGCAGCTGTGACCTTGACCTTTGAACATATGACCTTGAACCATATATCAAAATGATCATTGCCACAATACCTACAATATTCTAATACACATGCCTATACAAAAAGTTAATAGTTTTTCAAGATAATAAGGATTTATATCTTCTTTTGCAGCTGTGACCTTGACCTTTCAACAAATGACCTTGAACCATATATCAAAATGATCGTCATATCAATACCTACAATATTCTTATATACATGCCTATACAAAAAGTTAATAGTTTTCAGGATAATTAGCAATTTAAGTCTTCTTTTGCAGCTGTGACCTTGACCTTTGAACATATGACCTTGAACCATATATCAAAATGATCATTGCCACAATACCTACAATATTCTAATACACATGCCTATACAAAAAGTTAATTCTTTTTCAAGATAATAAGCAATTTATATCTTCTTTTGCAGCTGTGACCTTGACCTTTCAACAAATGACCTTGAACCATATATCAAAATGATCGTCATATCAATACCTACAATATTCTAATATACATGCCTATACAAAAAGTTAATAGTTTTCAAGATAATAAGCAATTAAAGTCTTCGTCTGCAGCTGTGACCTTGACCTTTCAACATATGACCTTGATCCATATAACAAAATGATTGTCATGTCAATACCTACAATATTCTAATATACATGCTTATACAAAAAGTTAATAGTTTTCAGGATAATTAGCAATTTAAGTCTTCTTTTGCAGCTGTGACCTTGACCTTTGAACATATGACCTTGAACCATATATCAAAATGATCATTGCCACAATACCTACAATATTCTAATACACATGCCTATACAAAAAGTTAATAGTTTTTCAAGATAATAAGGATTTATATCTTCTTTTGCAGCTGTGACCTTGACCTTTCAACAAATGACCTTGAACCATATATCAAAATGATCGTCATATCAATACCTACAATATTCTTATATACATGCCTATACAAAAAGTTAATAGTTTTCAGGATAATTAGCAATTTAAGTCTTCTTTTGCAGCTGTGACCTTGACCTTTGAACATATGACCTTGAACCATATATCAAAATGATCATTGCCACAATACCTACAATATTCTAATACACATGCCTATACAAAAAGTTAATAGTTTTTCAAGATAATAAGGATTTATATCTTCTTTTGCAGCTGTGACCTTGACCTTTCAACAAATGACCTTGAACCATATATCAAAATGATCGTCATATCAATACCTACAATATTCTTATATACATGCCTATACAAAAAGTTAATAGTTTTCAGGATAATTAGCAATTTAAGTCTTCTTTTGCAGCTGTGACCTTGACCTTTGAACATATGACCTTGAACCATATATCAAAATGATCATTGCCACAATACCTACAATATTCTAATACACATTCCTATACAAAAAGTTAATAGTTTTTCAAGATAATAAGCAATTTATATCTTCTTTTGCAGCTGTGACTTTGACCTTTCAACAAATGACCTTGAACCATATATCAAAATGATCGTCATATCAATACCTACAATATTCTAATATACATGCCTATACAAAAAGTTAATAGTTTTCAAGATAATAAGCAATTAAAGTCTTCGTCTGCAGCTGTGACCTTGACCTTTCAACATATGACCTTGATCAATATAACAAAATGACCATCATGCCAATACCTACATTATTCTAATATACATGCCTATACATAGAGGATCTTGCATGAGTGTTTATGTTATATTGAATTTATTAAACGAGTTGAATAATTTTTTATGCAACGAGCCTTGGCGAGTTGCATAAAACATTATTCAACGAGTTTAATAAATTCAATATTACATAAACACAAATGCAAGATTCTATTTATTATATAATCCCATAAAAAACGGCTTTTTCACAAATTTAAAACGTGTCTTCTCATTATAAGAAAACAGCTGATTGACCGAAACACAACAAGTTTACGTTACCGTGTACATGCGCCAAAAGTAATCCTGCTGAAATATTAAAAGTAAACAATAGTCTGTCCGCAGGGTACAAAAAAAAACAGACATTTTCAATTTAGATACAATATATTTCCTTTTTAGAAGTACAAAAGTATCAGCTTCAATTATGAATCAAAAAACAGTGTGTCACTGTGATCTGGGTCAATTGTGTGACGTCATAGCGCGCGCACTCTGGAATGTCAACAACCTTGACAAAGATTTACAGACACGTGTTACTCGGAATCGCTATCCATGATTATTCTGGCCCGTTTTTTAGGAACTGGTGATTTGTTTTGATAAATATGTATTTGAATGTTTCCGGTGACTGTTCCTGCAAAAATGCTTTGGAATCCGCCGTGCAAATACCCGTGCGTAGTGCGTAAGGATATAACCCAATTCACATGCTTTTATGACGTCACACTCATTCAATACGATTTTTATTGTATGACCGTATTACATGGATTATAGAGTAGATTATATAATAAAAAAAATTAATAGTTTTCAAGATAATTAGCAATTAAAGTCTTCATCTGCAGCTGTGACCTTGACCTTTCAACATATGACCTTGTACCATATATCAAAATGTTCATTGTTGCAATACCTACAATATTCTAATATACATGCCTATACAAAAAGTTAATAGTTTTCAAGATATAATGACAAATATATAATTTTTAGCAATTTCCCCACTCAGTGTCTTACAATTTCTCCATTTTGAGCCCCATGGCTACCATTTGTGCATATCTGAAAAAGATGACCTAAGGATGTTATAAATGAAATAACTAAGGTATATCTCTTGTAGATTCAGAGGAGAAGATTTTTAAAGTTTTTCACTATTTCCCCCTTTATGGGGCCCCAAGGGGACATAACTCCTTCATTTGTGCAAATCTGATAGGGCTTCTTCCAGGCATGATGGTTACCAAGTTTCATCAAATTTGACCCAGTGGTTTTGGGGAGAAAATTTAAATGTAAAAAGTTTACGCACGATGGACGACACATGAAGATGGATAGCTATAGCTCATCTGAGCCTTCAGCTCAGGTGAGCTAAAAAGTCCTGGACTAACATTTATTACTAAAATTTTAAATTCAATAATATTTTAAAGGACAGAAGTTTCTTTAAAAGTTTGCTTTCTTACCACTAAGATTTGCTGTCCATCTTTGATCATCTTGTGTTCTGTCTTGTAAAAACTGCATTAGTAGTGCTTCATCATCTAAATCCCTGTAAAAAAGATATATTTCAATCTTTAAACAGTAGTTGTAAAAAGAGTATTTTGTAATATATACCAGATATATTCTTTTAGAAATTAACACACACACAAAAAAAAAAAAAAAAAAATAAAAAATAAAAAATAAAAAAAAATGTATGTATAATCTGAAACCCATTTCATTCTTTAAACTCAATTTTTTCTTAACATTAATAAACTTGCATATTTTCTATAAACAGGAAAAAAGTTGTTCCAGTATCATGAAAGAAATAACATCAAAGTTATGCTATAGAAAAATGACCAAAGAAAATATGAAAACAATGTCCATTCAATTTCATATTGCATGAATTTACCAAAATCAAATTGATCTTTATATTCTAGGAACAATGAAAAGTACTTTTGTTTTGGTTTACCATATTTTAATCCAACCTACATTTATGGTGACAAAGAGAGCAAAATGTTGCATCCACGCAGCTACAACCAACATTTAGAAACCATTAGAAATATAAAGTATCTTATTTTTGATTTTACTTTAACATCTCCCTCTATCAGCTTTAAGATTTTTTTTCATTTTTTAATTTTTATTTTTATATTTATATTTATTTATTTATTTTTATTTATTTATGTTTGTGGGGGGGGGGGGAATTTTAAGAAGAAAATAATAAGAAATATGAATTACAAATTTGTAATTTCTAAGAGAGTCAAGACAATAATACCTACCTATTAGTTGAAGATGTTGGAATGTTGGAATCAGATTTAGATGACGAGCTGGCATGTGCTACTAATCTGTCTAGATCATTTTCTTCCCATCGAAGACTGTTCTCTACATCATTGTCCACAGACCTATACAGCAAAATCGACATATGATTACTAGGGCTGTCACAATTACCCGGGTATCCGATATACAGGTAGGTTAGATGCTGTAACCGGTTACAAAATCATTAACCGGGTAACTGACAATACTGCTATCAATGCACATTCAATGTATCTTGGTAAATTTAGGATCAACAGTTTCACGACTGTAAGTTCAGTGACTTTTTTCAATGAAAATAAACAAATAAAAACAAAGTATACTTTCAGTTTGTAAGTGACTGGTCTTGTTGACCTACATTCAAATGTATTGGTTCCGAAAATTCTAATTTCTAAACTGAACGCGTATGCTGTCTTTCTGGGATTCTGAAAACCATGCCTGCGACAATTTGGAAATTCTTCAAACTGTCGGAATACAAAAGGCAAACGATACGTAATCTATGTCAGAAACATCTGTCATACAGGTGAGTGTGAAATAAATACGATCTATTGGGTTTTATTTTTAAACATTAAAATTTCATTGATCAGTTTGCTGGATATTAGCATGCGTCATTATTAAAAGCATGCGAACAAACATATATGGAATACGGAAGTAAAACTGGAACAGAATGGTAAACATATAGATTTAATTTTATGGTAAGTTTATTTATAAACTATAAACGTTTGTTCAATCTATTTATGAATAGTAATATTGTATTTCGCATCACCTATTCCAAATATCAGTTAACCAGTTACGGTTCGGGTAATGCATGTTGGGTACCCGGTTACGAAAATCACTAACTTTGACAGCCCTAATGATTACTAGAATTGATAAAACATATATTCAATTGTTATTCACTGATTCAAAAATTGTTTGAAGGACTAGAACTAAACAAAAGTAAACATTAGCTTCATGGGAGAATTTGATTCATCTAGCTAAAATATCCATGGCTTAAGGTATCATCATCAAACATCAAAATAAGTTTGTAGTTTGTCTTGAGCCTGTAGGCTAATTGGGCAGGTGACTATCTCAATTTTAGAAATGTGAAGTGACTAACATTACGATAGCCCTCTTGGCTGCTATGTCTGTCTATCTCAAAGTTAACACCCAACCCATTATTGCCAGTATACATTCAACTGGTAGTAAGTTGAACTGAAGTCTTGTGAATTTAAATATCTTGCTCAGTGAGATACCTAACAGTCTGGCTAGGGCTTTATCACATACATAATGAATCTTACTATAGAGATACATTACATTTTCTGGCTATGTGATACAACGGTCTGTATCGCACGTGTGCATTCCGTATCACCATAGAGCGCACTCGTGTAACGTATCCGTCTGCACAACAAACTTGTGCTATAAGCTACGTCAGAAAACCACATTTGTGTGGTTTTGGGTATTTATCCCATGACCCTTGAATCGTGAGTCCATGACCTAGCCCTGTGTCTTCACATCAAACACAAATATTTGCCAACCAGTATTCAGTTTACAATTAGCTCTGAGAAATGAAAGTAGAAAGCCACATATAAGCCCTACTTTCTTTTATTGCTGTCACTTATCAAAGAAGACACACATATTATCATTGAACAATTAAAATTAAAATAATGTCACTTTTGTGCATTGTTGTTCTACTTAAAACAATATATAACACAAGTCATACAACTTACATAGTTTCTTCATCTATATCATTTTCATCATTGTTTTCAGAAGTGGTAACTGGATATCTGGTCTCTGCCCTTGGAACACTGATGTCATCAAGATCCCCTTCACTTAGGGACTAAAATTAAAATAAATATATATATATATATATATATATATATATATATATATATATATATATATATATATATTTCTCACATATGTGATAGATTTATCTCACTGAATTGGTGGTACGATATTTTTTTCCATATCGTCTCCTGCGTGCGCACGTGTAGCCTATCTCAGTTGAACAGCGACTACGTTTTTTTTAAATTGGCAAGGGTCCTAATTTAGTGGAAAAAAAGTATATGTAAACAACAGAAAAGACTTTCTATGATATACATGTATAATAATATTTTTACTAAATGATAGAGAGAAAAGAGAAAAATCAATGTTTTGTTTCATCGCGTAGGTTCATTTTCTGCTGTGAGTGAAACGTTATTTGTTATTGTTGCGTGTCTTGTATTAATCCGCTAGCAAAATCTTGCATCATAGAAGTAGGAATTTCGGTATTTTTTCGTTAATTACATGTATATGCGAGAAAAATAATCAATTACTTGTTTGTGAAATTCCGATCGAGTGGTCAGATTTTTACATCTCAAACTCTGCATAGCCTCGTTTGAGACGAAAAAATCTGACCACTCAATCAGAATTTCCCATCTCGATCTCAAATTCGTATTAGATTCTCTTATATATTTACAATCAGAGACAAATACTGATATTTAAAAACAATTTTACAGTAATATTGATAAAATTTTAATTACCAGAAATCACTTTATCAAGTTCACTTATAAAAATTGATCTTTGATACAGACCAGGGGAAATAACTCCCTGACAATTACAGCGTTTATGACCAAATACTTGTTATACACTGTCTTCATGTGACCAGATTGCAATTGTAAGGTAAAATGTTTACATCATATTAATTCAGAGGAAAACTAAATGACCACTTAAATGTTTCCATGACATTTGAGACAACAATGTTTTATTTACCAACCCGATTCTGTACTTACATCATTACAATCAGTGGTATCCATACTACTGCTATCTTCTTGATCATCATCAGAATGTTCTATCTCTATCTCGGACCCTGAACCAGGATGGACTGGCTTGGGATGGAGTATGGGTTGTTGTGGATTAGGATTATCCACTGCATCCGGATCTATACAAGAATGACTTAGACTATGAGATTCTAAAACAAAAATAATTCTGAAGTATATTACATATCCAGTTCTTTCTTTTGTGTATTCAAATTTGAGTGTGAACAACATGATGTTCATAAATTTTATTAAAAACTGTTATTTAAATTTAAATGAAAAATATTTGGTAACACTACAAAATTTAGATGTCTCACTCTTTAATACAAAAACTCTAAACCGTAAGGAATATTATATATTTTTAAAAAAAAATCTAAAGTAGAAAAAATCAGCAACAAAGTGACACAATTGTTGAAGTTTGAATTTGTACATGTAAGTCTCTTTTGAGACTATCTTGCAGGCATGTTATTCTATGAAATTTCAAATAAAATTTACTCTTTTCGAGACTGTCAGTAAATAAATTCAAATTGTTTGGTAACATACATGAAAGAGACTTTTGTCTTGCCTAAGAAATATCAGATAAAACAGTTATGGAAGTTTAAGTGTTGTCATTATATTTACCTATATCACTGACATTTGATGGAGCTTTTTTTCCCGAGGATTTCAAAGATAGTTCCATTAACATCAATCTCTACAGAGAAAAAATATTCATTTTTAGTACACAACAACACATGTAAACATGTATAAAACATCATGTTAAATAAAGATAAAAAAAGAGAGTTAAGTTGTGTAATGGTGTTTAACGTCCCAGTCAAGAATATTCCCCTAATACTGAGACGCCGCCAGCTATATGTAAAAGTGCAGAAATTTTACCTGTGCATTGCACTGATGGCAATATATAGTAGGGTTCTTTATCATGCCATGACATGAGACCTCGTTTATTCTAAGTTCCCATCCAAAAGAACAGTGACTTTTACTTTGTAATGCTATTGGGTTAGACCTGGTCCGGGTTCAAACCACTTACCTCCCACTTATGGAGCAAGCACTCTACTAACTGAGCTGCATTGGTATATTAGTCAACAGTTTTAAGCCCAAATTAGGCAATTCAACAAACAAGTTAAAAGTAATAAGGCTAATTAATTAAGGTTTTGTTCTGCAGTGTAACTTTTATGAAAATTTTTTATATTTAAAGCAACCCATCTGGTTTTATAAGAGTGGTCAAATGTACATGTATGTCTGATATAGAATATTACTTGATTTATTTGATACACATTTGTGTATTGGAAGTGGGAAACACAAGGTGGTAAGAAATGCAGTCATAGATTGTGGAACTAAACCTGTTGATGAAATGAAAGAGTGTGGATATCATGTTATTAAAATTTTATTGACTGGAAGTTAAACAAAATATCATTTATCCTTGATAAATATCACTGCTGTAAAAAGAGTACTACAAAATGTATCTGTATATGCATATGTGTATATACATACTTACATGTTTAAGATCAGTCAACTGAGAAGCAGAATGAATTTGTACAACTTCTAACTGATTTATATACCTAGGAGTATAAAACAGGACAATATACAGTAAATATATAACACAAATACCTGTCAAATTTTTATGTGCCAGATGCACACATTTCGGAAAATGATTCCTCATCAGTGACATTAGATTTTGATAGATAAATAATATAAGCCAAACAGTAACTAATTTTATTTAATTAAATTTTACTAAATCAAGCCACATTTAGAAAGATGAGCTTATACCTGAGGCGTGTTCAAGTTACTGGTTGCTTTCCACTGCGCTCGCACATACAATTTTTATGTCTCTTGAACAGAAGCGAGCAATCACATTGCATTCAAAATGGCAACCATCGGTGAAGAAGAGACTAATATTGTAAAATAAATTGTGATTGACCAGCCATGTACTAATTTATCCTTGACTTCCACATCATACATGTATTTAGACAACGAAAAACAAGTTGTTTCGTTTTTTATTGATAATACAGAGTATGTTAAATAGTTCAATCGTTTTTTTTTACAATGGTCATTTAATTTTTGGTTCTGATGTACCTGTGGTCAGACACCGATAAAATCCCCCACAAAAACTTTTAAACACACTCATATCACGCATCTACACAAATGTCTGAAATAATTCAAATGTTAATACCTCGATTTGAACGATTTAACACACTTTCACTGACATAAAAACAATATTGCATGTTGTTTTCAGAATTCACTTAGATCATCTCATTTAATGTTAGACTCTGCTACACCATCTTGAATCTATGGCGAACAACCTTACAAATGTGATAGTGGTTGCTCGCATGCGCTTGCGCAAACAACCATTCCTGAACGGTTTGAAGTCAATGCGAAAGTGTATATACACAATCTTGAACGGGCCTCAGCATACACCATTACTGATAACTAACTTGAGTAAACAATATTGAGTTTAAAGTGTTAATCTAGACTAGACACAAGGCACATAATTATGACAACTAATTCAAGAGTTAAATAGTTTCTGATATTTGTGAATTTACTAAACTGCCTTAACATTTGTACATATATTATTAAAATGAGTTTATTTACTTTATGCATTTACTTTTTGTATTTTATATCAGTAAGCAAAACATTCTGCAGAATTAGATGCCCTGCATTGTTCCTAAAATCACTTGAAAGCTTAAAATATAATTAAGACTAAGTAATTAAACTTTCATGAGTAACTTTCACATTCTGACATGCCACAAACACAAACATCAGTAAATATAAGACCCGAGTCTCATTCTGCACAATCATTACCAGGCATGACAAAAGCCATGGAAGTTCCATGAGTCTACTTTCAAAATTCTTAAGAATAGTTCTGAAATTAAAAGAACCTTACCATTGCTGGTCTCTGCATTTCTGGTAAAAAGTAGGTGGACGGACTTGAAATCTTAGAATAAGTGTGTCTGATTTAGTATCCAAATATCCTTCACTGGCAAGCAAATCTAGACGGAAAAATCTGTTATATCCCCAACATTCCCCGACCTCAAAATCTGATGCAAACTCCCGGACAATATTCTTACTGGAGTCTCTGGATGCTTGGTGAACCATCTCTACTCTGTATTCATACCTGTAATTTACATTGAAAGTGTAAAAATTTGAAGCTAAGAATCAACATAACAAAAGCCAAAGTATACATGAACATACAAAAAAAGGAAAACAAGACACAAGACAACATACATTAAGACCACTGACAATTGCTTACAATATCTTGAAAGAAGAAGAATGAAGCTTATTTTTACCATAACGGCACCAAAAAGCTTTAAAGTTTAGCTATGAAAAATGATGTAGAAAGAATATCTAAGCAATTAGCAATAACACTGAACAGTTATTTTGTATATTAAAGCAATAATCATTTCATCTGAAATCTGGGTCCAATGTGACCTTGTTTACAGTTAAGATGTCCAAAAAAAAATTGAAAAAAAAAAAAAAAAAAAAAAAAAAAAAAGAGAGAAAAGAAAGAAGAAGAAGAAAAAAAAAAACAACTCAAATTAGAAATTATCCCAACAAAAATGGTTGCCAGTGACATGTAACATTGTTGAATAAGATATACATGTAAAAGCACTTCTGTTACTTCAAAGGCAAGTTAAATAATAAATACAGGCTTACTAGATAAAAATTATGCTTTATTGCTCAAAATTTTATCTAAAGTAAACTTTACCATTCTGATAATAAATTATATTTTTTATATACAAAATAAATACAGTACAATAAATAAAGTTTATCCCCACATAAACAGCCTGAAATATCTATTGAGAATACTTACTTTGAAGTTTCTGGCAAGCCTGCAGATAATTCTAAAAATACTGATAAATAATTCCCTCTCACAACACCATTACCATCCTATAAAACAAAGATATACGTAACAAGAGTTTTCCAGGCATGCAAAACACCCCCAACCAATTTTTGTGGATAATGACATTAACTTCAAAACAGCTATGATAAAGGCACTCAAATTAGATATTTATATATAACAGAATTCTACGCATCATTTAAATTTGCTAAATACAGCATGTTACTAGTTGAAAACTGAGCTATAACAGCAAGCT
This sequence comes from Tegillarca granosa, assembly GCA_029721355.1. Classification (NCBI taxonomy): domain Eukaryota; kingdom Metazoa; phylum Mollusca; class Bivalvia; order Arcoida; family Arcidae; genus Tegillarca; species Tegillarca granosa. The sequence continues at coordinate 11,874,162 of CM056607.1, forward strand.
GGATGGACAAAGATTTAAAATATCAGAATAAAAAGTAAAGCTATACGGAAGCGTATACAAGTAAATTTAATTATCATTTTAACATGTAAATTAGGAAATTTCACATTGTTGTTCCATCATAGGTAAAAACTTATCTAGATTTTATTAAATCTACATTAAATGTATAATGTGGATATATCAGTTGGTACAGAACTCATGGGCCTTTAGTAGCACCTTTTTTTCTTACCTCACCTTAGGTGTTGGTGACCACTAGCTAGATATCATGTTCAAGTCCACCCAATGATTTTCCAAATATGGAAACTGAGAAACTTGAAAACAGTCCTAATTACTCTAATGGTAGAGCAGCATTATATTTTGGCCAAAATTATTGGTCACCAAAATAACCAAATCTACAGCATTTACTAGGTATGCACTGGGACATAGGAACTTTGATGTACGTTTTATGTAATAGTGGGGCACAAAAGATATACTTACTGGGTATACTTTAAGTCTCCAACCAAATCCTGACACATTTAATGGCTGACTGTATACAGGGTCAGCTCTCTGTTGTAAAACACTAAAATTCTTCATCACAAATGTGCTTGTGTCATACTGTGGTACTATCTCACTAAAGTATATATAAATATTAACATTACATTAAGATGTGTTAACCAAACATGATATCAAGCATGTATTTATGTTAACAAGGTCAAACTCATCAGGTAAAAAATCAATAGAGACTTATGTTTACAATGGTTTAGAAAAGAATCACTGCAAATAGTTTAGAAATAAATACTGTAAGATAATACATGTATGTCTAACTTAGATGATTTGTACACATATTTTAGTGCATATGGGAATCTTATAGTACAAAGCAAACCCAATGAAAAACCCACATGTTCAGGAATGTGAACTCATACCTTCATATATCCCATGTCAGAAAGAAAACCAAGGCCAATTGGTGATAGGGGAAGACTACCCTTTCACTGAATACTAGACAAAGTACTGAAGTATTACATTTTTACAAATTTTTGCATCTTGGCTAACTGATTAGTTTTGGTCAGTTTTAACCCAACATTTTTATACATACCTTGTGAAATCAGCAGGGACTGGAGCAGTAACAAATGATGTCATGGGCTTCCTCAATAATACTTGGTTAAATATCTGTATCAATTCAGCACTCTGTTTAATTAGTTCACTTTTACCACTGTTCATCAAACGTTGATTCACTTTTTTAATTAATGATTCCAATACTTCAGTTTCATTTGTCAGCTGCCCTCTTTGACCTGTAATCAAACCAAAATTGTATACATTAAAATTCTATCTCTATCATGATTTTATCTTATTGATGTTGATCCCTTTTTTATGATTTTAAGTATAGTTAAAATACATGTAAGTACACATGTAAGTGTCAATACAATTTCATAGGTACTATAGGCTTAAAAAATTGAAAATTAAGTTTGTAACAGACAGTGCATTAAAATAATGACTGATCAACAAATGGCAAAAAAGGTATATTTTTACAGAAGAAACCTGTTAAAATCAGTACACCTTATCATTATGATAAATGTTTAACTGATATTCTTACCCATTAAGGTTAGTAATTTTGATTTAAGCTGTGATTCTAGTCTGGCTATCATTAATTCTACAGCATTTCTTATTTCTCTAACTCTCTCATCTTTAGCTGTCTTTACTCCATCAATGTTACGTTCCTACAAAGTAAAAACAAGAATAAACACTGCATAACATTTTTATCAGTAGATTTTGAAACATTGGTGATTATCAAACAAACTGTTTTGTTTACAACTTCTATAACTAAACAAGAATTCCACAAATTTAAATGTCTCATTTGGTTACTTTTTGATCAAGTTGGAAATACATTAGCATAAATTTTCACATTATGACATGCTGCGCCACCTATGACGACAACACCGGAAAAGTAACACCTAAGTCTCCCCTTATGGCAATGCCAGGCTTGACAAAAAACCAAGACGTAATAACAGATCAACTAATATGATGAATTAAGGAGACATTTTATGTATGCACTTTCACCTTCCACAACAAAGGTACACCTAGTTGAATGGTAACATGGGTAAAGGTCATACAAAAGGGATTGAATTACATCTTTGGGAACTATTCCTTTTTATGAAAGATGCCTCCTAAATTTGTGGGTCAGAATGACACATAATCATCAAACAATATTAATTGTAGAAATGTATGGCACAGTGTATGGCTACAAGAAACTGGAGAACCAACCTCAAGTTCGGTCTATATGCTCATAACTGTCTTGAATTTTTTATTTTAACACACTTATGTATAATGAATGATTTCATTGTCTTAATTTGTTAACTTTATATTAGTTTTTACTTGACAAATATTTTTGCAACTCACACAAAAAAGGTTGACAATCACAAATTTACGAGTTTTAAAACTTGAAGTAAAATATTACAAAATAAAGGTTAAATAGCTGTAATAAAATATTTCATACTCCTGGCAAGAAAGTGATATAGCAAAAAGAAAAAAAGTTTATACAAACCACATCCTGTACAAGGCTTATCAATTCTACATGTCTTCTCTTTAACTGGTTTAATTCCTCTGTTATCTTCTTGACATGTTCTTCGTAAACACCGTCTAATGGCTTAAAAGTGTGACCAGAATGCTGTAGAAAAAGTAAGATAAACAGGTAATTGTTTAAATCAAATAAAGTCTAAATAACAATATACAGAAATTAATAAAAAAAATAGAAATAGAAACAATGTTGCCACACACAATTTTTATTTACAAAGACACCACAACACAGTCTATCATTGACACAATGCCCTTTGATATTTTTTGTCACTAAAGTTATTGTTAAAGTATTAATTTTGAAGCGTAAAAAATCCATTTTGTTTTTTTTTTTCCCTTCTTACATGTAAGTCTTCCCTAATTTACACAATAAAATTTGATACAATTATGTAACACGTTTTTACAATAGTCTATACTTTTGCAACAATTACACGCAATTCTGTGTGTAGCTGTTTGTACCATGACTTAAAAATATGAAGATAAGTTAGAACTTTGAAATATACTTGTATCTACTGTCAAATTAGTATCACAAAAGTGTATGTATCTTTTTTTTTATATTAATTCTTTAAACACTTTCTTCTTGTTCATTTTGATAATTGGTTTGTGATGCAATGGACTGACTTTGAACAGAGAATCAATTATAAAGATATATTATTCCTAATTAATCAGGGTATTATTTTCATAAAGCTATGATTATCCAACATGTCTAGTCACAGCCAGTGCTAACTACACTAATAAGTTAGGTCACATAGACACCACTGTTTTTGTGGACAAACTACTTTTTTCTTTTTTGTTTTATAACCAAAACAAACATCTACAATATGGCAGATTTTATTTACCAAATAAAGGGGAGGGTGTTCTAACCTGTAGAATTACTGAAAAAAAAAATGGTAACAGCTTTATCTAAGTCCTTCAATCTTTAAAAAGTAAAAGTGTCCCTTAATTTTCCCAGGGATAATACCGTAATAATACCTGGTAAACATACTATGACTATACTAATGAGTATACTTACTACTTTACCACCCCAGAGAGCACACTGATGACATATACACTGTTTACATGTCCAACAATATACACTTAATTTTTCCTGATGTTCTTCACATCTGTAAAATGGAAATGAATATTTAATTTTCAGTTAACTTCAATCCAACCTACCGGTAATTTCAGTGATGTGAAGAAACCTAAGTGTAATAGACTTCATTTTGGATTTAATGTCCATCTAGAAATACCAGTAGTTAGGATAATGTTTATTTTGTACATTACACCAACATATAACTGCTACAGTACTGTTTTTACTTTATACAAGCCAAAAGGTTACCCAAGAAACTGAAACTCTGAAATACAAACCTAGCATAATTATTATGACATAAATTTATGTTTGGAACCTGTCAATCAGTAGACAAAATTTAGTCTGTGCATTATTATGTTTCTAGGAGGAAAAATACCAAAAATAAATTTACTTTTCCCATCAGATTATCAGAATGTTTATTAGCCAAACATTTATTTTTCACTATTTTCAGCTATTCTTACTTCCACTAGTGTTGTGAACTTTCAAGTTACCGGTAGTTACGATAGTATTTATGTAAATGAACTTTTCTTATGTAAATTCTACAAGCAAGTCTTTCAATTGACTCTCAAAACTGAGGTATTACGCACAGGTTTACAGTTTTTAGTGCCCAAAGAGAGAGAAATTCTATACATGTAGCAGCTTATCAAGTCATAGACGGGGCAATGATAACATGAGAGGAATATCACTCTTACACATCTTTCTTTCCATCATCTGTTTTGGGTTGAGGAGCACATTCTTTGAGAGTGTCTAGTTGCTGAGTGACCTCTTCTGCCCAGCGACAATTTACAAGTTCATGTAAGTGTAAAGATGCCCTGAAAAATATAAAATAAAACCTAAAATATCTATTAAGTTTATATAACTTATAATGTTATTGTTTTGAAGCTATACCAGCATTATTGTAACTATCCAGTGCTTTAAACATAATGAGATAGATACTAGTATCATTCAGTATTTCTTTTATAAATGAAGTAGTCAGTCTTTTGTGTTGTCTCCGATTTCTTAAAACTAAAACTAAATTTCTGATTATGGATCTATTAACCAGAATTGTTTCTTGGTAATAGAAACTATTTAAATTTTATGTTGTATGTTATACTGCACAAAATTAAATTATCATGAGTTTTCATTGAATTATTAGATTACCAAACTTCATATTTTTTTTCTTTTCCTTCTAAAATAAATTATACTTTTATCTCTTTCATGTAGAATTTTTTAAAGGAAAATTATATTTTCTTTTATTTAACAGCTAGTGTGTGATAATTTACAAGCATTTACAAACCTGCAATGGGGACACTGTGACCTTTGTTCTGTTAACCAGCGCTGCAAAGTACAAAATATGATATTACAAAAAATAACATTTCATTTTGTTTTTGAATATAATTGACTCATTTAACTGTTGTTGCTAAAAATTTTGAAGTAAGTTTTTGTCCCTAAAATAGGAAATTATATGTTAATAATTTGTTTTTGTGGCTTGTAAGACTTGAGGTTTTGCAAATACATGTATATGTAAATTACTATCGATATTTAGAACACTTTTGATAAAATGAAATTTAAAATCGCTATAGTAGTTTTCACTAACAGAATATCAAAGTGTAGCCTAATATAGTCTTCTACAACATTACAACCCTAAAAAGAACAACTTTAATGATCACCTAATATGGCTATCAAAAACAAAAAAGCTGCCACCTCTGAAAAAGTGGTTTCAATGATGCATAAATTGGCCACAAAACCTATTCCTGTGATAAAAGATTTTCAAAACAAGGATAAATCTCAATTTAGATTGAGGACTGACATATTACTTACTTTTATACAAGTAAAACAACAAAGTTTGGAACAATGGGGACAAAGTCTGGCTTCCACCAATTTTTCCATACAAATAAAACATCGGAACACTTCTGCTAAGCTCTGCAATAAAAGATTTTTACATGAATGACAAATTTACAATACTCAATTATAGTCTTCTAAGGTTATGTGTTTTTTTTTTATCAAAAGTCCAAGAAATGGACCTAAAGAAGTTACATGTAACAAAAGATGCATTTTGTAAGAATTGGTAAGCGAGTGGTTGGTTGTTAAGTTTGGATATTGTTTAATGTTGCATCAGCAATTTTTTAGCTATTCATTCTGAGAGCAAGTTCATTACTGGTAAACTCTAAGGAATAATTTAAAAAGTACTTTGTGTATACCTGAGTAGTTTGAGTATGTGGTCTGCTGTGTGCTAGCCCATATTAACCTGCTAGCTCACAAAGTCAATACACTACAGACAACCTAGTCCTGAAAATCATGACTCTTAACGGCTATTGCTATATGGATATGTGCTGTTACAGAGTCATGAGTCCATCCTATATGCAAACAGGCAATTATTCATGATTGTTCTCAATGGCAAATATCTATATAGCTAATCTGTTAAAGAGTCATGATTTTCAGGACTACAGACAACCATACCACTCCCCCAGTTACATTCTTGACAGAGTGAACTACCGTAGTTGAAATTTTGTCTGCCACAAACACGCTTTACACCTGACGGCTGTATGTAGGATCAAAACGAGTTTATATAAAAAACCCTGAGATTTTCCTATACCAACTGGTGTCAGAGGGACATCTCATTTCACTTCAGACTGAAAATATTAGTCCCTGAAATAGTAGAAGTGGGATTTACAGGGACTGTGTTCCTCTTCAACACCGCATGGAAAAAATTATGCTGCATTTGATACTGGTAACATTATGTAAGCATCGCAAAACTTTGTAAATTATGGATACTTCAAAGAGTGTGATACACGGTTTATGCTTTGTAAATGTGTACTTTCATCTAAATTTATATTTTATGAAAAGTATCTCACTTCAACAGAGTGTTCCTCCAATCTCTTCTCTTTTCTGCTTCCACCTGTTGCCATTATGGACAGTTTTCGGGTTTCCTTAAATGATGTCAAATTCACAGACAACCTGTTTACTCAGTTTAAAACGATTCATGCCTAAAAAATTCAGTCACTTCTTCGTAGATACAAGTTTTGTTTTATCCTGTGCAAAAAGTTAAGTATCCGCACAGAATATAAATATTTTTTATTAATAAAAAACAATCACCAATATATTAATCATAACATTTTCTTTTGTCGATATAAAAATATATTAGCGTTTACATTTTCGTTTATGAAATGTTTACGTTTTATTTTAATTTTATCAAATGAAAAAAGGATTTTTATTTTTATCCTTCATTTTCTAGAATAAATTTAAACGAAACGAACCACGGATCCGAAGTGGTCATTTTTGCTCACCTGTTACACTCTATGTCCCTGATAACTCATAATACATCGTGTTTTTGTATCAGATTTTATTTAATTCTGCTTTAATTTTTTATTTAAATGTTAAGTTATCTCTTAGAGTTTAAAAATTATGTACTTGTTGGTTTTTTTTTGTGTACTGCTTACACGTATCCTTATCATTCGGTGCATTTGATAAGTTTTTCTTGTGGTTGCTTATTACTAAAAAGACATTTAATTCACGTTAAAACGTCAACCATCATTAGATTGTTCAGCCTTAAGCTATTTTATCACCACTGGATCTATTCGTTATTCTTCAAGTCGCAGGGTTTTGGGGTTTTTATATTTTTATTTTCATTATTATTTTTTTTAAATTTAACTAAGTTTTTTTTTTAAATTATTTTTTATGTTTGTTTGTTAATTTCCATGAAGAGTCGTTACAAGCACGTGCATATACGTCACAATCATGATACCTCTTTTGAGGCGAACTGAAACATATAAAGCGTGTTACTTTCACTCAGTGTTTTTCAAGTGTAAACTTAAAGCTTATTGTCACGCATATTTATGTTACTTTATCGTATTTAACACAACGTTAAAGGTAGTCCGAGAGTCCGACGTCGATTTTACAAAAGTCGAAAAGTAAAATAAAATCGACGTCAGATCTCTCGGACTACGTTAAAGGATGCGTACTTTTTCAGTCTTTTTCCTTTTTCTTTTCAACCCCGGCCAATTCTGACCAAGACTTGAAAATATATAGTACTGTTCTTTCGCTAAGCACTCGGTATTTAGAAATGAAAGTCACGATGTCTTTTGGAGGAGCTTAAAAATCATTACCCCGCGTCACGGTAGGCGTGGAACGCTAAAGAACCCTCTCTACACATTGCCTTAAGCGCACTGCAAAGGTAAAACATTCTGCCACTTCACCTATAGCTGGTGACGTCTCGATATAAGTGAAAAAATGTTCTTGACTGGGATATAAAACCCCATTAAATCGATCAAACAAACTTTTCTATTCTTCTTTCTTTATTTATTTATTATTTATATTTTTTAAGGTCCGCACATTTACTGACCGTCTCGTCAGTATTACAATGTATCAGATAGCTACCAGTTTCACACCATTTTGAAGATTAAACATTAATTTTTTTTATTCTCACATAAGATTTAGTCTGGCTTCCATTTTGCGCATCTAGTATGTTTATAGTTGTTTGTTATGTTCCTTTATTGAGGGGATTTATTTATTTTTAACCCTGATAATATGTTATTTTAACATTGTCCACATTTTGTTTTCATTCGGGTCATTCAGAAATCTTAACAAGAATGGACACGTTATCATTTACATCGCCTTCAACAATAATAGAATCTGTCACCTGTTTGTGACCGATACCGGATGATCTCAGTCGAGGGTGATGTGATGTAACATATCCCAATCGAGGCTGTGCCGAGATTGGGATACGTTACATCACATCACCCGAGACTGAGATCAACCTGTATCGGTCACAAACAGGTGACAGATTCTATTTCTCGTACCATTAAAACGTTTATAACTGCAATACGTACAAAACAAAACACCCGTATGGGACCCCTTGCATTCCTTTGGACACTTTATGCATTGTAAAAATCCGCCCTTTGGAAATAATCCCATCGACAACACTTCAAAAGTTTAGGATATCAGAGATTTGTATTCAATGCAAATATAGAACAACTTTGACAATAAAATATTTTGACAAGAAACAATAAAAGCACATATTTGAAAAATAAGTAAATAAACCTATTGTTTTGATGACGTCAAGCTCAATGATCGGATACGTCATCCTGAGTAATACTTGTAATGTATTTGCTATATATATTTGTGTACTTGTCATATGCTACGTCATAGTTACGTATTACTCATGTTGTGATGTCATCAATAAAGGACTTCTTGTCAGTCAGCCATACTGAGTTGTTGTTGTATACATGACAATACTAAAGGCGTCAATCGTCGCGTGAGGCGGTACCAGACAAACTGGACGAGACAGAAAAATCTAGCACCGGTGTGCGCGTGGGATTTTTCTGTTCGAGGTACGAGAATATTTGATACGTCACAGACAAGACGTAACAAATAATTCGGCACGTGAGTAGGCGTGGCTTATTAGAGTTGAGTCATTGAGAAAAAATGAATCGTTATACACATATGAAGGTTATTCTATATGAAATGTGTATTGTAGGATAGCTCAAAAGCATTCGACTCAAATATTAAATGAACATTACATCCCTTCAAAGTATTCTCAAACGGGTTTGAAGCATTGAATCCATTTCCGAAGTGCGTGACGTTACACTGATTTAGGTAGAAATTTGAGGGACTGACTGATGGCTGAGTCATGGGCTTGTCGGGACTTGTAACGACCGACGACAAGATAAGAATTTTTAAGTTTTGGAAATAGGAAAAAGTCGCATAGGGCTAGAACTGAATAGTTAAGTGAGTGTGGCAAGACAATGAACTTCTCCGACTTTAAAAATTACTTCACAAGCTTAGATGTACGTGGTGGAGCATTAATTATCTTGAAGTATACGAACATGCCAAGAAATCCTGACACAGTGCGTCGTTTAAGATAGCATTTCTTGAACTTTTAGTATAACATCTCGTTTATACCAACCTGTAACACTTTTGCCCTTTGGCACCAGAATTTGTACCACAATACCATTACATGAAACGAATATGCAATAAAGAACCTTCTTTGTGCTAATGCTTCTTTTGGCAGCTACCATAGGCTTTCTACCGTGTTTAGTTAACCTTATTTTGTTTCCATGCCTCGTCACTAGTAACAATGTTTGCAAATTGTCTTAGACTGAACGTTGGGAAACATTTTGAGCAATTTCTTAGCGGTTGTACTCGTGCCCGTTTTTTGGTCATCTGTCAATATATGTGGGATCCAACTAGCATAAATCTACTGTACTTTCAAAATACGCTTCAAAATGAAATACAAGCGCAATAGCGATATGCCAACACACGAATCGTACATCTTTCAACACTTTCAATTATTTCCCTTACTTTCACCGTTTGCGTTGCCTGTTACAGTCACAGCTCGGTCAGATTTGCTGCATCTTTGACGGATTCTGTGCCAGTTAGAAATTTCTTTCTCTACCGACAAGCTGTCTCATAAAATACCTTACCAGACTCCCAATTCAGTAAAAATCTGTATTACCGAATGACCGAGTTTTGTGCGAACTTGTATATAAGCTCTAATTTCTTCAATATCCTCAACCTGTTTCCCGACCATTTTTATCATAACAGTGGTCAACGACTGGTTCTATTGAAATGTCTATAATTTTGAAAAAAATGTGAAGCTGGACACATGTTCATACTGTTGGAAAGGCCAGTATTGAAAAGAGCTATTCTTGAAAGCTTATCATCATCGAAATCGTGCAAAGCGTTATCGCTCTGTGACACAATACACACTGCATATCGAACAGCCCTCGTATGTATAGTTGAATTTTGCATTGGTTCACAATATCTGTATAAGTCGATGCCATCACATATTTATTATCATTTTTAAATAAACGGTTTATTTAAACTTTTCAGTGCTGATACATGACTAGTTGGAGCTGAAACAAAACTGATGATGTGGTCACAATTTTAACGCAAATTAAGATAGAGAAACGCACTCACGGTTTTAATCTGGCCTATGGAAATGCTGAGCTGACGGCTCTATGACAAAATTCAACAGAATTAAAAGTAACCAGCCAAGGAACATATGACCGTTACATTTGACTTCATATTGCTTCAAATGCTACTTTCAAACTAGTTAAGAAACTAGTCAACACATCGTGTAATAGGTTCTCAATATTATGAATAATTGCACCATTTTGCTCATTTACGGGAATTGTCCTGAAAATAGCATTCATCCATGCAAGCATTAAATCAGAGTTCTCAATTGCAGAAATGTGAACCGATAGTCAACCAACTCACTGAACACAGATCAAACTTTTTCCTGTTTATTCTATCGATGAAAATATTTAGACACATAATTATAAAAATTAATTGGTCGGTATTATATGTAAGTCAATGCATTTAACCAAATGTTTGTCATTTCTTTCGTCCACCAAAACATACAACGGTCCACCTGCCACGATACATTTTCCATCAAACACCAACACTACCCAATTTATTCATCTATAAAGCAGCAAACCGATCACGGACCCATCAATCTCTCTGTTCACTAAGACACTCGTCGGACGATTCATACTAGTATCCATCATCAAGACACCCAATCACTGATCAGTCAACCAACTAACTAACAATTCACCCACCAATCCATCCATCAACCACTTCAACCACCAACCACTGATCCAACAAACCACACTGCTTTCAGTAATCAATCCGACTTGCCACCAACATAAACACATCCGGCGGTAAATTCATTCATGCATCTCTATTTATCTACATTCTCCCGATCTTCCGCTGCCAACCGCTCATCAATACAACCAAATCCAATCATATCCACACATTGACACCTCTGTCTGTTCATCAATAAACATTCCACACTGAACCATCGTGCATTATTTTAATTAGTCATCCACACAACCACCATCCACACACTATCAGCAAACTCGGTACCCGTGACCGATTCATATACCTCAGCATATATCCACACAACCACCATCCGCACGCTATCAGCCAACTCGGTACCCGTGACCGATCCATATACCTCAGCATATATCCACACAACCACCATCTACACGCTATCATCCAACTCGGTACCCGTGACCGATCCATATACCTCAGCATAAATCCACACAACCACCATCTACACGCTATCATCCAACTCGGTACCCGTGACCGATCCATATACCTCAGCATAAATCCACACAACCACCATCTACACGCTATCATCCAACTCGGTACCCGTGACCGATCCATATACCTCAGCATAAATCCACACAACCACCATCTACACGCTATCATCCAACTCGGTACCCGTGACTGATCCATATACCTCAGCATAAATCCACACAACCACCATCCGCACGCTATCAGCCAACTCGGTACCCGTGACCGATCCATATACCTCAGCATATATCCACACAACCACCATCTACACGCTATCATCCAACTCGGTACCCGTGACCGATCCATATACCTCAGCATAAATCCACACAACCACCATCTACACGCTATCATCCAACTCGGTACCCGTGACCGATCCATATACCTCGGCATATATCCACACAACCACCATCTACACGCTATCATCCAACTCGGTACCCGTGACCGATCCATATACCTCAGCATAAATCCACACAACCACCATCTACACGCTATCATCCAACTCGGTACCCGTGAGGTCTATATACCTCAGTATAAATCCACACAATTACATAAATCAATATCCAGTATCAATCATATTTACATAAATAAAATGACACGAAAATAAACTTTAATTTTAAGTCATTGACAAACTGAAAAACCGGATATTCTAAATATCTATCAACTCGTTTACAGTGAGTATCTTTTAATAATAATAATACATTGTACATAATCTTCTTTGGTGAGTATGCGGATTTTTTGTAACAGAATTAAAATTATAAAATCTCGGAGTTTAAAGATTTATACATTTTAAACATTTTGTTATGGATAAGAAGAAAACTTATTTAAATTTAAATGTCTTTCGTGACTTTCATATGAAGAGGGGCAGTTTCAAAAGAAATTATAGACATCATTCAGAAATCATTGAGTTATTAAAGTTTTTATCATGAAAAGAGAAAAAGCTCCTGCGAAAATAGTCTTCTTTTCATCATGGTTTACCAGGTGATAAACAAATGTATTGAAAATTATTTTTCAAGTTTACAGGTATTCATTGAATGATAGGTTTATTTATAGATTAGATCTACCGACTTTTAATCAAGTTAACACGATACAAGAACCTTTCAAAGTTCTTGCTTTTAAAACGATCTAGCCTATATATTCACGAATTTTCCAATGGAAAAAAAAAAGTTTTGATAAAATGCACGTAAATTTGTATCACGACTTTTTTTCCAAATACCACATTAATTTTTTAAGTCTTCGGAAAAGGTATAGATTCAAGAGGATTTGAAATAATTAAAAAGTTTGAACAAATGAACGCAAATCCAACAATATTAAACGTCACAGGCGCAAGTTTTATTGGGAATGGTATGTTATGATGTGTGACGTCATTCATAATATTCCAACGGTTGCATTTTACGTCTTTCAATAGCAATATTTGTTGTCCTGTCTAAAAATTCGTCTGCTAATTTGATCTAATTCCGTATATTTTATTCTGTATTTTCTATTCACCCAATATTTGTTAATGAATTATCGTCTTGCTTCAGTTACTAGAAATGTATTTAGAGCTCACTTGCAGCTGACACGAAGTTACAGAGAGGTTGTCACAATGTCACAGGACATAGGGGACTATAAAAACAAGGTCTACAAAGTCGTTTTGACCGGAGGTGAGTAAATTTTTAACGGTAACTGCTTTTTAGCGTGCAGTGCTAATCTGCCTTGCTGTTCACATGGCAAAATCTTCACTCATTTTTATCGCACGTGGTCGCTGGGTTGATTAGCAGGATGTGTTGATCCCTCCATCTATGGCCAAATAAGGTCATTTTCAATACACAGCAAAATAAAAACGTGTGGTAGATGTTCGTGTATCTAGTGTTGGAATAGCATGCTTGTATAGAGAGAATTAACATAAAACATATTTCAAACCATGATTGTTTATGTTTTTCAAAAGCAAAACAAATTATCTCCCTTGAAGATGAAAGAAAAAAAATTAAAAAAAATAATTATAAATAATATTACTAATAGCCTTATTCAGTCCAACTGCTACTTTTGCTTTATTTTATGGAAAAGATCTTGATATGTTACCAGAAATTCTAGCTTAAGTTTGAAAGATATGACTTATTAATTTATTTCAAATAAATATTGCTGGAGTAAAAATAGTGCCAGTTTTTGAAAGCAGTTGTTTTACCAACAGTGCCTAACTTGACAGTTGTGCTGCAGGAATCCTTCCATTGTTATTGAGTAGCTTGTAGAATAACATGTGGGAAATAATTCCTTGGATTGATCAACGATAGCAAAAAAACGCCTTGGACCACATTGATTACCAATTAGACAAATTGCTACGGTAGAGCTTGTTCTCACTATGGGAACTTTCTGCAACGAAGCAAATTACTTACAATTAAATTGTTGACACAAGGGTATTGCAATCCTAGGCTAATCAGGGCCCTTAAAAAGTTTTATGGCCGTCATCACAATATTGTTGATAAGTATGTAGTCACTGTATCCCAACTTATACTGGATATATTTGACTTACCATAGTTCTTTGTTCCTTTCATTCTCAAAATTGACTTGCACATGACGGTTGTAGCTAGCTAAACAGGAGGTGCTTATCCTTCTGGAGCACCCAGCCTCACTTCCTTGATGGAAGTTCACGTGTATCACCTATTTTGCCAGTTTGCAAAGTTTTTACTTTGTTTTTGGGATTGTGATATGGGCAAGGACTGGTATGTTTGTTTTATGGAAGGAAAAATTTATGTAGAAGTGAACAAACCTGAGAATTCCCATATTTAAAGCTTTTGCCCTACCAACTGTGCTACCTAGACCACTAAATAAGAAAACAATTTTCAAAGGATCAAAATTATACATGATACCAATTAACTTGCTAACCCCAGTCTGATTGGAGTTGTTCTTCTCAGTGGTCACACCTGATTGCACTGTGTAGCAAGAGATTAGCCCTACAAATTGGAAATTGGGTAGTATTTAAGCAAAAATAAAATAAAACAAATGAATTTAAAATAAATAATAATAACAATAACAATATAAATATAATAAAAATAATAATAATGTCTTCTGAACACCTAAAATAAACCAGGGACTCTCTAGGACCTTAAGCCTATAGTTTCTTCATTTTTAATGAAATGTGTTACATGTTTGGTCTAAAGCACACACTTATTGATAACAGTTTTCTTTCATATCTGCTCATGTGAGAAATGTGTCTCACATGACCTTTCATTTCCGGTACTATTTTCGTCTGCTTTGTTGACAAACAAACAAGCATGGCTTCCCGTTTCCAGTCTAATGATATAACAGAATTTATTGTGCAAAACGAAAACCAAAACGCTTTGAGGAAAACATTTCAAGAATGTAAAATTGAAGTCAATATTAATTACAATTATCACCAGTCTCAACCAAAACATGGACACATCATCTAAGACAGTGATACAGATTCTGAATAACATGTGTTTACTGGATAACTGGGTGTATATACATCCGAGAAAAGATAATAGCGCACCATATATATTTATAGATGGAGCATTTGAATGACTCAATGTGGGCAGTTTTAAACATTATTTTGTTTTGTTATTACCTTATTAAAGTGTAAATAACTTTATTTTTTATTTGAGTTGTAAATTACATTAAAGGTCATAGTACCAAAAATAGCAGTGCCCACAGAATGATTTCTACACAATTTTGCAGTGAAATTTAAATTTTTTTTTTTTTTTAAACAATTTTAGGAAACAAAGCAAATCCCCATATGTTTTCGTGGTACCTACATTCATAGGTACTTTAGAATCGCGGTCTTTTTGGATTTTCAAGTCAATTTTATGAAAAAATTCAAATAAAAAGTTAGATTTTTTTATGTACCCAGACCCATAGATCGCAAAAGCGTAAATATCTCAATTATATGGAAGAAAACTAATCCATTATGAGTTTATCCATGTAGGATAGGGAAATCTCACCCTCGGGATTTGAATATTTCAGTCAGAGACTCAGCAAGCCTTGTTTTTGACTGAAATATTCAACCCCTCGGGTGAGATTTCCCTGTCCTACATAGATACTAATAATGGATTTTTATATTCTCCAGGCATTCTGGTTTCCTCCACCATCCCAGAACTTGCCACTCCTTATAAATGAAAGAATCTTGACTGGGGTTTAAACACCGTTTCTCAACATTTTTGATTTCATTTATTTTAAAACTTTGAAACAGTGGCTTTAAAAGGTTATAACATTTTTGACATTCTTTTGAAATGACCTCAAATTAGAGATTAGGTCATTGTCATGACCCACTTTTAATCCTTTGTGCTTATACAACTGTTTAAGCTAAAAATTTTTTATCATATTTCAGTTTGAATTTTAATGTTTGATTTTGTATGGAGCCAAGGTGGAAGATAAGGGTCATGACCTTTTTTATGAAATAAGCTTAAAATTGCTACATCTTGACCTTTGTTTCAGATTTTGTAACAAAGTTTTCAAGTTTGATGTTTACATGAACTGACCTTTGGTCAAGGTCATCTCTAAGTTATACAGTCTAACCTGTGTTAACGGTCACCTGTCCATAATGGTTACCTCCGTTTAGCAGCCAGTTTTCGCCAGTCCTGTGTCATTCTATTATATAAATCACCTTTCCATAGCGGTCACATGTCTAATGTGGTTAGCGGCCACTATTTTCTGTCCCGTTTAAACTCAATTTCTGTCTATAACGGCCAGCAACATAAAACCGGAAGTGGAGTTATTTCCCTTGGAAACGTGTTATTTCACTTCCTGGTCATGAAGAAATGTTTACATGTGATATATCCAAGCCAAGGTATGGCTTCTCGGTGACAGGTTTAATCCCTTGATAAATGTTATCAAAACAATGGTGGACGGCTTGTCAACGGTACCGACAAAGGAGTATAAGCCGAATTTTCCACATTAAACATTACCACTAGTAAATTGCTGTTAATTATCCATGACACGTGGGAATCACATTGGAATAGTAAATTTTTTTAAAATAAGACTAACGATGGTAAATTTTATTACTTTTATCATGTCAGCACGGACGAGAAAGCAATAACTTTGAAAGACATGGTAGAGGTCATTAGAATAGAAAATAATCGTGTTAATAATATCCGAAATTCGCCAATTTATGAATCGATCAAATTGAACTTTTAATTTTAATTTGGCACTGAAATAAATTGGATAAAATCTCTCTCTCTCTCTCTCTCTCTCTCTCTCTCTCTCTGTCTTTCTCTCTCTCTCTCTCTCTCTCTCTCTCTCTCTCTCTCTCTCTCATTTTTCTTAATTTTTTCACTTAATGAAATTCATTTAAAATATTTTTTAAAATGCATTTAATTTTCTACCTCTAAAATTTTCAAATTTACAGTAACACACACACATACACACATACACACACACACACACACACACACACACGTTTTTAAATCAAGTTAATGTCATGCTAAATAAATATAAATATATATATATTTTTCTAATTGTTACAATTCAAATCTCTCTCTCTCTCTCTCTCTCTCTCTCTCTCTCTCTCTCTCTCTCTCGTGTTTAATTATATTTTTGCATTTATTTAAGTTTACTTGTATATTTTTTATGTCCAGTCAATCTTTCATGCAAGGGGAGATAATTTGCCTAAATATTGTAAACCTGTCCACAGTGGTCACCTGTCTATAGTGGTCCGACAGCTGACCACTATAGACAGGTTTGACTGTACTTTTTATTTAATCTACCATTAGCTATAAAATGTTGTGATGGTATGTCAAGATTTTGAGATAGAAGTTTCACCTTTGATGTTTTTTTTTTCCTTTTGCAATGCTCTCCTTAATTGATAAATTTATGACCTTGGTTATCCTTGTGCTTATGGTACTGTTTTGGTCAAAATGACTATATACAATTTAATGACTAAGGTTTTGATCTTTTTCATATTGAAGAACTACTTTTGCTTGGTATCAGGGCTTCGATTATTCACTCGTCCACTTGTCCTGACGAGTGAAATGTGTACTTGGACGAGTGATATTGTTACTACCACTCGTCACGGTGCCGAGTTAAATTTATCAGACATATACATCCAGGGGCTTGTTGCAATTAATAAACAATAGATACTATAGTGTTTGTCAGAAAAATCTTGTAAAAGGAGGTCAATTGTAACGACATCGGCCGTTCTGTTACAAGCGTCAATCAACAAAATCATTTAAACGTTTGCATCACATGCGCAAACCTATTGTTTCGCATTTGGAATTTACTTAGTGTAAGGTAAAATCCAACCGATGTTCCAAGTGTTTATATACTTGTCGGTCCGTTAAGTATGTCAAATAAAAGTAAAAAAAAACTGTTTTGTATAACTTTCTAAAGACAAACAAGGATGAAACAGCTGATAAAGAGTTTTCGAAGACACTAATTAGACTATCGCTGATCCTGATGACAAACCAGTTGCAGGTGGAAGCATTTCTAAACCTGCGACTTCAAAACGAAAGTTACTGGTTACTTAAAGTGGAAAATCCGAAGATCGTGAAAACCTAAGAAAAAGTCAGAAAACATTATTTATTGGTACAAGCTCTGGCTGTACTTAAGAGAAAAAATTCTTGTTTTCATGTAGTGACTGTGCCGAGTTAATTTTCAAAGTGACGAGTGGTTTTCTTCTTTAACTAGGCACTGTGCCGAGTGGCATTAAAAATTCTATCTAAGGCCTGCGGTATGCATTATTTTTTTCATACTGAAATAGATGTTTTGCTCAAAGATATTTTGCTACTCAATTTTATTACTTTTAATTTATGCTTATACTTTTAAAAGTTATCATAAAGTCTTGAAATTGTATTTTGTTTGAAAGTATTTTTACCAGGTACTATTTATCAGGTAAGCAGATCAAGTCCATTGGACATCTCGTCTTATGCTCAATTTGTTATCATATGGATCTCCTTTGTCTTTGTCATGTATATTTTGAATTCTAAAATTTCATCAAAAAAGATTGGCAGGTATGCATGAAACCAACTTATAAGGTCAGTGACATGACCCAGTTTTTAAACAAGCTTAAATTAGAGCTGAAAAGAATTACCAAATAAGCATTCTGATATTTGTGGACTGTTATTTGATTTCTATTTGAATATTCAGCTTGAAAGTGAAAACTGCTTCTTTTCTGGAACAAATCTACAGGACATTACTAGAAAGTGATGTGTATAGCCATAAAACTCATGAAAAGTAAAATTTAACCATCTTTATGTACCAGTATTCCTTATTCATTTGAAGGTTGTTGATACCAAATCATTATCTCTTTATTATTCTAAGCCTCCACATAAACCCAGATCTTGTAACTGAGACCATGTAAGTAGTAAACCAGTTGACATATTTTCACTTTACCTCTATAAATTGTCATTAACCATCCTGCTTTGCAGTGAAAAGTATAAAGAAATATAAGAGAAATGACTATAATGATTAAAGGAAACAGTGTAATGATATAAAGAAATTTCAAGTAAACAAACAGAATGCTAAATTACTGAAGTAATGGCAGAATCTATTAGAGTCTTTTCTCAGTGATTGTTTGGATAAATAAACTTTGACATTAATGAAATGTAGGAAGAAAGGAAACATCTGTAAGCTGTTGATTGCTATGTTACAAATTTATTCTTCCACTATGTAATATTGCCTTTTAGAAATTTTATAAGTACATGTAGTTGACTTATTATCTTTTGGAATGATTATCTGAATAGCAATTTATCATTCGAAAAACCTTCAGAAATTTTTTTTTTATAGAATATTTGAACATTCATTTATTTCTACTTAAAATTGTCATGTATTGTCAGTATGAAAAAATGTTATCATGGAATTTTTAAGCTTTGATGTTTTCATGAAGCAACCTTGAAAATGGATTCGGGTCAAGACCTAGTTTTGGTACTTCTGCTACTCAGTGCTCCATTACATAGTAAATACTTGATATTGGAAAACAAAAATTATATTTTGCAACATTTTGCAGATGGTCACTTCCATGGCAAATAAAATTTTGAGTTTGTCCACAAAAAATTTGGAAATCTGAAAATTTCGTCCATGACTGATTCTGACAATGTCTCATCCTCATTAATATTAGTAAATTGCTTTAAACAAAAGAGGTATATCTATACCTAAAGTGCATAACTAGCTGTGATCTAATTTTACATTTACTGGTAATAAAACACCAAAAATCGCTGTTTGCTATTAGTTTTTCTGACAATTAACAACACATTTTTTAGTTTTGTTATTTATTTATTTATTTTTCTTTTTTTTTTTTGCAAATTCAGAAAGAACGTAGTAAGGTTTTGCCACCAAGAATTTAACCTTGTGAAAAAAAATCATGAAATGACTATTTAATGTTTTTAATTAATACATTTAGCCATTTGGCTACTATTTTTTTAACCAGCTACCAGTTTTAGTTATTTTTTAGAAATATTTTAAAATACTTGCACACAAAGTCAAGGTCAACATCCAGGGTTTTGAGAGAATTGTATTTTAAATTGCTTTATTTTGACTTTATGTAAATTATTGCCATGGGGTGATGGGTGGGGATGGTTATGTTGTTCTCAATTTTCATGAAATGGCCACAATAAATGTGGTAAAGTTCATAGTTCAAGATGTAGTTTTTGATGTGTGCTTTTTTCTTCTTTTGTATTTAATATTATTTCAGTTTAGAAAAATGATAAATTCTGCAAATTGACTTAGATATTTATGGTCCAATCATGTGTCATAAAGGTCAAGGTCAGAAGTATTACCATAATCTATTTGAGGAATTTTAGTTTAGTTTTATAAAATACAGATAGTCAAAAATAAAATTTTACAGTAGTCTTCTTGAATTTTACATTATTATCTGTACCATAGAAGAGCATTAAAATTCAAGCACGTAGGAAGAATTGGGCCATTCGGCAGCCTCATTTAGATATTAGGATCATTCTTAGACAGAATTTTTCCATGTTACATTTTTCTTCTTGCAGGGCCTTGTGGTGGAAAAACAACAGGACAAGCAAGGCTGAGTGCCTTTTTCGAGAGTTTAGGATGGCAGGTAATTGGTTTATTATTTATTTACACAGTATCTATGATCATCAGTTTTACCAGTCCTGTAGTAAATTTATATCTGGCCTGTGGCTTTCAAACAGGGAAATTCAGTACAAAAATTTGGCTTGCTAAAGCCAGCTGATCTTATATTAGGCTACTATATATAAAGGGCTATTGCTTTTGTCTTCTATGCATTTGTATGTGAAACTTTGATATCTGAAACTTCTGGATTAATTTGCCTTGGAGGGTAATAGTGATTAAAAATTATTTAGGGCATGTCTGTTCAAAATCTAAGATGGCCAACATTACTGTTAATATAAAAACTGATGAATAGCCATTATTTACTGATATATTTATAGACCAGTATTGTTCAAATTTAATATATTGAAAGTCATTTAATGTATATCTTACCAGTTGTTTTTTTTTTTTTTTTTTTTTTTTTGGTTGCCTTCATTTCAAATGATGTGTTATTTTAAGATTATTACTAAAAATCTTCTGAAAATGCTGGGCAGATATAGGTATAAATTTAGGAAGTAAGATTTGGGTAGTTGCACTAAAATTGTATCTGATAAGGTCATTTGAAATCCATTAGCCATAAGCACTGTTTTTACTTTAAAAAGAGAAACATATAAATAGCCATTGCAGATAAAAGGTCTACTTAGTTCAGTTTTGAGATACATGTAAAGAAAGTAGAGGTATTTAGCCAATTAACATGTGAAACTTTTTTTTGACATGATTTCCAGTAATCCAATTTTTTTATTTATGCAAAAGAGTAAAGTGGTGTTTAACACCGGATTTGATATTTTATTTTTTATCATATATTAAGGTGATGAGTTCTTGAATAGTGGAGGAAACCAGAGAAAGCCAAATAAATATAATTACCTTCTGATGCCCAATTCATTTTAAAATCAAATGACTAATATATGCTCACTTAATTGATGCATCCTGATAGAATATACAAAATATATAATTTAAGTACCTTTTTGTGAGCCTAAGCAAGTGAACTGACAAACTTTCTCCCACTAGGATCTGTTCGAGTAGGATTTAAATCTAAGTGGCAATATCAAGACACTGATCTTTAAGCTTGTGCTTTAGACCACTTGGAATCCAAAATTGTCTTACCGGTAGTTTATTTACTATATATAGAAAAAAACATGTAAATTGCCATTATAATTTTATATGTAATTTATTTGTTAACCTAGTTGACCGAGGTGTAATTTTTAATTGCCTTTCAAACCCTTCTAAAATTATGCAATTTTTCTTCTTTCTGGGGTGGTCTGTGTTAAGGCCTTGCAATGAAACCATCTACATTCATATTGTTTGGCAGCACTTTCTAAAACTAAGAAATCTTTTGGACAGGGGCCAGAAACCAGTTTTGAAAATGGTTGAGAGAACATTACAAAGTTTGATTGTAACTAAATTCTGAAACAGAAACAACATTAATCCAGAAATAATATAAGAAAACTACTGACTGTCTGCATGAAAACTGACAGACTTTCTCACACAAGGATCTGCCCAAGTAGGATTCGAACCTAGGCGGTGAAAGGCTCAATCACAGTGGAGACTTCTATGCTAAGAGCAAAATTAATATTCATTTGATGTCTATTATTATGTCTTTGAACTTTACAGTCATGTAAAATTGCTATGGCATTAAAGACTGACCTAAGTTTTCCTATTTGTCTGTGTTTGAATATAGGAAGAAATAAAAAAAAATCTGGCAATTTAACATGAGCTTAAAAAGCTGCATCAATTTCATTCTTGTTATTGTTTTAGTTGATTTAACTTTTTATTTTGTACATTCAGTATGCAGGAATCAATGTGTTATCAGAATCTGATTAATATGATTTCCATTCCCATGATTGATTAATTGAAAATTTGTCAGTGTGTTAAGATTATAGCAGGAATCTGTCCTGAGCAGATATAGATTTTTAGGTGTTATATGAATTAATTAGTCTGGGATTGATGGTTTAATCACTGTAGAACTCAGATGTCTCATTAGCTCTAGATGACATGATTTTACTGCCAGATGTAACTGAATAATTACGATAAGTAAACTAGTAAGGAATTAACTGATCATTACTTGATATCCTTCATCATCTTTGTGACCTATATCAGTGTCATCTCCATGAGTCAAGGACAGACATTGTCATGATGTGCCTTTCACTAAAATATTGTTTTAATTGTTTCATTTCACTTTTCTTTGTTTAAAGTAGAAATAGTAATCAGTAGAAGTAATAAGGTTAACATATTGATTGTTGTATAGAGTGGGGTTAGACTTCTAATCAAACTGGGAATATATCTGAATTATCTTCATATTCATTCATTCTAATACATTCATTCATACTTTAATTTATTCTTCCTTCCTTTCCTTGATTTTCTTAATTGCCACTTGAACCTGCTGGTATTTCTTGAGCTGTTATTTAAATAATTGAAATAAATAATAGTAATGTTTTAGTTTAGTTTTTAGTTTATCTTGCTCAGTCTGTTTTATTGGCTTCTAGTTGTAAGCATTCTCTGTAGCAGCTACAAGTGGCCTACTCTTTTTCAAACTTTTCAGAGGTGTCTTTAGCATGCACTGAGACATGGGACCTCGGTTTTGAGTCTCATCTGAAAGACTACCTGGTAACGAGCTTTTTATGGCTCTAGTGTGGGCAGAAGATGGAAATCATCTCAGAAAATTTCCAAGTCCTGAGTGAGGTTTGAACCCACAACCCTTGCCTTCAAATGCCAGTAACATTACCACTCGGCCATGTCCATCCATTAAGACTTATTTGACATCAAAACTGTTTTTATTGCACTTTAGTCTTTTGTTTAAGTTTGGATATTATTACATGTCAGTTTTAAAAAAGGCAGTGAAAAATTTGGAGAGCTTCCAATTTGAAACTGCAGAAGCTTGATCCTCAACGTGACTTTAGCTATATAGAGTCCTGCGTGGTCTTAATCTGTTTATAGACCTTATATATCTGTCTCGACTCTCAATAAAAGTGAAAACATCTTGTCCATGATGTAAAACCTAATTTAATCAATGTTGTTAATAGAGAAACATTGTCTGGAGTCTAAATTTTATTTACAACTATTAGAATTTTAAGTTCCTTGATCACTCCGTTTTTGTTGAGGATCCCTGGCAATAGGTAAAATGTTAGCTTTAAGCTTTTAGTTTAATTAACATCTTCAGACATTTACATATATCAAATTACTGCTAGATCATAAAAAAACTGAAAGAATTGATTTGTCTTGTCCAATAAAGAATTTCTCTCTCACCTTTTACCAATAGATATTGACAAAAACAATATTTAGACTACAGACAAGTTGTCAATACTACAGACAAGTTGTCAATACTACAGACAAGTTGTCATTACTACAGACAAGTTGTCAATAATACAGACAAGTTGTCAATACTACAGACAAGTTGTCATTACTACAGACAAGTTGTCAATACTACAGACAAGTTGTCAATACTACAGACAAGTTGTCAATACTTATTTTGATGTATCATGTATGTTTGGCCTGTGTTTACTTTCAGTTTTAGACAAAGATCTTACAATTCATTTTGGCTGAGTAAATAACAAGTAATATGGGGCTGCAATTGAGCACATTCCTAGTGCCAAAGGGGATTACTTTTTTCCCTAACAAATTGGACCCGGCCCATCCTGAGCTTTTAAAACAAGTCTATGATTGTCCTTGATAATTATTCTATCACTAAAAGGAGATTTATTTATTTTCGTTTTATTTTTAGAGCCTGTTTACAGTTTCTCAGATAATGTGTTGACCAGTATTAATTTTGATTTGTTCTTTAAATTTTAGGTATACAGATCCCCAGAGACCGCCTTAGTGTTAATGAGGTGAGTATAAGTGTTTATTTCACTGTAGCATTTATATAAATACTTCTTGTTGCAATGTTGTTTAACATCACTTCAGCATTTTTCCAGCTATTTGCTACAATGCATAAAATGTTACCTTTTTTTTTAGCTGACCTGAGCTGAAAGCTCAGATGAGCTATTACAATGGTTCACCGTCCGTTGTCTGTCGTCCGTCATCCGTCGTGCTTCCTGCATTAACTTTAAACATTTTAATCATCTCCTCTAAAACTACAAAACCAAATTTGATGAAACTTAGTGATTATGATGCCTTGGTGAAGGCCTTTCAGATTTGCACAAATGAAGGAGTTATGTCCCCTTGGGGCTCCATAAGGGGGGAAATAGTGAAAAAATTTAAAAATCTTCTCCTCTGAATCTACAAGAGATAAACCTTAGTTATTTCATTTAAAACATCCTTAGGTCATCTTTTTTCAGATTTGCACAAATCGTAGCCATGGGGCTCAAAATGGGAAATTATAAGGCACTGAGTGGGGACATTGCTAAAAATTATATATCTGTCACTATATCTTGAAAACTATTAACTTTTTGTATAGGCATGTATATAAGAATATTGTAGGTATTGACATGACGATCATTTTGATATATGGGACAAGGTCATATGTTGAAAGGTCAAGGTCACAGCTGCAAAAAAGACTTAAATTGCTTATTATCTTGAAAACTTTTATCTTTTTGTATAGGCATGTATAATAGAATATTGTAGGTATTGACATGACAATCATTTTGATATATGGTTCAAGGTCAAGGTCACAGCTGCAAAAGAAGACTTAAGTTGATAATTATCTTGAAAACTATTAACTTTTTTGATAGGCATGTATATAAGAATATTGTAGGTATTGACATGACAATCATTTTGATATATGGTTCAAGGTAATATGTTGAAAGGTCAAGGTCACAGATGCAAAGAAGACTTAAATTGCTAATTATCTTGAAAATTATTAACTTTTTGTATAGGCATGTATGTTAGAATATTGTAGGTATTGACATGACAATCTTTTTGATATATGGGACAAGGTCATATGTTGAAAGGTCAAGGTCACAGCTGCAAAAGAAGACTAATTGCTAATTATCTTTTAAAACTATTAACATTTTGTATAGGCATGTATACTAGAATATTGTAGGTATTGACATGACAATCAAATATGGTTCGAGGTCATATTTGTTCAAAGGTCAAGGACATAGCTGCATAAGTATACTGAAATTGATTAATGATAAGTAATTATTCATTGCACTATAGTTACTTCATGCATATAATATAAGCTACTTATAAATGAAATGTGAGTGGATTTATTTCTGATTAAGTTTTGTGGGAGTTCTTAACTTGAGAAAATTTTTAAAGTTTCTGTACGTAATATATTGTCTATTGCACTTTGAGACCAATATTGGACATATTTTCAGGTGAGCATTAAGGCCCATGGGTCTCTTGTTATGAGATTGAAAAAATCTAATCTTTGTTAAAAGAGTCAGAGATGGGTGATTTAGATAATTTAAGAGAGAAAAGATATTATCAAAGACAGAGTACTTAAAATGTTGACCTCACCTGATAATTGGTTCTAGAAGTATCATGCTGTTTTACATTGAGAATTGCTGATGTTTTAATTTTTTTTAGCTCACAGATGCATGTACATATTTGTGCATTGTGATGACCAACCTGTTCTATAGAAAATAATTTTTTTGTATGGTTGTGAAAACTATGTAATAGCATGAGCTTTGTATCCATAATTTGTATATCTATTAACACAGAATTATTAATTAGATAAAAAGAGGAAGTCGGGATATTATACAAATATATCGGTCTGTGACTGTCTGTTTATTGTAAGCTGACTGCAACTTTAACTTCACTTGACCTATTCTCTTTATTTTTGAATTTCACTTGGCTTCTTCTCTTATTTAGTTCAAGACTGTCTCATACACCCGATATTCCTTGTTTAGGCCTTTACTGTTTGGTTGGTTGATACAGATGTCATGGACCAAGTGATTTTGAAATTCCCATCTAGGACATAATAAGCAAGTGTAATAGCACTTCAAAGGCTGCAATTAGGGTATATTACTTCAAAGCTGATTAGAAACACTTATAAAAAGCTGCTCAAACACACTACACACACTTATGAGAAGATTAATCCCAGAGAATATTAAGAAAGCTTTTCTCATTTATCCAACCTCTCTCTTTTAAAACAGTTTGTAGTAGTTTGTAGTAATTTAGCTCATTGGTCTTGATTTAGCATATATAGGATCTTAGTAAGTTTGGGACAAAAAATGTATGACCTTGAAAATTCCCACATACCGTATTCAGGAAGATGACCCCATGCCTTATCACAAGACTTGGATCAAATTTGTGATAGACAAAAGTGCTAACCATTGCACCATTTGAACTTGGATATATGGCAGAGTTTATTTGAATTGTTCTATTTGTTACATGAAAAACTGTTGTGGAAACAATTATATGCATGTTTCTTATTAGTAAAAAAATCAATGTCGTATGATTGAATGAAGGAGAATCTAGTGTACTAGATAGGATACTGGTAATCAGATTTTATAACTTTTACAGCTATACCAGATCATTGATTTTCCTACGATATTACCTCATTTTTATGGGATTAAAAAATAATTATCATCTTTGTTAAAAAATTTCAAAGAAAGGTGATCTAGTAAATTAAAAGAAAAAAATCTCATTAAAGACAGTACTTAAAATGTTGATTTATCCTGAAAATTGATTTCAGAAATAGCTTGCATGTTTTGTAATGAGAATTTGAGAATGAGCCAGATATTTTATAACTTTTGGTTCATGCCATCCAAATGGAACAGCAAAATCTGGAGTCACAACACCCCAAAATGATAAATGCAATTTTACATTACCATAAATGGTTGAATTTAAATTTAAATTATTGACGAACATTATAACTAGGTTTGACTGTATTTTGGATATTCAAACTGTTACATTATTGTGTTTAAGTAAAGAGAGTGCTTTTTTTTAAAATCCTATTGTTAAAACTAACACAATTTTTTTATCAGTCAGTATCACCTTCAAGACCTGGTCTTAAGGTTTTTATAAAAAAAACCCATAAAATTTGAACAGGTTGACACATGTAAAATTCAAAAAAAAAAAAGAAAAGGTTTAAAATGTTAGTTTCTGTTTGCTATTTATAGAAGGATGATTTAT
This sequence comes from Tegillarca granosa, assembly GCA_029721355.1. Taxonomy (NCBI): domain Eukaryota; kingdom Metazoa; phylum Mollusca; class Bivalvia; order Arcoida; family Arcidae; genus Tegillarca; species Tegillarca granosa. The sequence goes on from CM056607.1 coordinate 11,901,847, forward strand.
TTGTTTTGACATTTATGTATTTATACATAAGAGTACAATTACAAATATATTGTATATTATTTTCAGATAGTAACAAAGGTTCAGGAAAATATAGGATACATGAATGTATATCAGTAATCTGGTCACGCCCAACAATCAAATAATAATAAAATAATAAAAAAAAAAAACCATAAAAAAGACTGTTTTTATCAAGGTTAGCATTTGTTTTATTCATCTGTTAAAATGACAGGGCTTTAATCATATTAGTGTAGTAATGATGTTTACGCCCCAGTCAAGATTCTTTCACTTATTTTAAGGCAGCCAGTTCTTGGATGGTGAAAAAAACAGAGTGCCTGGAAAAAACCACTGACCTTTGACAAGTGAACTGACAAACCTTCTCATACTAGATTCCGCCATGAGTTGGATTTAAACCCAGGTGGTGATAGTTGCTGTGATCCGTAAGCACATACTTTACACATACTCAGCCACCAAAGCCCCTTTTAATCATATTAAGTGACAACCATTTTTGCAACCATGTTTACGGATCACAGTGCCTTCAGATCCTAGTCAGGCAGAACTCAGTGTGAGAAAAAATGAAAGTTGTTTGTCAGAGGTCAATATTTTCTTCCAGGCACTCTGGTTTTCTTCATTACCCTAAAACTTATCATCTTGTTATCAAGGGAAAAAAATCTTGTCCTGAGTGTAAAAAAATTAACTCTACTCTCTTCTTTGTTTGGCAATGTATTTTTTTCTGATATCTGGAAATTTCTATAAAATAGAGGGAATGGAATACAAATTCTGTTATAAAAAGTGACAGATTTCTCTCTCAGATAATATGATTTTATTTTGATTATGCATTGCTGCATTGCATTTTGTGTATATTGATCTTGCATATTAAGTAATTTTTATCACTATGAATGATCTTCATGTAATTTATAGGGACAGTATATTTAATATGCAAAAAACACTCGATACTCTTGTATTTCATTGTCACTTTATGATTGCTAAAGGGGTAGGTGTCTCTGACTTTCCTAGAAATAAGAAGTTTGCTGATTATCTATTATTGTAAATAGGATGGAAAGAAAAATATGCTAGATGTATCATAAAGTTCTGTATTTTCAATTTACATTTTCCATAAGGATAAAATTGCTTCAGCATTGCTACATAGTTTTTTGCTCACCTGAGCCGAAGGCTCAAGTGAGCTTCTCTGATCAAAATTTGTCTGTCATCGGCGGCGGCGGCGTCCGCAGCGTAAACTTTTACATTTTCCACTTCTGTTCTGAAACTATGAGGTAGATTTCAATGAAACTTGGTCAGATGCATATATGGGCCAGTGCAATTCAGATTTGTTCATGACGTTGTCATGGCTCTCAAAACTAGGTCAAGGTGACCCATGGTTCCAAAAAACTTAAAAAATCTTCTTCTCTGAAAGTGATGATGGGAGAAAAAATCTGATGTGATTTTTGGCTTCTCTAGGGTCTTAAGCTTATAAATTGTTCTTTTCGTGAAATTTGGTAGAAAATTAGGTTACCCGTTTTTGCGATTAATTTTGAAAATTTTGTAAAATGGCTTCAAATTATTATAACTTGACTATATAAATAGATATTGACATGGGGTTTTCAGTTTTGACTTTTTCTTGAAATAACCTTCAAAATGGGGTCAAGGTCAAAGTTCAAAGTCATGACCTAGTTTGTAATTTGTGCAGTTTTAGGCTTTTTCTTCCAAATTATAAGAGATATTTAATATTAAAACATTGTTAAAATGTTTAGCAGGACAAAATGTAAAAAGGTACAAAGTTTCGTAACTGTATGATAATGCATGTAGGAGTTGTTGCCCCTGAAATGTTATTTTTTTGCTAAAAAAACTAAAATTGTGCATTGGCTTGAAAACTATAAACTTTTTGTATAGGCATGTATTTTAGAATATTGTAGATATTGACATGACGAACATTACGATATATGGCTCAAGGTCATACATTCAAAGGTCAAGGTCATAGGTGCATAAAAAGACTGAAATTGTTAATTATCTTGGAAACTATTAACTTTTTGTATTGGCATGTATATTAGGTTATTGTAGGAATTGATATGGTGATCATTCTGATATAAGATTCAAGGATTTATGTGTAAATGTCAAGGTCATAGATCCATAAGAAGACTCAAATTGTTAATTATCTTGAAAACTATTAACTTTTTGCAAAGGTATATACCGTAATCCTTCTATGTATTCGGACAGATTTTAATAATTTCATTTTCAAGTGTCCGGGAATTTAGAGGAAATTTGAAAATTAAATGTCTTGAAAATTGGGGGTGTCCGAATATTTAGAGTGTCCAAAAAATTAGAGACATTTTGGAGCCGATTTTGGGTCCCGGTTCCCTCTCAATATTTTAAGACATTATCAACAGCGATATCCACGCATAAATCAATGATAAAGTAAAATTTTAAATAAAATAAAAGTAAAGGTTACCTTTTGTGTTGTTTATTTCATTAATTTTTGTTTTTTAAAGCGTTTGTTGATCAATAATCACGATTCTCTAAGAAATACACATCGAGGTCGCCATTTTGTTTACAAGTAAACAACGTGACTTTTTTCATTAACTCCCAATGTTTGAGGTGCACCAACATGCCGCTTTCTACTTGTATTTGTCTGCAATCAAATTATTATTATACATCGTGTGTTGCATTATTTGTGGATCAAGTTCAGAGAATTTCGTTTTAATCAAATACTCAATATTTTACCATGCGTATGTGTGTACATTTTAAGAAATGACAATGCAAAGATAGAAAAAGTCCCGACTCCCGACTTCCGCAAATAAAAGGTTAAAAATTTCAAATCATATTTCAAATATATTTTAATGTCATTTTTATCTTGGAAAACAGTTTTTTTCGCGTCTGTCAGCTGGAACAATCACATGGTCGTTTTTGGAATTCCCATAACAAACACTAAATGAGAATAAGTGAAAAACGTCACTTCCTGTTTTCATCAGAAAAAATGTCTTTGATGTTGATCTAGTGTACGGACAAGATTCTGTCTTACACGATTTTCTCGGCAGTGAACATTAATTATAATCAACTTTCACTTTCATAGAAAATTAAAGCACTTATCAATGGTATGATTTTATTTAGTTTACATAAAAACGTCAATACATTGCACATACCTGTTTCACGTTACGATGCAATGGCGCCAATACACAATGAAATAAACGTGTGAAAGCAACAATTAATAGTTAAAATAATTGAAAACAACAAAGTTTCTTCTTGATTTTATTAGTTAAAATAATTGAAAACAACAAAGTTTCTTCTTGATTTTATTAAATCTTTATTTCAAGCGCTCTGCATAACATGCTGCAACTGAGTTTCAGCAAAATCGTGTCCGGATTTAGAGGTAAAAAATAGCCGTCCGAAATTAGAGGAAATTTAAAAATTATTAAAATTTAAAAATTAAGGTGTCTGAAAACATAGAGGGTCTGAATACATTGAAGGATTATGGTATATTAGAATATTGTAGGAATTGATATGGTGATTATTCTGATATAAGATTCAAGGTCTTACGTTTAAAGGTCAAGGTCATAGATGCATAAAAAGACTCAAATTGTTAATTATCTTGAAAACTATTAATTTTTTTGTAGGAATGTATATTAGAATATTTTATGTATTTTTGCAAATGATTTTGGATATATCCTCAGGTTGACCATGTCCTCAGGTGAGCGTTAAGGCCCATGGGCCTCTTGTTCTTCTACCCAAACATTTTTCTTATTAAAATACGAAAGTGGGAGACAGAGGTAGCACAAATAATTCCAGTGACGGAGTTTGAATAAAATAGTCTTTGTCAAAACAAGGTAGATAATCATAACAATAACAGCATTATGACATTATATACTGGTATTATGTAAGCTGTTTTACCATTATTTTCTTGATAAGGCAACCATTGATTTACAAATATATAGTTTGATAGTAACAAATGATTAAATTGTTTCACATGTAAATCACCTTAGGGTCATTAAATCTTTTCTTTGAATACATTTCAAGGCAAATGCCTTTTCAGGCCTTGTTTTTACTTTTTAATTTAATTAATGAAAGATGGTACCCTTTTCTGTAAATTTTTTTTTTTAAAAATGTGATAACTTTACAGTAAAAAGACTTCTAAGAGAGAGAGAGAGAGAGAGAGAGAGAGAGAGAGAGAGAATACATTGTACTTATAATTTTTGACTCTTAACCTATTGACAATGTCTGTGTTTGATATAAACTTTTATTTTTGAATTTGTCATATGCTACTTTTGAATTTTTATAAAATGATACATTCATATTATCATTTACTACTTTTGAATGTATTATTTCATAAAAATTCAAAAGTAGCATATTTATATTTGGAACCTTATCAAACCAGCTGATAAATTTATATAGTAAAGCATTAAGTCTTAAAATTTTTGATAAATTGAATTTGATTTTCTAAGATGAACATTATGACATTAGAATTAATGATGTTATTTAAACCACATACACAGCATGAAGAAGACTGTACCAGTTAATTAGTGAACTGAGATCCTCTATGAGTCTCTAGGAGAGTCTGAGTTAGTGTATAGAGCCATGTAATCATTATTATAGCTATTTCATGCTTTCTAAATCTGATTGTCTTACACTGATTGATATGGGCAAAAAATTGGATTTTTACTGGAGAAAAGACATACAACAAGGGGTTATGTAATCTATACGATATTCATTTGTCATTGTATTTTGGCGATTCCTACACATCTAAAGTGTTGTAAGATAGATTTACAAGATTGTTAATTCTATGCTGATATCTCTGAATCAATAATGCTATAGTTAAAATATTGATAAAAGAGTGTTCAAGTCAGCTATTTGTGTTTCATTTTTTTCCTCTGTACTTTTTTTAAGAATCGTCATGGTCCAGTACCAAGCCAAAAAAAAAAAAAATAAAAAAATAAAAATAAAAAAAAAAAAAAAATAAAAAAGCAAAAGAATTTTCTTCACATAGTTTAGGCATTGTCTAAATTTATACTAGATATCCTTATCTGGAACCCCCAGCGCCAGATTGACTTTACAATTTTTTGGTCAAAATTTAAGGTAAAAATGGAAATATATTGTTGAATTTGGAATTGAAGGTAATAAAGAGTTAGTAATGAATGACATTGTCGTTTTTATTACAAAACAACTGTAACATTAATAAATTTTGATGATATAAAAAATTGTTTTTGCTGTTGTTTTGAGAGATGATACAGAAACACAAGGAATTGCTTTTTAAGCCCTAATCCATAAAAAATAATAAGATCTAGAAAAAAAAATCAAGTCAATTTGACATTCGCTGATTGCTTGTCTGATTTATGTCTCTGACATTGTACAAATTTTACAATACAGTAACACATTACTAGAATAGTTTATGAACACAAATTGATTTTCCTGAAGTGAAGTCTAGTTTAATGTTCAATAAGTGTTTTTAAAGTAGTTTGATCAACAACTATGGTAACTATGGTTACAGAATTATTTAAACACATACTTCTATGTTACATAAGGTGATATGAATTTAACAAAAGTGGTTGCTTGTATATATTTAGAACTAATTTACAGACATGCCAACTTGCAAGATGATTGAACGATAAAACAACATCTGTATTTAATATGCACACACCAAATTTCAGAGCAAGGAATAGATTGGTCATAAGGATTTGTTGTGTGGCAACCATATTTATAGACCAGGTCGCCTTACAATGGTTACTCAAACAATCGAATCTTGTCATCATAAGGATTATTAAACTAAAAGACTTAATGTTTGAGTCACTTTGTTTGTGACAGCGATTTTTGCTTAATTTTTTTCATAGAAAATCCAATCAACTTGAATTAAGTTTGGTATTTTTCACTTTTTTAAGTCAAGTTTTAACTGAAAATTGCTATATATATCATCAGATTACCTTGGTACATTTTTGCACACAGTTAAAAGTTGCCACCATGGGATTTTACATGTTGAAAATTTAAGCAAATTATAGATGCTTTTGCACATATGATGTTATGCATCAATAAAAACATTACTTGCATTTTTCAACATGTAGGATATAACATCCCAATAACTGGTCCGAATAAAAAAAAATCTTATGTTTTAGAAGAGCTTCTAAAAAATTTAAAAAATATTACAGGTCTGACAGAAAAGGCAGACCTGCCTAAATTTGGAATGTTTAGTGTAGTGAACCAGAATACCTGGGAAATCAACAAACTATAGATGATAAACTCAATATACCTAAGTGATGAGCAACATTATGATCAGTATGCAGGTGGTTGAACTCTTTGGCTGGCCACAAGACACACCTTTGTTTAACATCACCAATAAACTGAGTTGGTATAACTTGTGTAATACTTATGTATTAGAAAATATATTGTTCAGACCATATTTGTTGCATCATATATAGTCTTTTTAAAATGACATTTTCAGCATCCATGATATTTTAGCTCACAAGATTAGACATATATTATTAATCTGTTTATGAATGACACCTATTAAAATATCAGTAAAGGGGATTTTATTGTGTATGTAATTTTAGCTCACCTGGCAAAAAGACTGAGAGAACTTATGACATGACACATCATGTGTCCGTATACCCATGTGTATGTGTGTGTGTCTGTATGTGTGAGTGTTTTCGACATCTCCTCTGAATCTCCTGGACCAGTATTGATGAGAATTAGCATTAAGGGTAATTTGGTGGAAGTTTTTCAAGTTATTACATTTTGGTTGCCACTTTTAATTTTAAAAAGTAGGTTATGATGACTTACATTAGGGAAAAAAAAACATGTTGTTTTGTGTTTTGTTTTTTTTTGTTCTATTGCAAAATGCATATTTAACTAAATGAATACACAACAAATGCTTTAACAATTTCAGACTGATATATCTTAATTTTTATCCAGCAATTGTGAAACATATTTAACAGCATGTATTGATGGTGCTGAGTGACTAGTTTAAAATCAATATGCTGTATGACTGTTAAATTTTGATTCAGTTTATTTTCGCATTAATTTGAAAATAAAGTTATCTGCAAATTCAATCAATGCAATTTGTTTTCATTATAAATAAAAATTTACATAATTAATATATAATACAGTCACTTATTTATTTTTTGAAATTTGATTCGGAAATATTTACAGAGATATTTTCATTGCATACAATAATCCAAACTTTTTGTATTCATTATCATGATATGAATAAATGTTGTAATAATCATTCACACTCCAGGCAAACCTATGGGTCCATTGATTTGTTCAGAATAATAAACTTTTATGTTAGGTTCAGCCCTTTTTATGTGCCTCTTGTTGTACAGTCAGCCATGGTGTCTGATTGGTCTACAGATCAGAGCACCATTTAAACTCTGTTTTAATTCAATCTTAGCAAATTCTAGTATGTGACAGTTTTTTGGTTTGCTTGCCTGAAGTTGTATTTACCCCCACTGACCAGTCTGCTAGTATTGTACAGGTTCAGAGTGCACATTTGGAAACAAATTACTATGTAAAACAAGAGTAGATTGGAGTAACAGCTGTTTATGCAGCAGACAGGGATTCTTTTGGATGGTCGATGATACAAGAGAGTAGCATAGTACATCCAGTGGTTTAAAATTTTATTTTATTTTACTTCTTTTTTTGTTTCAGTGGTGGAATTAAATTTACAAACTTGAAAAATGATGAACGTAAGTATTAAGACATATGCCAGAATTCAAAAAATTCAAAATGTCTCTCTCTCTCTCTCTCTCTCTCTCTCTCTCTCTCTCTCTCTCTGTATATATATATATATATATATATATATATATATATATATATATATAAACATTTATTATTTACGTATAATATATTTTCACTATTTGTAACAATAAGTAACTGATTGTATTTTCAATCAGTAAAAAAAATTTCAGGTTTGCCTTCCCAGTCCTACATACAAGCATTTAAAAACTGCTCAATCTGAGCAAGGGTCTTATGTCATTACAATTACTTTTCACCTTCTTCAAAACTTAAAAGATACAATGGTATTGGTCATTTGTAAATAGAGGAAAACCACAAATGTTCAAATCCAATTTCAAGACTCATTAACCTTGGGTGACCATTCAACTTCAATAGATGTTCTGTCAATTCTTTAAAGTTGAAATTACATTTCCTCCAGTAAAAATTCAGATATTCACTGATCATTTAATTGGTGGGCTGGACAACTCAATATTTATTTTTCTGATTAATGACATAACACTAAGAAGGTGAATTTTCAGTGATTTAAGGCTTATCAGTAGGACTGTTCCATACAAATTCAATTACTAAAGTGTGTATTTATATGAAGCTTGCAAATGTTCATGATTTGAGAACAGAGTCTTTTTATAAACAGAGAATAAATCTAAAACAACCTGATTGGTAACAAAATATAAATAGTGCTCTTGGTTGAGGGATATATATATATATATATATATATATATATATATATATATATATATATAGGCCAATAAGCTCGGGAGATAAAGTTCCCAAGAGGAGACAGTCCTCCATATTTCCCTCAAACAAGGGCACTTTTTACTTTATTTAACTGAACAAAAAGCAATTTCTTTTACTTTTTATACCGACAAAAGCTGCTTACAATATGTAAAATTGCATCTGATAAAGAACTGTAGAAGTTACTGGTTTATAGCTTGTGATCGTAATCTTAAGTACGAGTTACTTGGTAGTGTCCATGATGGACAGTCGTAAATTTCCGTGTCTAGCGGTGAACATTACAATATCTCATGGCAATGTTGACCGCTGCTTCAAACATTGTGAATTGTTTCATACCACGTGATTAGAAATTGACCAATAATAGTTTTAAGATTTTTCTGTGCGGTATAATAATGTAGCATATTGCTACTTATATCATGTGCTTTATTTGTTATAACATTCTTCATATTAAAATAAACTCAGTGTTGACTCTGGCATCTGTGGACATTCGTTCAAAGCTCTGTTAGCTAAACAGTTGGTTAGCAAAAATTTCTATCCTGTGTATTAGTCAATATTGTTTAAGTTTCGGGTCAAAAGTTAATGCATACAATTGCTATAATCAAACAGAAACAAATTCAGTCAAAACCTTATGTCCATAATGAATGTATTTATTTCTACTAACATTTTTGAATTTTCACTAACAATTTGTTTAAGCTAACAAAGTACTGAACAATCAAGCATAGATCATGAATGACCTTCAATGTGTGTTATACCTCTGATACATTTGTGACAACTGCAGTAGCTCAGTTGGTAGAGTGCTAAGCCAAAGCCAAGCCAAGCAAAAAAAAAAAAAAAAAAAAAAAAAAAAAAAAAAAAAAAAAAAAAAAAAAAATTAATTTTCTTCACATAGTTTAGGTAGCCACTGCAGTAGCTCAGTTGGTAGAGTGCTAGCTCCGTAAGTGGGAGGTAATGGGTTTGAAACGCCATCGAGTCTGGCCCAAGACTAAAAAGTGGGTAGTGACTGTTCTTTTGCCAAGCACTAGGCATTATGAAATGAGAGTTGTGGTTCTTTTGGATGGGAACTTAAAATAAATGAGGTCCTGTGTCACAGTAGGCATGGCAAGATCAAGAATCCTACTGTAAAATGCCATCAGCACAACACACAGGCAAAATTTTTGCACTTTCCCTGTAGCTGACGATGTCTTGATATAAGTGAAATATTGTTAAAATGGGACATTAAACACCTTTACTTAACTCAACTCTTATACATTTGTGTGGAACTATTGTTACTATGGATTCACATTACTAGATGTTTTCCAGTAACATTAACATTATGTCAGGGATATTTTCACAACCATTAGAAACAATATGGTTCTTTAACACCCTGACTATATTTTCCATTTAATACTTGCGACATTTTGATGTAAGTGAAGTTATTCTTTTAAAGATGTTAAGAAACAATATAATACAGCAGCCACTCTGGCCAATTTGTACATTATGGTTGTAAATATATATAGTGATTTTGGCTTTAATCAGGTGACATTCAACTCTTGGTCTTAAATAAGGCCCATAGTAGTTATTTTATATTTTACTAGACATTCCAGCAACAGACATTTAAATATATGGATTTTTTTATTTATTTATTTTTTTTTTGATTCAGACAGTCACTATGAAACAACAGACCATATATGTCTCCAGTCTGTTATTAAAATTCAGGTGTTTCATACAACTAAGAAGCAATTTGACCTCCTAATACCTTCTTCCCAAGTCCACTAGCAGTCAAAATAAATGTATAGTGTCTGTTATTAAAGTCACCTACTGACACACTTACTATCAAATGTCATATCATTGTTAAAAAGCAATTTAATCCACCATGGTGGTGACCAGTAGTCAAGACCCAGTAAAATCTATTTTAAATTACTTACTGAAGCATGAACTATTTATTATTTATCTATAAATGAAAAATGTCATATTGTTCTCTAAAAAAATAACTTAACCATAAATAGCTGTTGTATATAGGTGACCACAGGTCAACTTGTTATGTTAAGTTTTTCATGAACTTTACACACTAGCAAATTTGTCTTCTCTTTAGCAAAATTGAACCTGTTTTGGTATATATATATATATATTGTTAGTCAGGAAATTAATGTGTCATGAATTTAATGCAAAGTGCCAATTTTTCAAGTGAAATGCATATTGAAATTAATGCGATTTTTTAAATTCCATTTTTTTGAAAAAAGTTTTGTCTATATTTTGTCTTACAAAATTTTATAAACATTAACTCAGAAATTATTATCTTATGTCTTCCTTTATTTAAAAACACATTATAAACAAACTTTCAGTAGACATTATTTAGATAAACAGTGGAAAGTTAACAAAGGGGGCCGAGGGTAAATTTTTATGCACCGATGACACATTGTTTTAAATTAACCGGGATGGTAAAGAACAAAGAAACATGTAGTCTTTTTTTTTTTTTTTTAAAAAACATACATACACAAATATAACACTTGGAGTTTTTATCAAAAAATGCATTCAAAATTAGGATGTTCATGTTGTCATGTGTACAACTGATCTTCGTCTTCGACTCACAAGTTTAGAATGTTAGATTACTTATAATCACTGTACTGTCAATTTGATGTCCCAGTCAGGGTTCAAAATAATGTATCAGTCAGGATTCTACTCGTAGCGAAATTCCCAGTAGGAAAGAAACAGCAAAAAATTACTGCTAAATAAGAAGGTGTCCTAATTAATCAGTTATGATAACAACTTCCGGTGAAGGGACTTAACTCAGTTTACAATAAACATACAGAAATCGGAAAATAAATTGGTCAGTTGCATTACTCTTTTAAGGTACGACTAACAAAACTGTAAATCCCTTAATATTCAAAATGTAAGTGATTTTAAACTCAGAAAATAAGGGCTTTATTAAAATATGTCCATGTGGACAGAAAAGAGTCATCTAAAAATTTCCTAGCAAAACTAACTTGTGTATGTAAAAAAGCTCCTGGCAGAACAACTGGGTTATGTGTGCCCAATATGAAAAAGAGAGCTCTATTGTAACATAGTACATCACATGATAATTTGCACAATATTGATTGGTCACATACATGGCTTCTATTTTGTATAGCTTTGGGCATTTCTTGACAATGACAATAGTACCCTTGACAGCATGGTACTATTGTTTTTCCAGAGGCATATTATGCTCCGGTGCTTGCCACCTTATAAACTGTCTTATCTCCTTCTTGAAGAGTCTGCCATTTGTAAACAACATGATATCTCGTTTTGCAGATAGAGATTCTCATTTTTATATCCATGGGAATTTTTTTTTTCATTTGTCAAATACAGCTATCTGCACTATAACCTATAGTCTGTGTGATGTATTAAAACATTATTATTTTTTCTTCGGGACGTGCTACAATATTATTGTCTTTGGAGTATAGTGCCTGAGGCTCTGTAAGTATTCTGTATTACAAACAATACCCCCTTCAAAGTGGCATTGATAAATGCATTCAGAATTCAGAATTTTCAATAAATTAAAAAATATATCTGTTGTTTTATTTAAACGATGCTTTTAAATTCACAATCAGTTTGTCCCACATTTTTATATGTGTGTGTCCAGAGGTAAAAGAAGGTCTAGTAATTGCATCACTCCTTTGGTCTGCCCATCCATCTTCCTATCTGCCTGTTTTTTCATCTGTTTATTTGAAGCACTTTTTTATCGCATAGATTATGTAATCTGTAACTTAACTTTATAATTTTTTTCTTAATTAAATAAAATTTTATACATATTGAGCGCATCTGATATTTTGTTGACATTTATTGCCCAGATGATGATGCAGGTACAGTTGCCCTATGGGTCTTGTTATGTCTACAAGTTGAAATACTGGTTATATATATGTACACAATGAATTTGTTCATATTTGATATGTATTATGATAATTAATATCATCACAATGATAAAATTATTTATGTTTGAAGTAACATATGTTAATTTGGTGTGATGATATGTTTAATTCTAATGAATTTACATTTTCATCAAGGGATTTTAGTTTGTTGATAAAAATGATTGAAACTTAATGCAATGATCATGTACATAACATTTTTTATTTGGTACACCATTTTCTATCCTTCACTGTGGTTGATTGGTCTAAACGCTGACTTACATACCACAAGTGTTGTTATTGTCTAGGATTGAATCCCACTCTGACAGTTCCTAGTGTTAGTAAGAACATTATCAGTAATTATATCCGAGATAGTGGATTTCTCAAGTACTTGTCCTGGTTTCATAACTGACTTCATCATTCATTATGAGTAAAATAATCATTACTGCGGCTTAAAATGGCCTCCTTCAACTTAAGTCAGTCTGTTAAAGTCGGTATGTGTTTTAGTTCATTATATTTGTTGTAAGGACTCTAGCGTCAAGCCTGGCATTGCCATAAGGCAAGACTTAGGTGTTACTATTCCAGTGTTACCATAGGCAGTGGCGTCAACATGTCAAAATGTGAAAGTTTATGTTAAAGTCCATATGTCTTAAATTAATACTAATTTTCAATGAAAATTTTAACACAGTTTAAACATGTAGTTTAATAATGATTATATGAGTATGCAAGCTGATGTTTAAACTGATGGTTAAATTCTTGCATTTTCACAGAAAAAAAGGGAATTTTGAGAAAATGTGAAAGTTTATGTGAAAGTCCATATCTCTCACTAATACTGTTATTTCTATGAAATTTGCAACACAGTTCAATCATACAGTTTAATTGTGATTACATGAGTATATAAGCTGATGTTTCAACTATTTTTGGGATAAAAACTTGCATTTTTAAGAAGAAAGAGAATCTTAGAAATGTATTTTTTACTTGATCAAAAACTAACCAGGCAAGACATTTAATTCTGTGGATTTCTTGTATATAATCAATATAGCTGTATGATTTTCAAGGTTTAAACATGCATGTGTCCATGATTTATGTCCTAAACTATGATACAGATTAAAACAAATATACTACTTGATCTTTACAAAGTTTTTTTTATAATAAATATACCTGTTTAAATGTTTACAGCTTATAGATTTCAAGAAAATCTTATCAAAACCATGATGCAGATAGAGAATACATACTTTGAACTAGCCAGAACCTGCCAACAGAACTGTTTAGTTATATGTGACAGAGGATTAATGGATGCAACAGCTTGTGAGTTGATTAACTTAGTTTTAATAACTGTCATTAACATTTTTTATAGTTTTACTTAGTGCACAATATGATAATTATACTGTTTTAGAAGTAACATGCTTGTTGCTTGGAAATAACAGGAAATAAAATCGCTTTAGCAAGTGGTGTTAGAAACTGGCTTTATTGCTTTGTTTGCAAGCATTTCTGATACTGTTTTAGACTTATTCTGAAAAACATGAACAGAACTTGGAAGCAACAGCCAACACCATCAAGAACGCTATACAAAATATCATACCCAGAAATCCAGTTTTCAGTTCAAAACTTGCAGATGGTGTGTTATCCTGATGCTGGCTTTAAAAACATAGGAAATGTTTTCAAAAATGAAGGTCAGCATTATGACGAGCCATAATTATTAGCTCAGCTTGTTAAAGTCAGGTGAGATTATGGCTTACCTCAGGGTGTCTGTGGAATGTGTATATACATACACCTTAATCTTTAATCTTCTTCTCTGTAGTTACTGGTTATAATGATACCAAATTTGGTGTGATAGGTTTCTATATTGAGTAGATTAAAGTTTCCTCATGGCATCTTGGATGTTGCATCTCTCAGTGGATTGTTAATAGACCAGATAAGGTGTCTTGCTAATGTCGAGAGTTTTAGATTCACAAATCAATTTCCCCTCTCTTACTACAGATACAATTTCAAGTACCTGCATTAGGTCTGAGATAAAACAAGCATTTCTCTACATATGATTATTAATTCTTGATTTAGTTATTTTCTACCTAAATGACATTTGTCCATTAATCAGTTTTCAAAACCTTTATCTTTATTTACTTTGGTTAGATTTACCGAAAGACCAGTGGGTGAAAATGAAAACAGAGAATCAGTGGAATGAAGTAGATTTACGAGATAATCGTTATAATCAGATCATACACATGGTATCAGCAGCCAATGGAGCTGAACCATTTTACACTATAGAGGGCCATGACACAAGACATGAAGATTTGTCAACGGCTAGAAATCTGGATGAGATTACGGCACAGGTAAACAAAAGTACCAAAATGAATGAAGGGATGAGGAACTATATACCAGTTGGTAGTAAAACCAGGGCCCATTTTCACAAAGTATTTAGTTGTTGTATTGTTGTTTTAACATCGCATCAGCAATTTTTCAACTAGTTATCCAGTTTTGTGAATGTGTGGGATGTGTGATGCTGTGCAACGTTGTTCTCATTAAGGTTTAATTGGTAATTAACTTGCCTATGTCATTGTTCTGTTAAGCCTTTGGTAGTATGTATATAAAGTACATGTATAAAGGTTATCTACTTGAGCTGGTTTGAAGGTTAAACCTTAGAGATCATTATAAAAAGTGTAAAAGTTGACTGGTCACAGAATTCCTCTCTATAACTGTTTAGCCATCATTTGTAACGTGCCTTTTTGACAATAGGGCTTTAATTTGACCCTTGACTTTCTGAAATCAAATTTACTTTTCTTCAAAATTTGAAATCATTTATAAAAACTACTCTGCTAAAAAAAAGTCAAATTAATTTCCCAAAGTTAAAAAATAATCTCAAAAGTCTTATGGGGCAGGGGATCTCTGTCTGATTGGTTAAAAGTGCATGCTTACAGGTTACAGGTTGTCTTATTACCTAGGTTGGAATCTCACTTGGACAGATTCTAATATGAAAAAATGTTTGTTAGCTCATTTACCAAAGGCAAAAATCAGTGTTTTTGACCAGTTTAGCTTTCTCTTCCATCCTAGAACTGACAGCCTTGAGTATAAAAAAAGAATCTTCACTGGGGTTTAAAAAGCCATGATCCCACTCCCTCAAAGTTTCTCACTTGAAGCTCTGAACAGCCGATTCAGTGGAATGTATATCAGTGTTTCATTTTGTATTTATTCTAGGCATGGGTTGGTCATCCATATTATGATGTTATAGACAATGCCACAGGATTTGAAGAAAAAGTTATGAAAATGATTTCGGTAAATATATATATATCAAGATTAGATTTTTCAGAAATAAGGATATTTTATTTGATCAAGAGAGAAACTTGAACTGAACATAGTTTTGTTTTACCCTTAAGTATACAAATATATTTCAGTTTTCATGTCCAAGTCAAGTTTGAATTATGTATAAGAGAAAATTGTTATCTTGTATGTGTCAAGATGACCAGATCTACTGGGTACATGTATACATATATACTTAGGATGGTACAAATTCTAGTAATATTTGGTTATAGATTTTTTTTTTGCAGAAACAAATCATTATGTTACATTTGTTCACTAAATGCATACCCA
Source organism: Tegillarca granosa (assembly GCA_029721355.1). NCBI lineage: Eukaryota > Metazoa > Mollusca > Bivalvia > Arcoida > Arcidae > Tegillarca > Tegillarca granosa. Next base: position 11,917,734 of record CM056607.1, read on the forward strand.
GCCACCATTAACCATTTTACTCAATATTACATGGAAAATGAAAATAAATAATAGTATACATAACATCAGGAAATCATTAGGCTGTTAGAGTATGCTTTCTGTCCATCAAGTTGTAGACAGTGAAAATTCTTAAAGTATTCTTGAGGCTGTCACATGTTACACACCTGTTTGACATCAAACAAACAATGATTTACATTAATCAATAATCTTCTGTAAAGGATGAATAATTATGTTGATTTCTAGAAGTGATAGCAATCCTTGATGTTTTTTTTTTCTAACATTTGTATATATAAATAGGTTCGACACAACCAAGTAGATAATTATCTCTCCTCCAAACCATGTGTTACTCTATAAAACATTTTAAAGCTTTTCCAACATCTGGCATCATTCGTTTAAGTATAGAATCTCAATTTGAAGTGTAGATTTTAGGGTACTGGTTATTGGTTTATTTAGAGAATTATAAGTCTATAATATAGAAATAGTTAAGTCGAGGTTTCATACAGAAGTTTGTTTCATCCAACTGAAGTTACAAGCAAAACGCCCAAAATTTTGAACCTGTTATACCAGACATCTGTTATGTTTTTGGTCATAGACTTTGTTGTCATTGTTGCTTTATATGGATACAATTTTTAATGATTTATAAGACTGTAACTTCACAATTTTGTTTTCATTTGGAAATAATTCAGTTTTAAGCAATGATCAAGCTCTTTCTTAATTAGAAGTAAGCATCATGTTAACTAAATATTTATGATGGAATGAAGATGACAAGAAACAAATTCATTATATTCATGTATTACTATGAGAGGTTAAAAAGAAACAAGATTATGAAATGCTTAACTTTTTAGTAAATGTAATAAAATTCTTAGACATTTGTATTAAAATCAGCTGTTATTAATTAAATTTTGAAGATAAAGATGAAATTAATTTTTTTTTTTTGTTTATGGAATGGAAACTCAAAATCTTTATACATGCTTTTAAATGCACTTTCAATTAACTTTTAACACAATTAAATTCAGGCCTAAAATTGAAGTCAATTACTTCTGTAATGTTCATTGAAATGTTGAAGAAGGATATGTATATTTTATTATTATTGTTGTGTTCAACATCTCTATGCTACAGGCAGTTTGTAATCGGCTTGGTATAGATGCTGGTGATAGATTAAGTATCAACAGCAAGAAGAGAAAGTTCCTTGTTAAAAATCTTGCAGATCTTAAAGTAAGTTGAATTTATACAGAGGAATATTTAGGTTTAACTTGATTGCAGCATATCAAAATGAAAGTTGTATGTTAAAGTCAGAAGTTGAACCTTATAATGTTTACAGGAGTCAGGTGAAGCTTATGATTCTGCAGAATCCTTGTTTGAATGTAAGATGTTTTTATCTGCTTGTAAAGCATTCAGTGATTGTAAGGGTGCCTCGGTCAGGAAACTTACAAATCACACTGAGTGTCTAGAAAGTTTATAAGTTCACTTGCCTAAGGTTTGTGGTTGTCTCTGGGTATTCCAGGTTCTACCACCATTCTAGAACTGACTTACTTAATATTAGTAAAGGAATCCTGACTGAGGTGTAAAACACCATTAATCAAATCAACTATTCTCTTTTAACAGTGTATAAGGATTACTTATAACTCTTTTTATAATGTTACATATTTATTTATTCTTTGAATCTCTTACTTACAGAATTTTCCAGCATATCAACAGTTTATTGTGGTACATGATTATTTGGTTACTCCTAGTCGTAAAATGCAGGCCAGAATACGACGAAGAGGCCAGAATGGTAATTATAAATATTTTATATGCGCTTACTTCAAAATTGTTGAATGAAATGTAAGTAACATGTTCATTTAGACATTAGCAGACAAAAGTTTCTATTATTTAATAGATTGAATGTCACATTTTAGTACATCATATGTAAATTTGTTGAATTATCATAGAATAACTATATGAATACTATTTTATGTTGCAGTTATTTGTTCTTGAAAATGCATAGCAATTGGACTATACTCTAGGTAGAGTCCCCTGATATCCAAGTGTAGTCCCTTGTGTGACCCTCTACAAACAAAATCGAGTTACTTTATTTAGTTGATGCTTTTTATTGTTGTACACTGATATAAAATGGCCTTCGAAGCAAATTACAAATGTAAATTCAGAAAGTCTTAATGACTTGTTCATAAATATAAAAATAAATAAGGCTAAAAAGTATCTGATAGATATTTTAAATACGTTTCCTAAAAGCCAGGACAAATGATGATGACTTTGGAATCTACAAAGATTATTTAAATCATCCATATTGTTTATGATTTTTGAAAATCTTTTGGATTATTTTTTGCTCTTCGAAATTCAAGACGTAAAATAAAATAAACAGTTAATTTGACAAATAATTCTTGCTCAGATTGAAAAAAAAAACGTAAAATAAAATTAATAGTTAATTTGACAAATAATTCTTGCTCAGATTGAAAAAAAAACCGTAAAATAAAATAAATAGTTAATTTGACAAATAATTCTTGCTCAGATTGAAAAAAAAAAAAACGTAAAATAAAATTAATAGCTAATTTGACAAATAATTCTTGCTCAGATTGAAAAAACCCATAGACATTTGTTGTACTAAATCTTTTATGGACCTTTCCTATAAGAACAGTTCTCCAATAGTGTTGTCTTGATCAGTATAGTAACCTCCCATATAGGCTTGGTCGCTATACCTCTCCAGATAACACTATAGGAGAACAGTTTCCTTGTGAGAGTTCCATATAGATTCAGTATTGGGTGTCATTAATTCTCTAGACAATAAATTGTATTTATTTATTTGATTAATTTTAATAGGCTTCATGTTGGAATCTCAGTGGGTTAAAATCAGAATTTGTTATTTATTTACTAATTTATAATATCTTTATATATTTGATATAGGTTTTTGGACATTTACTCACACTATTAGACGTCCTGAGATTAATAAACAAAGTGTAGAATTAAGAATGGCTATTACTCAAAGAGATTATAAAGTAAGTTTATTACTTTTACAGCAAGTTTATTTTAATTTGTCTGTACATGGTGTAGAGGAACTAACATCACACTCAATGAATGTGAACTTCAATATGGACATGAACTGGTTAATAATTGTAGTTAAAAGTTCTTTTAATGATTTAAATATGCAAAGTGATTTCTTTCATTTGATAATTTTGCAGTAGAGAAAGGAGAACTTGAATCATAACTCCAGTATAACTTGAATGTGGGCATGAAATGTTTGATATTTATGGTAAATGGTAAAATGTTTTTTTAAAGGACTAATATGCAGACCAGTGATGTTGTTCATCTAATAAATTATACAGGTCATCAATAAAGTTTTAGCTCATCTGACGTAACAAAATATGTGGAAGTTGAAAATATTTTTTTTTAACAGACTTCAAAATGTATACTTGATTTCAGTAAACCTGCTCAAAATCTACTAAATTCAAGACTTTTCATTACATTTTGTTGGCCACCAAAAATAACAGGATTTTACTTATATTATTCTTTGAGCCACAAAAATAAATAAATAACTTAAAAAAAACCATAGTGGGTTTCTTTGTTTTCAAAAACCATAAAAAACAAGAATTGAAAGCAAAAAGTCTTCCTTAAATGCACACTAGAATTATACTCTTTTTCAAAAGCAAATAATTATGAATTGATTGAAAAACTCTAATTTCAGATTTTAATGGCACAAAAGGATGACAGACATCATTCAATATTTAAAAAGAGATTTTGTTTTCTATGGAATAATCAATATTTTCATTTAGATGCTTATGAAGAACCATGTCCTAATAGGTAATGTCTTATCTGCTTTTTCCTTATTTATCTGTACATAGATTATATCATAGAGTTCTATAAAAACAATTTTGAGGATAACAAAATTAAAAGAAGTTAATGAGGTAAATGTTGACAACCACATAACAGCTCTGTCATGTCCTTTTCCATTGAGGCATAAATAATGTTGCGTAATGCTTGGTATACATTTAATATATTCTGGGGCCATGGTGTTTGATTGTTAAAGTTATCAACCTTCAGAACCATATTGTTGGTTTGACTCTAGTTCACTGCAAGTGAGAAATGGTTTTTCCTTGACATCAGCCTTTATCTGTTGGCTTTGTACCAGTATAATACACTGTGTGTTTTGCGATTTTTATCTGCAACACTGTTGGCCAGTAAACTTGCAATGGTTGCCATCAGTACACAATAGTATAATGCAGATCAGGAATACTTGCACAAACTCACCTACCACATGAACTTGTGTTTAGATTTATCATAGAGATAAATAAAAAATTGTCTTATCAGGAATATCTACCAAAAACTGAATGGATGACCTTAACTGACTTACTAATTAAATTACTGTAAAGTGTTCAAATATATCTCTAATTCATTACTAATTAAATCACTGCAAAATGTTTGAATATTTCTTAAATTTATCTTGTAAATCATGTACTTTCCTGTTTTTTTTTTATTTCATATAGTTGTAAAGGACTTGTGCTGTTAGAAACGTACACAACTTTAGAAGGTGATGCATTAAAACTTCCTGATTTCCTGGATATACAAAAGGAGGTTACAGAGGATCCAGCATATTCCATGTTCAATTTATCTCTAAAAGAAGAGATGGATAGAAAATAATGTTATTTTGTAGGTGCTTTTTTATTACATTGATCAATTATATGTATTTTTTTTCAGTAGTTTTATCTGTTTTTATTGTCTAGACAAAATTTGTCAAGATACAGCATGGTTATTTTGAATATCTGCAGAATGAGAAAGTTTAGTGTATCAAAATAACACCAAGCCTTTTCTTTTTATTATTGGTAACTTTTCTGGGCTCTATTATATGGAAGTAAAATGTTTGATTTCCAATGTCATCAACAGGTATTTAAAGTTTCCTTGAACTTTGGGCTTATCAAGCTGGGGCATTATCTTGGGTATATAAAAACTGACTGTTGTGAACCTAGCGACCTTTCTAGCAGGGGCATATCTAGATATCTGCCCCTTGTTGATATTGACTTTTCCTTGGATGAGACAAGGTCCATCATAACTTCCAACATAAGCTGCACTGGAGCAACATATAATTAATTTGCAGCTTCAATTTGGACATGTGAAACAGAAACACTGCAGGTGGTCCAAGAATTTTTTCTGCATCATTGATATTAATCACCAGTCTTTGTTTTTATATGTTTATAGAGATTGAAGTCTCAGGATATTTTTCTGATTTTTATTTTCTGAATCATTGATGTCAATTTAAACATTAAAACTGCCAAGATGAATGTAGAAAAAATGTAAATTTTTGAGAAATTGTCTTATTTACTCTGGCAATTCACTTTCTTACAAAAGGTTAAGTCCCCATGTTGTTCCTTTTGAAATTTCAATGTTATTCTAAATTATTTGATACAAATTATAGGTCCTTTGAATTTTCTGCAGATGAGACAGGATTTGTGCTGTATTAAGTAGAGTCCTATTTCTCTATAATGTAATTTTTTATTTCAATAGAACAGTGTTTTATCAAATACCAGAAGTAAGTTAAAGTAATTATTAGGTCCAATAGATGTTTCTCAACTCAAGTCATTCTTCCTAATTTTTATCCAAACACCTTGAAGACTGAAATTTAAACTACAGGCAATTGCACTTCTACAGAATGAATCTCCTAATATCAGAAGGGATCAATGAGAGAGTTATGTATAGTTAAATTTTGTACGGAATAAAAAGTTGATGTAATTGCAAGAATTGCTATACTGTACAAAAAATATGAATATGGTGAAAAGAAGTGGGATATATGGAATTACAGCCTGCAAATTGGATAATTTTGATCTGTAAGTTTTTATTTAGTTGAATGTTTTAGTTCATTGAAAAAGGGAGAAATAGGAACATACATAATATGCAGAATTTTTTAATTTTCTGATTGTAACTTTGAAAGTATGGTTCATAAGATTAAGAATTAGGTTTGTTTTTGTATATGTTGTATACCAAGATTGTTTTATATACTCAAAAATGCCAAATTTTCTTCGCAGTATCCAGCACTTTCATGCCAAAGAAATACTGAAAAATCACAAATATTTGTATTTTGTAATTTCTTGGTTAAGTAATTCTATGTCAACAAAATGATTTTACTTACCAAGGTCTCAGTGGGATTTATTTTTACAAATCGCAATGCCATGCAATGTTCTTCCAGACTTTTTTAACTTAAAAAACCACAAAATTTAAAGCCTACAAATATTTATGATTCTACCATATAGTTGGCTCTTTTTACTAAGATATGCATTTATTTTATTGAACTTTTAATTTTTATGAAAATTAGAAATTTTAGTAATTTAAACGAAGACTATCTTTAAGCACAAAACATTGGCACAAACCAGTATTAGGATTTTCAGGGTTGCATTTAGAGTGCAGCATTGCAAAATTGCTAGCAGGGTACATACACACTCCTGCAATAATGTTTAAATGCCTGCAAATATACATGTATAAAGCCACTGTGTGCATTGAAAAATAATTGGCTTTTTTTTTAATCACTGAAAATAAAATTAGGTCTTACCTTCATTTTTAAGTTATTTATTAACATTATTTGACGTTATCGATGACAAAGTTATATGTTGGTAAGAGATACTCAGAAAACAGAAGTGCATTGTTTCTCTGAAAGCAATGGGGGATATCCCCCCCATTTACCAATTTCTAGATGCAACCCTGTATTTTTACTTTTGGAAAGTGGCTTGTTTTATTTTACAGAACCTTCTGTAGTGAAATATGGATCGACAACATTTTATTTACTATCAAAAGCTTAGCTTACCACATTTTTTGAGGCACAGTTAAGGTGGAATTAAGGCATTTAACACCCCAATTCACCAGAGTACTTCACTTATGTGTTGGTTAGTTTAAACGTTCAATGTTTGGCTAGGAAACTGACAAATTATCTCACACTATGATCTTATTAAATAAAATTTCAAACTAGATATGAGAAAATTAGTTGAGTTATGTAATGGTGTTTAACGTCCCAGTCAAGAATTTTTCACTTATATCGAGATGTTGCCAGCTATAGGCGGAAGTGCAGAAATTTTGCCTGTGCATTGTGCTGATGGCATCATACAGCAGGGTTCTTTATCATGCCACACCTGCCATGACATGGGACCTCGTTTATTTAAGTTCCCATCGAAAGAACTGTGACTTTCATTTCGTAATGCCGAGTTCTTGGCGAAAGAACAGTCACTACCCACTTTCAAGTCTTGGGTCAGACCCGGCCGGGGTTCAAACCCACAACCTTCCACTTACAGAGCGAGCACTCTACCAACTGAGCTATAGCAGTGGCTTATGAGAAAAAGAGCTGTGATTCATAAACTGACAGATTAGACCAATTTCATAACTAATGTTGTCAATTGTTAAAAAAGTACTAACTTTTTTTTGTGCCAAATGTTTCTCTGAATGATGGAAAAAGTTCTTACATAATTTTCTGCTTAACAGTGATTTTTTCATCCAATTATAAATTCTGACGATTTTAATCAGTATTACAAACATGCTTAAGAAAAATCTATGAAGTCAGTTATGTGAATGAAATAATATGTCAAGAATCTGATTTTTTTTGTAAAAATACTTTGGTTTTATATGTATTGTATTTATATTTATACACTTTTATTTGTATTTTTCTTATAACATTTACTTTTGTTGTGTTGGTTGATGTATTATGTAAGTTTGGAAATCCAATTAATGAGTATATTTTAAAAATTAATTGGAAGAGATTGTTATTAATAAATTTTCATTTTATTATGTAATTTGATCATACTGGTTTTAATTTTTACTCTGCTATTTCCCCTTTATGTCGCATACTTAGGGTTATGAAAAGGTAAGGATAAGTTGTATAATTAAAGCAGAATGTAAAAAAAAAAGATGAATAGATAAACATATTCTAATTACCATTTAAGTTTATCATGGTTGTCATTTATAGCAAAAAATTCTTAAATTCTCAAAAACCATCAAAGTAAGAACATTGGCTTCAATTTTCAAAAACATTTACCATTCAGAATTAACATAAGTGACATGTTTTTTTTTGTTTTTTTTTAAAAAAAAGAGTTAAATCTCAAAAAATATCTACCATCAAGTTCAGAACATTGGCCTGAATGTTGCCAAAAATTTGAATGTTTATAGCTAATGATAGGATTAAAGAAAAGGTCCGACTTTTACTGTTGTCTGTTTCCTCTATTTTGTCGCAAATTCCCTTGTGAAACATGATTTTCTTATTTTAGTAACTTTTTTAAGTTTTGTTTAATGAGTTAGTAACTATAAAGGACTTTGGAATGAAAAAAAACATCAGCTTCCGAATGCAATCCTGTTTTGTTGATTATAAACTTACCTAAAGAAATCTACCAAAGCATTAGAAATTGAAATATTTAAGACCTAGTTTGAAACTTTAGGAAGTTAAATTATTTGTCATATAGACTGTGTTAGTTTCAAAAACAACTTTTTAACCAATTGCCATGTGAAAAGATTTTTGACTGATTTATTGGTTTATTTATGTTAAATTTTAATTACTGCAAAAATTTGGGCCATATATGTTAGCTAAGAGACTATTTGAGTTGATATTTATGGCATGCTTTCAAATTTTTACCATAACATATACATGGTAAGGATGTTATGGCATATTTTTGTTATGTTGCATATTAAAGAGTTCTATGTTCAGGTAAAAAAAACTGTATACTTAACACATTTATTACATTCCATATTGCATAGTGTAGATCTGACATGATGCTATTTATATGTTTTATTATAAAATTTGCTGAAACGGAAATTGAAATGATTAATTATTGTATCTTAAGAAGACTTTATTTAACCTATAGAAAATAATATATGTGTAGATTATATACTCTTATCTCCTATGCCTGTATTTTGTTATCGAGGTCTACATATACAGATACCAAAATCAGTTAGTTGGTTTTGTATCAGTATTTGTGTCTCTGGGTAATGTACGCATACATAAACACACAAAAAAAGTGAAAACTGATTGAAACACAAAAGTTGAAAATAAGGTCAAGATTTACTGTCATTTGGGAAATTTTATTACAGTGTGTTTTAATAAAAATGATGTTTCAGTTGTCGGCACATTTTTATTCAAGTAGTTGGCAGTGTATTTAAAGTGTCAAATTGAATATAGTTTGTCGTTTTATTTACATATGATGTTTTGTAAAATAAAAAAAATAAAAACAATAAAAAAAAGTGATAAATTATTTAGATACTGAAGATGCTGGCAGAAAGTTTGTTTTAAGATTTTTATATACATTTATCAGTAAGATGAAAATTTTTAAAAACTATGAAACAATTCAAAATTATAAAAATGGTTGTCACATGTACATGATGTAATATGATTTTATAAAAGAAGATAAAAAATAAATGTAATATTTAAGAAATCTAACAAATTTTATGGAGGATGATATCTCTGGCCACTTTATTACTTTGCTCACTAAATTTTTGATTTTTTACCTGTTTTCAAAAAATATTAAAATTTATTATTTATAATTAAGCACAGTATTTAAATTTGAACATGTTGATTAGACATGTTAAATGCAGGGTATAAAGAATTGACAACAGTGATGTATGGTGATATGTATTGTTTTAAATAGATGGATTCTATATTTTATTACTAGTGCATGTACTTGAATTCCTATTATATTCTTAGTGCATTCTATGATAGATTTCCAAACTTTTTAGCCTATCCTACCAAAGGGTCATTTGCCATCATGTGTTCATTTACATGTAGGATATTTTGTACATGTGTAAGATGTATCCCTTTATAATACATTATAACAAATTGTCTATTTTATTTTGTACCAGTTATTTGTTGAGTCTGGTGAAAAAAGCCTATAAATGTGTTTTTCTTTAAATAGATCAATCAGAAAAAAGTTTTGAGAAAAATAAAACAAAATTTAAAATGTTTTGGAAATACTTGTTCAAAAATCCATATTTTTTAAACACATGAACTGTATAATCTGAATTATAATAATATTCCTAGGGCATTATCTAAAAGCTTTTTGAAATGTGTTAGCCAATCTTGCTAAAGGGTCATATGCCATAGTGTGTTCACAGTTGATATCTTGTATAGGTTAAAATTTATCTTAAAATACATGTATATGATCCCTGTGGATTGATAATTCAGTAGAGCCAGATCTGCTAATATATAACCTTTTAGACTGTGCATGAACTTCAAAATCTTCATTTTGGCAGCTATGTAGTTTTATGTATATTACAAACCACATTTCATATAAAGAATGTTTTTGTCGAGCCTAGCATTGCCATAAGATGAGTAAGGTGTTACTTTTCTGGTGTCGTAGACAGCGTGTCAAAATGTGAAAGTTTATGTTAAAGTAATGTAATTTCTACTCGATCAAGAAACTAACCAGTCGAGACATTTAATTCCGGGGAATTATGGTTTAGCTATATCATCTTTGTTTTTGTTTTTGTTGTTTAAATATAATTTAGATTTTGTAGTCTTTCTTATGTTTTCAGTATTAACATTTGGCTTGTGTTATGAATTCTTAGATGTTTATGCACAAAATTATATCATTCAGATATTGATAAATATACCTTATTTGGGCTGTCATAGTAACAAAATTGATTATTTCAACAGATAATGGCATGTGGCAGATTTAAATCTTAGGTGTTTTGCGGCATTGTTTTACACTTTACTAAGTAAAGGTCAAAGTATAATGTCCTTATTTTGAAATAAACTTAAAATTGCTATATCTTCACTATATGTAAAGAGTAAAGATTTTGTCATGGGGTTTAAAGTTTAAATGTCTTCCTTAAATAACTTTCAAACTTGAGTTAAGGTCAAAGGTAAATTCATGCAATTGTTTTTGTCGAGCCTGGCATTGCCATAAGGCAAGACTTAGGTGTTACTTTTCCAATGTTGTCGTAGGTGGCGGCGGAGGCGATGGTGTGTCAAAATGTGAAAGTTTATGTTAAAGTACTACTCTATCAAAAATTAACCAGGCGAGACATTTAAATCTGTGGAATTCTTGTTTATTTACTCTTTTCTTTCATTAAGGCCCATGGGAATTTGTTCATTATTTTTACACCAAGTTTTATCTAAAGTGGCATGCTTTGTTACTTTTCCTTTTTGTAACTCTAGCCTAGAACTCATTGTTTGAGTGAGTTCGTATGTGTATGATAGCCTTAAACAAGTGTTTATTATCAAACACCCTCTATATATAACTTAACCAAATTTCAAATAACCATTCCTTATTTGTTTTAGCTTTTACTAGTCTATATCTGTAGATGTTCTGTGTATAATGTAATTTTTTAAAGCACTGTCCAGACACATGACTTATATGAGTTTGCTTTTCAAGTACAGAAAATTTTGTATATGGTTAATAATGTGTGTAATGATTTCATTCACCTTTTTGTATCATTCTTCATTTGAATGTAATATGTTAAAACATGGCTTTAAAAAGAGATATTTTTGTTCTGTTTTATTTTATATCAGGTACATGTTATGTCTGGTGACAAAGTGCTTTAGATTTTTTACATGGTAACACTGTAATATTTTATAAATCATTTAGAAAAATAAAATTTTTTAAACAAAAAATGAAAATAATTTTAAAAAGTAAACAAAATGTCCATATTATTTAAACAGATGACAGTATACTCAGAAATATTTGTAGTAAGTTTTATACATATCAATGATTTTTTGAAAATTGTCAGGGTTTTAAAATCTGTTTGGTATTTTGTGAGCACTTTGTTTAAGTGATCTGTATCAATCACCAGCTATAGTGATTTGTATCAATCACCGGCTTTATTGATCTATCAATCCCCAGCTTCAGTGATCTGTATCAATCACCAGCTTAAGTGATCTGTATCAGTCACCAGCTTTAGTGATCTGTATCAGTCACCAGCTTTAGTGATCTGTATCAATCACCAGATTCAGTAATCTGTATCAATCACCAGCTTTAGTGATCTATCAATCCCCAGCTTCAGTGATCTGTATCAATCACCGGCTTTAGTGATCTATCAATCCCCATCTTCAGTGATCTGTATCAATCACCAGCTTCAGTGATCTGTATCAATCACCAGCTTTAGTGATCTGTTTCAGTCACCAGCTTAAGTGATCTGTATCAGTCACCAGCTTTAGTGATCTGTATCAATCACCAGATTCAGTAATCTGTATCAATCACCAGCAAAATATACTCCTTTCTGATAAAGAAAACCTTCCATTTTGTGTCGAAATGTTTACTAATAGACCCTTTTCCTAACTGGTGATGAGTTATCCTTCTTGATATGAACTCTCTAGTAACTGATTTCAAAATGAGATAAACACTGTGTTGGTCCCAAGTAGGGAAGAATGATGTGACACACCAGTTGAATTTAAATGTTAACACACTTAAATCTTTTAACCCAATTTTTGAAGTTAATGTTACCATGTAGAAAACATTAAATTCCTTTAAGTAGCAATTTCATAAAAACAAGAAAACAAGTCTCCTTTGAATTTTATTAATCTGTTAATTACAGAATTCTATTCAAGTTTGTTTATTAACATTTAAAACATTTTATTAATTTTTGTAAATGTCAGTTCTTTAATTTATTTATTTGGAACATTAAGAAAAAATTTTTTTAGTTGAATCACTCATACATACTATGTAATGAAGCCAATCATAAAATTTACCTTAAATTGAGCTAACTGATGAATTAATTATCCATAAATAGATTGGTGACTTTTTGACATGTGGTTTAAAAACTTCAAATTAGCATAATTTGTGTTGCTAATTGACTAGAGCTTGGGTAGTTTAAGGGTTATGATAAGATATTTTATTTTTTAAAACTAATACATTAATAATCATAACCTGTTCATTATTTGTCAAAAAATGTTCAGATATTCAGAAATTAAAGGTATCGTTTTGAAGATCACATTAACCTTTTAACATCTATATTTAGTTCTGAACAGAAATGTTTAAATTTAAATGGTAAATTTGTTTAATTTGAAAAAAAATCTTAGTTAAGAAATGATTGTGAATCTGTGGCCGTAAGACACACATTTATGTTAACATAAATATACATGTGTGTTAAATACAGTGTCAAGCTCATTTTTGTGGAGCTGGCATTGCCATAAGGTGAGACTTAGGTGTTACTTTTCCGGTGTCATCGTAGGCTTCAACGGCGTTTCAAAATGTGAAAGTTTATGTTAAAGTAGTGTATTTTCTACTCGATAAAAAACTAACCAGGCGAGACATTTAGATTCGTGGAATTCTTGTTTTATTAATGAGATTTCTGGAAATTCTAATAAACAGGAGGTGCAAAACTGGTCTTTTATTTAGATGACTCATTTTTTCCTCGATTTTGTTGCATTGATGCTTGAATTTAATGACTTAGAAAAGATAAGTAATTTTATTCTAAATATAAAAAGCAAAATATGACAGTTTGACAGTTTTACAATTACTTTGTACTGATTTGTCTACATAATTTGTCAAATGCCTTTGATAATCCTTTTCTCAAAGTACTCATAAATTCGTTGCAATATTTAGATCATGAACATAAAACATAAATTATTAAATTAAATGATGATCAGTCACCATTCCATTGTGCTTTTGAAATTCAATTATTGGTACTTAATGTTCTGAAATTGGTTTTGTTGTAAGTTTGGGAAAAAGTATGTTAAGAAAATTAAATTGGTTATACAATTTTCAGTGTGTTGATTATAACTATGACTACGGTAGGACATGGTATTACATTTTGTTAATAATGTCAGATGAATTCAAAATTGTTTTAGTCAGAAATTCTAGTCTAGAATAGGTACATGCATAGTTTAAACTTTTTATGCTTAAAATTTCTTCCCTGAAATTTTTTTTTCAAAACTAAGTTATAGCAATGTTACCATATCTTTATTGTTTCAGAAATTCAGGATTACTGCATGCTTGTGTTGATTTTTCAAGATGCATTTTAATATGGCTAGAATTATTTATTTCTACAGTTTACTGTATTCTACAGTATTGTGTATTTACTGGTAAATAAAATTATCCTATTTTTGTTTCAGTGAAACTCTTGTTTTCCATTTTGTAATGTTTAACTTGCCTGACCACAGGTCATGTGATTTTATGGCATATCACAGGGTGTGTATGTGCATGAATGTGTTGGTTTACATAAGTTTGTTCAAATTTAGCAACACTTATCTTGACTTCTCTTTAACTAACAAAAATGTAAGACTTAAAGTACTGGACAAATATTCACGAGTCTAAGTTTACAAGTGTATATGGCTGGTGCAGTTCAAATTGCCATGGCTATCAAAACTAGGCCAAGGTGACCTCGGGGTTCAAAAATTTTCAAAAATTATACTCAATATCCAATACGGTAATGGTAGAAAAATTATGATGAAATGTTTGGCTTCTCTGGAATCCTAAGCCAAATTTTGGATCATTTTAAATTCTGTCAAAAATTAAAAACCATTTGGTTTAAATTATTTAATGACCTGAAGACATTAAAATGTGTCTGGTTGAACTTAATTGACACTTAGTTTATCCCAGTTTAAATTTTGACATTTTTACTAACATTTTAGCTAGCTTTGATCATATTTCAATGTAGATTTTAATTTCTGAAGTATGTTTTTCTACATGAATAAAGGCTAGTAACCTTTTAAAACTTGTCATGGTCATAATCTTGATTTTGAACATATATTTTGCTACTATTTAATATTGTTTTGGAAATTTTTGGATGCAATTATTTTGATTTATGAAGTATTTTTCCAGATGAAGCAAAGGTAATGATCATAATCTATACAGTGTTAATGAATTTAGCTGTAAATTAGATTGCTTCATCTCTGTTATATGTAATTTTATAGTTGGATTTTCAGTTATGATGTTTTTATAACATGAACTGTAAGGTCAAAGTTTAAGTTCATGGCTGAGATTTATTTTTGCATATGTTTCCTATTCATGACTAAGATGTTAACCGTTTTGGTATTGAAAGACATATAATGCATCACCTCGTTTTTTACTGAATAAGATTTTTCCTTGAGAATTTTTTGCTGCAAAGTTTCATTTAGGTGTTTGGTCTCGTTCAACATACAAATTACAACAAAATAATTTAACTAGAGTATTTCAACTTGATACTTTTGAAAGGTGCGTGTACCAGGCTGTTTTAGGCCGCTTGTTTTTATAAATCCATTAAGAATTTTTTTTAAATTTTAGTTTGCACAATTGTCACTCGTATCAATGTTAAAAGTGCTAAACACTTATAGAATAGAAAACATATCTTTTTCTATTAGAATTTTTAGAGTGTCTGTTATTTGTTTTCATTTGCCATTAATACTCTTGAACCTTGGTAGTCAAGTGGTTTAAAGCTTGTGCTTGGAAATCACAGTCTCTGACCACCTAGGTTCAAATCCAATGATGCAGATCCAAGTGTGAAACAGTTTTTAGCTCACCTGAGCTGAAAGCTCAGATGAGCTATTGCTATCCATCTTCGTCCGTCGTGCGTCGTGCGTCATGTGTCATGCGTAGTCCGTCGTGCGTAAACTTTTTACATTTTAATCTTCTCCTCAAAAACCACTGGGCCAAATTTAATGAAACTTGGTAACCATCATGCCTGGGTGAAGCTCTTTCGGATTTGCACAAATGAAGGAGTTATGTCCCCTTGGGGCCCCAAAAGGGGGGAAATAGTGAAAAACTTTAAAAATCTTCTCCTCTGAATCTACAAGAGATATAGCTTAGTTATTTCATTTATAACATCCTTAGGTCATCTATTTTCAGATTTGCACAAATGGTAGCCATCGGACTCAAAATGGGGAAATTGTGAGGCACTGAGTGGGGAATTTGATAAAAATTATATATTTGTCACTATATCTTGAAAACTATTAACTTTTTGTATAGGCATGTATATTAGAATATTGTAGGTATTGACATGACGATCATTTTGATATAGAGATCAAGGTCATATGTTGAAAGGTCAAGGTCACAGCTGGAAAAGAAGACTTAAATTGCTAAATATCTTGAAAACTATTAACATTTTGTATAGGCATGAATATTAGAATATTGTAGGTATTGACATGATGATCATTTTGATATATGGTTCAAGGTCATATATTGAAAGGTCAAGGTCACAGCTGCAAAAGAAGACTTAAATTGCTAAATATCTTGAAAACTATTAACCTTTTGTATAGGCATGTATATTAGAATATTGTAGGTATTGACATGACGATCATTTTGATATATGGTTCAAGGTCATATGTTGAAAGGTCAAGGTCACAGCTGCAAAAGAAGACTTAATTTGCTAATTATCTTAAAAACTATTAATGTTTTGTATAGGCATATATATTAGAATATTGTAGGTATTGACATGAAGATCATTTTGATATATGGTTCAAGGTCATATGTTGAAAGGTCAAGGTCACAGCTGCAAAAGAAGACTTAAATTGCTAAATATCTTGAAAACTATTAATGTTTTGTATAGGCATGTATATTAGAATATTGTAGGTATTGACATGATGATCATTTTGATATATGGTTCAAGGTCATATGTTGAAAGGTCAAGGTCACAGCTGCAAAAGAAGACTTAAATTGCTAATTATCTTGAAAACTATTAACCTTTTGTATAGGCATGTATATTAGAATATTGTAGGTTTTGACATGATGATCATTTTGATATATGGTTCAAGGTCATATGTTGAAAGGTCAAGGTCATAGCTGCAAAAGAAGACTTAAATTGCTAAATATCTTGAAAACTATTAACCTTTTGTATATGCATGTATATTAGAATATTGTAGGTATTGACATGACGATCATTTTGGTATATGGTTCAAGGTCATATGTTGAAAGGTCAAGGTCACAGCAGCAAAAGAAGACTTAAATTGCTAAATATCTTGAAAACTATTAATGTTTTGTATAGGCATGTATATAGAATATTGTAGGTATTGACATGACGATCATTTTGATATATGGTTCAAGGTCATATGTTGAAAGATCAAGGTCACAGCTGCAAAAGAAGACTTAAATTGCTAATTATCTTGAAAACTATTAACCTTTTGTATAGGCATGTATATTAGAATATTGTAGGTATTGACATGACAATCATATATATTTTGAGGTCATATATGTTCAAAGGTCAAGGACATAGCTGCATAAGTATACTGAAATTGATTTATGATTTGGAAATTATTCATTGCACTACAGATACTTTATGCATATTATATAAGCTACTTATAAATGAAATGTGAGTGGATATATTTCTGATTAAGTTTTGTCAGAGTTCTTTACTTGAGAAAACTTTTAAAGTTTCTGTACCTAATATATTGTCTATTGCACTTTGCAAACTGCATTGGACAATATCTTCAGGTGAGCGTTAAGGCCCATGGGCCTCTTGTTTAAAATTGCTTGCAAAAAGATAAGTGGTCTTCTCTCCAGAGACTCACCATCTTAGAACTGACTGTCTGGATATTAGTGAAAAATTCTTTACTGGACAATACAATCCCAAAACTCCTCTCCACTCATACTATGTTTATGATTGGATAGGATACATAGGGTTGTATATTTCTGGTGTTGTCTCAAGTTTTTTTTTTTTTTTTTTTTTTTTTTTTTTTTTTTTTTTTTTTTTTTTTTTTTTTTTTTTTAAAACTGGTTTAATGAAAGTCAGTTTAATTTTGTTTCCCCCTTTCTTGGATGAATTACCCAGGATGTCCATGTATCATGAATCGGTTTGTGAAAGTTTGTCATGTAAGCCAGGGGCTTAAAGTGACCCATTGCAGTTGATTGTTGTCTACAGACCATTGTAAAAGTTACATGTTTCAACATTATCATGAAGTGAAAGGTCTAGAAAGTTAAATTTATATCAGGCTTGAACTTAAATACAGTGCCAGGGCAGCATCTGTGCCGAGTATATAAAACTTTTGAGCTGAGACTGGTTAGTTACTATCGTCATAGCAACCGACCACCGAGCTCAAACTGCGATGTTTAAATTTGTAAAGTTAATCAGTGAATTACTTATTATATGCGAATTGGAAGGTGCAGTAGTTAAATGGTTAGTTCCCGTAAACCCAAAGGACAGAAAGTTACTTGGATTTAATTAAAGTGAATTTTCGAAATGATGAATGGGTCTGGGAATATGTTTCGGGTAAAATTTATCTGTCAATTTCTTGTTTACATTTGCGGGAAAACGTTTTTATATCCGGTATACAAAAAGTAGTTTCGTTCAAAATTTTCTATCAAAAATTGAATTAAAAATTCTCACCAATATGCATGACCACATCAGTTTTGTGTGGTTTTAATCAAGATTATACTCATTTATGATTAAACAATTCAACAATTGAGGTTTAATTTAATCTTCAAATTAAGCACAAGTTCATTATTCCTTACAAAGTTTTCAAAATGGTAAGTTCCTGTAAACCCAAAGGACAGAAAGTTACTTGGATTTGATTAAAGTGAATTTTCGAAATGATGAATGGGTCTGGGAATATGTTACGGGTAAAATTTATCTGTCAATTTCTTGTTTACATTTGCGGGAAAACGTTTTTATATCCGGTATACAAAAAGTAGTTTCGTTCAAAATTTTCTATCAAAAATTGAATTAAAAATTCTCACTAATATGCATGACCACATCAGTTTTGTGTGATTTTAATCAAGATTATACTCATTTATGATTAAACAATTCAACAATTGAGGTTTAATTTAATCTTCAAATTAAGCACAAGTTCATTATTCCTTACAAAGTTTTCAAAATGGTAAGTTCCTGTAAACCCAAAGGACAGAAAGTTACTTGGATTTGATTAAAGTGAATTTTCGAAATGATGAATGGGTCTGGGAATATGTTTCGGGTAAAATTTATCTGTCAATTTCTTGTTTACATTTGCGGGAAAACGTTTTTATATCCGGTATACAAAAAGTAGTTTCGTTCAAAATTTTCTATCAAAAATTGAATTAAAAATTCTCACCAATATGCATGACCACATCAGTTTTGTGTGGTTTTAATCAAGATTATACTCATTTATGATTAAACAATTCAACAATTGAGGTTTAATTTAATCTTCAAATTAAGCACAAGTTCATTATTCCTTACAAAGTTTTCAAAATGGTAAGTTCCTGTAAACCCAAAGGACAGAAAGTTACTTGGATTTGATTAAAGTGAATTTTCGAAATGATGAATGGGTCTGGGAATATGTTTCGAGTAAAATTTATCTGTCAATTTCTTGTTTACATTTGCAGGAAAACATTTTTATATCCGGTATACAAAAAGTAGTTTCGTTCAAAATTTTCTATCAAAAATTGAATTAAAAATTCTCACTAATATGCATGACCACATCAGTTTTGTGTGATTTTAATCAAGATTATACTCATTTATGATTAAACAATTCAACAATTGAGGTTTAATTTAATCTTCAAATTAAGCACAAGTTCATTATTCCTTACAAAGTTTTCAAAATGGTAAGTTCCTGTAAACCC
Source organism: Tegillarca granosa (assembly GCA_029721355.1). Classification (NCBI taxonomy): domain Eukaryota; kingdom Metazoa; phylum Mollusca; class Bivalvia; order Arcoida; family Arcidae; genus Tegillarca; species Tegillarca granosa. Next base: position 11,937,131 of record CM056607.1, read on the forward strand.
AAAGGACAGAAAGTTACTTGGATTTGATTAAAGTGAATTTTCGAAATGATGAATGGGTCTGGGAATATGTTTCGGGTAAAATTTATCTGTCAATTTCTTGTTTACATTTGCGGGAAAACGTTTTTATATCCGGTATACAAAAAGTAGTTTCGTTCAAAATTTTCTATCAAAAATTGAATTAAAAATTCTCACCAATATGCATGACCACATCAGTTTTGTGTGATTTTAATCAAGATTATACTCATTTATGATTAAACAATTCAACAATTGAGGTTTAATTTAATCTTCAAATTAAGCACAAGTTCATTATTCCTTACAAAGTTTTCAAAATGGTTTAATGGTTGTACCCCTTGTATTTGGTGGACTCGACTTGAAAGCATATACCCTTCCTGTTTTGGCAGCTCTTGTTGGTTTATTCGTGCAAAGAATACTATGTTGAAGTTAACAATATTTAATGCTAAAGATTTTTAATTTCTCTCTTATACATTTTCTGTTCTTATTACATTTTCAAGATCATATCTTGAACTTTAATTAAATACATGGCCAACTTTAATGATATTACCAATTTCAACTTTGTTATTCAATGCATTGTTATCTGTATCTTAGCTTTTCTTTGTGAAATGGATTAAGGTAATTTATAAGTAAATGTTAACATTAAACAGTTAGTTTCAACCATCTTCTATTAAAAATATCAGGATTGTCATTATTTACTTCTAATATATTTACTTTTCATATAACCTTCCAGGTTTTCTTCAAAGAATCAATCCTGCTTGTGTTCTGTGACATTTCCTCCCTGACTCTTAAACTTTTGTAACTACAAATTTCCTTTGTGATAACAGAACAACGTGCTGCCAATACAAGCACGTTGGATCTGAACTGATGTCCAGTGAATGAAGTCGTCAACCATCCCACTTATTTTACAACTTGTGGTCAATTATTACTTTTAGAAAATTTAAAATAAGAAATCTACTTCAGTAAAGTGCTACGCTTCAGGGAAGATAGTCAAGGATTAAGTTTAATAAATAATAAAGGGGATCGTGCCCAATCACCTCTGTAGAGCTTTAGATGGGTCTGGCATCAAATCCCTGCAGTATCAGTCAGTTTGCAAACCAAAAAAAGAATCAAGGTTGAAGGTTCCTTGATCAATTACTTTGACCTATCTGCCTTGTAAATTCTTATATGAAACTTTCTTCTGTAAACAAGAAAAACAATCACCATAAAATATATTGTGGGATTCCCGTTTGACGTAACCATAAGAGAAAACAATCATTACAGAAGATCTATATATTTTTCGTTAAATTCAGCAAATAATTTCTTAGCTGATGGTAACATAACCCTTTGTTAAAATGTAAAGTTATTACTTATCTCCTAAATACTGAAAGGAACACAAGGCATTATAGAAGTTGAAGTGTATATACCATAACAAGAAGTTCTTAAAACATCGGCATCGGTTCAAGGCGGGATTAATCAGTTAAGCATTTTCGAGAAAAATATACCACTTTATCAGATAAAATACGCTTCTTCATTAAATTACTGCATTTTTACATAACTTAATATAGTTCACGGTACCCGAGGCAAAAAAATTTCCCGAATTAAGATGTTCTGAAAATTTGGACACAAATTTTCTTAGAATGTGCTTTGATGAATAAAATAAATATAAATAGATGTGCTTGGGTTTTCGTTTTTTCTTTCAATAGAGTGTGTAAAACACATACCACTTTTCGACAATCTATTGCTCATTTCTATATATCCCTGGTTGTTAATTTCGTGTTTGTTATTAATTCAAAATGACTAGTTGTAACGAAAACAAATTTTAGTCTTTTGGTTTTAATCAATATTTTAATAAAATACCATGAAGTGGCATAACATTTTAATAAAAAAAAAAACCAACATAAGTTATTGTAGCAGAGTGTGTAAAAATATCTTCAATTTCGTTGACAGTTTACCACTAAAATCCGAAGAATTCTCTGTCTCACAGAGAATTCTTGTTTCGTATTCTCTAAAATGAAATTAAAATTATTATATGCTAAGGTTCTTGTTTTCGAAATAAGGGAAGGATTATCTCCCCTACCCCACTTTTTAAAAAAAATTCTGTCATCATAATGACAAGTTAAAAGTTTTTTGAGTACTTAAGTTTGTAAAACGAACGTTTTCCGGTTTTGAAATCCAACTTATTTGACACGCAGCATTGTTCCTTAAAAGATCGGTTATTTCAATTTATTTCACGATATGTTATGAATGAAATTGATCTATTTCATTTTTTTATATTTTGCAAGCTTATTCTGGTTTGATTAAATATAAATCAACATAGAAAGTTTTCGCTATTCTATGTCAATCACGCGGGAGAACCGCTTGTGCGCATCCAGTACTGGCCGGTGGGACCCAAGGTAAACCATATGCCGATTTTGCACAAAAGGAATATTTTTATTGGAAACTGTATTCAGAATTCAAGCGAATATTTTATGAAAGACCAAAAAACTTTTGAAATTATCGAATCCTGTGTATGACGCTTCAAAGTTTCGCGAATGATCGTGTAGCATTGCCAGTTTATAAGCTAAACTAAACAATAAATGTAAAATATTACATCTTAAGCGATTAAAGTGAATGGAATAAAGTAAATAAAAATTTAAATCAGAACAATATTTAAATAATGGTTAACACTTGAAGACTTTACGGGAAAATTCGTATTTTTTTTTTAAATTTTTTAAAATTCAGTTATTTTGTCCTGTTGAACACTTGTCGGCACGTATCTTTAATTCATTTTTTTGCAGCCGCTAAAACTTGAAAAAGTATGAAAACTTTCTATGAATTGTATAAAGAGAGATTTTGTTTCTGTAATGATGGCTTTAATTAAAAATGTTTCTAGATTTAGTTTGTTATCTATAATTAAATATAAAACAACATTGATAAAATGTCAAGATATTTAAATTGCAAACTAGTGTCAGTTTATAAGTTATATTTCGTAGCGACTCCATGTCCCAGTGTTGGTCATGTAAATATATCTTGGAATATTTACTGACTAACCTAAACTACACAAAACAATCTTAAAATATTTGCTAAGGAAAAAACGCGGCAAAAGCTTTACACTTATATATAGTTTAACTGGAATGTATACATACACTAAATATGATGGCCAAAATCGGGCACGTCAGTCTACACGAAATAATTAATATTTGTAATATTTATAGTAGAGTGTCAAATCACAAATATACATAAATACAAACTTGACACACTACACTAAATGTGTAAATTTGTACATATTTCAAGTACATATGTACGCATAAATGTTGTTATTTTACAAACTAATTTACTCTACTACCTTAATGATGTACACCATTTTTTGTAATTTATTATTTTTACCTATTGATTTATTACAAATATTGGGAAAAAGTATCCAATTAAGATGGAAAATTTGCAAGGATAAACACGCACACACACACACACACACACACACACACACACACACACACTCTCTCTCTCTCTCTTTACACATTTAGTTGATGTACATATGTTCATCTTGTATGTACATGTACATTTGTGATTTAACAGTCTCAAATAAATATTAAGTTGACATGGCTGATTTTGGCCATCGTAACTGTAAAGACTTTGCATCATTAACACTTTAAATACTTGATTAAGAGAGAAAAAAAGAAAAACTTGATAAGATAAATTCATGAGAGATACACTGGGGGTTATATATAGTGAGAGACTCCAATACTCCAACAAGTTATGAAATTGCAGATTGTTCGCATTTAAAATACTTTAAGGATCACTAGCACTTCTACACGAATGTGGAAAATGAAACTAAACAGCGGTATATTATTTCTTAAATTGAGAATTTTCTGCTATCATGTCTGTGCACAAGGTAAGTCTCGTGTGTGTGTGTGTGTGTGTGTGTTTGTGTGTGTGTGTGTTTTGACCATTACACTCAACGGCAGTTTCTATCCGTAAAAAACGAGCTAGTTCAATTGGAACAGTTTTTACAAAACTGAACAATTCCATCTATGGTCTGTTGAGAATTTTCTCAACATGTTTTTATCGACATAATATTTAATTCCAATTCTGACTCGACTAAGCCGTGCTTATATACATGTTCAAATTTACAAATATATTTATTTTTAGTTGCAAGCCAAACTAAAATTAATAGAAACAACATAATTTGTTAGAAACCTAGGCTCTAAAAAGTAAAAACAAAATAAAATTTAAAAATAAAACAATACTTGTCTTAAATTTTGCTCAAATAAATTATGTCTATAAATAAAACTTTATTGTCAGATTTTTATTATGACCTTAACAAACATGTAGTAATTCCGAAAATTATTTATACAGTAAAAATCTCAATTATTTACTCACATAATAAGAATGGCCTCCCAATTTGCAGAATTAGCAAAATTGAATTCTCAATTGTTTTGAATTTTTAGGTATTATAACAGCATAATGCATTCTCATTATAAGATTTTAAAATAATCAATTTCACACTGTAATTATAACAATACCAAACTTCCATCAAACACATGCATTCAAAGACTGTTACAAAATTATAGTTTAACCATAATAATCAAATTTCTTAACGTCTGTTATCGGTATTTATATAAATAAAACAATGAAACAACTTCACTATGGAGGAATTATCTTATGAATATTTAAGAGGATGCTTTGAGGGTAGATTTATAATTAAAAATAAAACACAGTTTTGACTTAAAAATAAAATCATTACTGCAATACCTTCAAGATATTTTATACATAATACAACATTATAATTTAAATATTTAAACATTTATCTCCGTCTGTTATCGGTGCTTATGTAACTAAATCCGTCAGTGTGAAAGTACATGTAGTTAACAATAAAACAACTTCACTGTGGAAAAGGTATCCTATTTGAGAGGGTGCTTTAAGGGTAGATTTTTAAAAAATCAAAAGTAGTTTAGGCTTTAAAATTAAATTTTTACCGCAACACTTTCATGATGGTCTATTCATGAAATCATAAAGTTCGCCTATCGATGTTTTGGGCAAATTAATGGGATGAAAGTTGTAATACCAGAAACATTTTAGTGACAAAACTGACAATTCCAACCGCTTAAAAATCACTGCATATTAATTATCAAAGACGGACATTTGCTTAAATAAGGGGGTCTAAAAATTTAGATATTACGAAACAGCTTCTTTAGATTTCAGTTCTGCTGTTTTCGAAAAAAAAAATCAAATCCAGGCGGTTATAGGTTTTTTGTTTCATAAGCCGGTGTTTAAGAGCACTTGGGCACTTTTTTACCTCAATAATGAAGTGTCGCTGAACAATATCCAAACTCTTAATTAATAAAACATATTTTGGACATTGATACCTTGATATTTTCAGATTTTTGAGTGAGAAACTGTCTTCATACAAACTTGGAGAAACAGTAAATGAAAACTGTAACAATTGGTGTGGTTAATTAAAAACGTTGCTATTTATTTTCTCTCACTTCATGATATTTACTCAAAAGAAAAAAATCATGGACAAACTCTTACTTCCAAATCAAACGCACATATATTTGTTAGACCAGATTTATTTTTGTTATTGGTAAATTTTATTATAGTAAAATTTAGATTGTGAAAGAATATCTTAATCGTTTAAAGATTTTTAAAACGTGTCAGAACAAATCATCAATTGATGAGCAAGCAATAAGAATATTATTGAGTCTAGTATAAAGTTAAACTTTAAATTTTAATATAACCAAAAACACATAAAATTTTTTCCAATATTTAAACACTTATAGATATAATATGCATGTATTGAAGGAGTCTAATTCAAATAAAAATCTCTTAAAGAAGCTAATCTGTTACAAGATTAAAATAATTTGACCATCCAAAATAAAAATGTTTTTCTTAAAAACAATAATTCGATAATTGAAAGAAATGTTTCTTCTTTAGAGTAATAGTTTTTAATCTTTTCTTTAAAACCTCTGCAAAAGGTAAACTGTTCCTCAATCTTTGTCTTAATATGATATTTTCTAGACACAAAATTAATTAAGAACAAATTCGGATTCGTCAAGTATGCCGAAAATATAACTCATTAATAAACTTTTCTTTATCGCTTGTTTTCTTATTTATCCAAGATTCAATATTATTGAAAAAAGATGTACTTTTAAACTCCCCGAGGGTATCCATTACTCAGTAGGCAGTGCTTTGTGCTGTCAGAAATTGTACCATTTAGCAAAATTTTCAGCCGTCTTAAATTTAGAAATTTATTTAAAACTAAGGTTTGTTTCCTCATGCACAACATTCCTTAGCCGGATTTGGATTTATATAATTTTGGAACTTTAGATTCATAAATTTTCAACTGCTTGGCTTATGTTTTATATCTATCAAACTTTTCGGCCTGAGTGTCACTGATGAGGAATGACTTTCCGAAATGTGCACATCTGGCACAACAAAATTTAACTGGTATTTGTTATAAATTTGAATTTTTTTAAGACACTTAGGTTTGTTCCCTCGTGCAACACATTCCTTAGCTGAATTTGGATTTATATAATTTTGATACTTTAAATTCATTATTTTCAACTGTTTTACTTGTATATTTTTTATGTATCAAACTTTTCGGTCTTAGTGTTACTGGTGAGGAACGAATTTCCGAAATATGCACATCTGGCACATCAAAATTTAACTGGTATTTGTGTTATATATTATATATATATTTGTCACATTCCCAATACAAGTGTTCTATAGTTTCAGGTTTCAGGTAATTTATAACGAAATAACAAATGTTCAGATTTTGTCAAACCGATATTAAAATGATAATGAAAAGTGGCTAAAATATATGTATAATAATTGTTATCATATACGTCCCATATTAGGTAACAATTATGTTGTATAATAGGAAGTATTTTGCCACCATATTTCTGAACCTTTAAGTCGATTTTGTCCCATTTCAGTTTGAGTTTAACATTCGTTTTTTTATAAATAAAACACAAACATACCAGACCATGTCCAAACCACCAAAAAAAAAAAAAAAAAAAAAAAAAAAAAAAAAAAAAAAAAAACGAAGTAATTAAAATTTGAAAAATTGCCAATTTATTTATTCCGTAGGCTTTTATCCAGGAAGTGAAGCCTGGTGCTACGGAAGGGTAAGTGCCTGTCTAGCTTGCTACACCCGCCACGTGCAAAGTCAAATTTGAGAATGAAAAGAACATGGAACTGTGGTAAGGCAAATGTATCCCGTATTAGGTTGAATACAGTGGTTACATACTTATCAACAATATTGTGATGACGACCATAAAACATTTTTAGGGCCTTGATTAAAATTGAATAAAATTGAAGTCATCACGGTCATCGTATAGCTTAAGATGTAACCTTTCGTGTTTGTCATAAGTGAGGTATTTTTAAAGACTAAAACCAAGTTCCTTAATAAGACATCCAACGTAGAATTTCTCACAAACGAAAATAATGTTGTAGGAGGCATTATCAGCTAGGACAACATATTTCATATGTATGTCCGTAAAGATCGCAGAATTCGCAAAGTCTTTGAGCACTAAAGACGGTTTATTAATCATAGACCATTTAAGTTTGGCAACCCGTGTCTTTATGAAACATCTAATTGCCCTTACAATAACAGTTGGATAAGTTAACATGATCCATGTCTTCTAATATTACCCAAAGTCTATCATACTTTTAACAGAATCCATCATAATTCTTTAATTTAGTCCCACAGTAAAAGGTTGAGCCTCCCTAAAATTATGACATTTTGAAAGAAGACACCTTGATTTTCTGTTGTCAATTATATTGAGAATACCAGTTACTATTATAATATATTGATATATTATTATCATTGATAAACAAAATTCTTTTGCAATTCCAATTTTCAAAACACAATGGTTTTCTGTCATTAAGGATTAATGTAAGGTACCACAGGGATTGAGACACACAATCATCATCATCATCAGATTTTGAAACAATGTTAACAAATTCTAGTGAAATGTTAAATGTTTCTTTTCTTTTTCTTTCCAAAAAACATTGTTACATCTTTGCCTCAAAATTATAAGAAAGTTGTAACCAAAATAAAGGCAAAATTCTTTAAAACAAAATATCTTTACATGTATTTCAGTTTGTTTTAATAGTCTACGAAACCAAGTTTTAGTGACCTGATATAGGAATTCAAATGTAAAGTCTTCCATCCACCGCTGCTAGTAGAGTAAAACTCCCCGAGGGTATCCACAACTCAGTAGGTAGTGCTTTGTGCTGTCAGAAAATGTACCATTTAGCAAAATTTTCAGCTGCCTTAAATTTTAAAATTTGTTTAAATCTAAGGTTTTTTCGCCTCATGCAAAGCATTCCTTAGCTGGATTTGGATTTTTATAATTTTTGAATTTAATATTCATTAATGTTCAACTGTTTGGCTTATGTTTTTTATCTATAGAACCTTTCGGTCTTAGTGTCACTGATGAGGAATGCATTTCTGAAATGTGCTCATCTGGCACATCAAAATTTAACTGGTATTTGTGTTATATATTGGACCATTTTTATCTTAAGCCCTTAACAGTTTTGCTATACTATATATACAGGATATTTTACAGTGAAGTATGAATATGAATTTTATTTTGTCTCGTGAAGTGAGAAAATCAATATTTTTGCTTGACGCTGCGCCGTCTCGTGAAAATATTGATTTCCTCACTTCACGAGACAAGTAAATTTCATATTCATACTTCACTGTTAAATGTTCTATTTATTTTATATCACTGTTAACGTGCACATCTGGCACATCAAATTTTAACTGTAACTGGTATTTGTGTTATATATATTAAGTAATATGTATTTATGATAATCCGACTTGTTTAAGTATCAAAATTTATAATAAATAACACAAATACCAGTTACATTTTGATGTGCCATATATATATATATATATATATATATATATATATATATATATATATATATTCATTTGCCTTGTGAAATTCCAAGCTTGAGAGCCGTTGTATTTATTACTGACAATGAATGCCAAAATTTTTTTTTGACTCCGTGTATGAATACATATTAAATGCAATACACAATCCTAAACTACATTATCGTAGGTAAACAAACATAACTGTCACGTCACATTTGTTTACATTCGAGACGAGACTGAAAAACACATTTACGAGATATTACAAAGTAAAATCAAAGAAATTAATAAGTAATATTTTAATAACATATATAGGCACCTGGCAAATATTCACCGTAATATTGACATTGTGAGAGACACAGTGTTGTTTTTGATAGCCTGTTGAAAGAACAGACAACAACAGATCAGTCTAATGCTAACGCGCATTATTCCGTTTGCTTGCAAAGTTGTTGCCTTCATACTGACAATGAACACCATTTTAAAACAGTTCAGTTGTTAAATATCTATCTATCTATCTATCTTTCTATATATATATATATATATATATATATATATATATATATATATATATATATATATATATATATATATATATATATATATATATATATCTTGTGAAGTGTTTCTGTACGCCAAATGATAATTCCATTGTTTAGATGTTTCATTACAATATATTTTAATAGTGAATTTAAGTCACGAGTCAGATGTATTTAAAATTATAAGTAAATATGTCTGAATACATGTTTTGTAGGCACGGATTAATATCATGACCAAACATGTTACGTTTCTAATATATAAATATATATATCCTCAATTTTTTCCTTTCCGTTTTGGGCGTGTCTTTGATTGACAAATTTTTAATTTGTATATAAATGTATTTTACTACAGCTGGCGCTAAATGGCTTTATCAAAGAAAGATAAACTGAAATATTGGGTGAGAAATGAATAAATTATTTGTTTCTTTAGCATGGAAATATTTAATGATTTTTTTGCTTACAAAAGTTTGTATGTGAATTTTCCAAAATTTATTAACAGGTCAAACATAGATATTTGGAGGCCCTACAAAAAATAAACTACTAATAATACACTAAAACATAATCTAATAAAGTGACACCAGTTAAATGATATGTTTTAACTTATTTTATCAGTGGTATTTTACCAAAGACAAAGAAACAATCCTAACTATTAGATCTTGGATTTATAGCGATGTATATGTTTGCGGCAAGGACGATAACTCTCTGTTAAAGCCGGTAGTTGTATTTTAAATCTCGCGCGGTTGTTCGAGAACAGAAACGCATTTTGTAAAAAATATTAGTAAAATACTATTAAAACGTCCATCAGTGGTAAAGATTTCAACCAAATCAGGTATAGTAATTGTTACATAATGATTATTTAGACATTTAGTGACGAGACTGTTTAGTGTTTAACTACGTTAACCCCTCTGAATTAACAGAAATTTTTTCCTAGTTGTAACAAATTTCACACGCCATATTGAACCTCGCAATTGTCAGAAAATAGGTTGAAGCTCTGGGCTTATAGCGAATAATATACTCACTCTTACAAATAAATATAGTTACAATTTTGTTAAACATTTAAAGTTCTGTTGTTAAGGGATAATATCAATTAATTCGAGTAGTAAATGATGCTGTAATAAGGTGGTAAGAATTCTGTGTGTTTTTTTTTGTTTGTTTTGTTTTGTTTTTTTTCGCCGTTTTAGATATTTCAGACCTGAACAGAAATATATTGGACTTTGCGCTCAGGCCCTTTCACTGTTTTGCAGTTCAACAAAGCGCTTTTATGTTGATTCTATTTCGTTTTTAATAATTGTTTCTGTCGTTTGGTATATAGATTATAATATTTTTCAAACTTTTAATCACCTCATCAAACAAGTTAAAGATTAGTCAAAGTTGACTCAACGTAGTTGAGTCGTTACTTTCGTAAACAAGAGACATATAAAACGTTATATATGTCTCTGCGTAAACTAAGTATAAGTTATTAGCCTCGGACCGGTTGTTTATTTTAACTCTGCCCAAAAAAAGCAATATGCCACAATTTTTTGCACATGTGCTTCACATTTGACATTTAAAGAGCCTTTAAAACAGGCAAATTTCAATTTTTTTTATCGTTTTCTTTGCAAAAGAAGATTATTTTTTTTATTATTGTTATAGTGACTTTTTTCTTGGCTAAATTTTGCAGCTTTATGATGCCGTTTCCTTGCAAATATTGGTTATATAAATTAATAGGACTTTTCCTGCAAAAATATTTTTTTCACACAAGGCTACTTGAAATTATTTTCCAATGCTTATCCCTGCCAGACCCATTTTAAACACGTACCAGGTAATATTTTAATGACTGTTGTGAGCCTTTAGTCTTTCTATTTTTTAAAAATGTATCTTGGAATCAAACTTAATAAAAAAAATTGGTATAAAAATTGCTTTCAGCTTATTTTTGAATTTTTCAAGATTTAAAAAAAGATAACATGAGATTGAAAAGTTTAAAAAATAAAAGCTAAAACTGACCTCCCAACACAATGTGCAAACAAAAAGAGGATGAGTGTCAAAATATTAATTTTTTATAGCATCATTTAATAAGTAGTGGCCAGTCCTTCCCAAATTTAAATCCATCTCATCCTAGGCCTTTCATCGTCTTTGCCAAACTCTTATTCAAATCCTATAATTTTTTTTCAGAACGCCACGTCGAAGAAAATTAAATGACCACAGTTACTGCTCACTTTCAACCGTGTCATATCATCCAGAGTGTGTGGAATTTGAGAATAAAGGCATTAATACAGAAGAATTGCTATACAGGACAAAAGTGTTGGTACTAAAGAACTTGATTTGTCTTCAAACAGTGACCAGTGCACATATGTTAGAAGTATATATGAAACTCTTAGGGAGGATGTTAAGTGTGTTGATGTTAAACCTTTCTTATTTAGTAAAAACTCTTCTTAAATCTAGTTCCTTGAATTATATAGCAGAAGTGTTGGAAAAAGTGTTAAATGGACTGTGGCATTTAGTGAACAGTATAAGGCAGTGATATTTGTGCACAATGTGGAAATTTCATCTGAGAATGAGTTTTGGCTTGGTTTACCTGCAAGATATGACACATTGAAAGACATATTAATGCTATTGAGCAAGCTGAAGAGTTATTCAGTGTGTTGTGGTAATCCTGATGAATCATATCACAATCTAATCCCCATTGGTGCTGGTTTGTCAGATAATTAATCTCCACGTATATTGGCTTATCGGGAAGGAGAATTTTCTGCTCAAAAAAGAAACTGGCATTATTCTTCAACGATAAGGTTGATTAGATGTTCTTACCTTGTTTTTGGCAATAGATGCTATCCTTGCTAAAAATAAAGAGACAATTTGAGAAGAAAAAAAAAAAAAAAAAAAAAAAAAAAAAAAAAAAAAAAAAACAGAGGATGGATGCGAAGAAATGTAGTCCTGCACCAAACTATGTAAACAGTTAGCAGAAATATGTTAGCCATTCAAATATGGACCGGAGTAGCTTGATAGCAAAACTGAAAAATCAAAGCAAAGAAATTTAAATATTGGAAAGGGAAAATATGAGAATAAAAAATTAATGTCAAAGCCAGTTGAACAAAAAAGGTGTCCTTATGAGTAAGATTGAGTCATTAGACATGATGGATTTAATGAAGTTGTGTCGAGATGATGTTGAAAAAATTTTCCTGATCCAAACAGTTTCACATAGCTTATTTTGTGACTAACAGTTGCGCTATTCGAAGTTTAAAAATTAAAAAGGAATGAGATGGCACCAAATGATTATTCGTTGGTGTTTGTATATGCGACAGAAGTCCTCAAAAGCTTATGATGCCATGAAGGAATCTGGGTTCATAAACTTGCCAAGAAGTAGAACACTGTTTGATTATTCACATTTCACTAAAAGTACTTTTGGACTGCAGGCTGATGTTCTGAAAATGCTCAAGACAGAATGTGAAAAGTGAGGGTTGTACAACAAAAGTGAAAAATGGAAATCTTATTATGTTTTACTATTTGACGAAATAAAAAAATTAAATCAGATTTGGTGTATCACAAACATGCTGGCGAACTAATAGGATATGTAGATTTGGACAAGGTTAGAAATCTGTTAATGGAATTTGGGAAACTTTCCAAAGACAACCCTGGTCCTGATTTTGCTAAATGTGTCCTGATTAAAATGGTGCGTGGTATAACTGTAAATTAAAAATTTCCACTGGCAGCTTATGCGACTTCAAGTATAACTGCAAATTTACACTATCCTATTGTGTGGACAGCCATTCATCATTTAGAAGTGTTATTAAAATTACATGTGATGGAGCCACAGCAAACAGGAAATTTTTTAAATTAACATAAGATACATGATAACCAGAATTTAGTGAACTTTACAAAGAATCCGCATTGATGTAAATAGAAATATTTATTTTATATCAGATGCTCCACATCTTCTGAAAACAACAAGAAACTGTTTCTCTAATTCATATTCACATCGCAATACAAGGAAATTGTGGAAAGGTGGGAAAGACATTTCATGGATACACATTGTGCGTCTCTTTGAGGAACACTGTGAAATGTCACTGTATAATTCATGCCCAAAACTCGCCCTCAACCATATTTAAAATCGTATTCTTGCAGGAAGGTAAATCTAGCGGCACAAGTTCTAAGTGATACTGTAGCAAATGCCTCGGAGATGTTGTATGGGGATCCCGTAACTGAAACTCTTAAGTTTATTCGTCTGATTAATCGTTTTTTGATATGTTAAATGTCAAAAATTTATTTGAGGGGAGAAATAAGCGAAATCCTGATTTGGATGCATACACCAGTCCGGCAGATCCTAGACTTGATTGGTTAGAAAATGATTTTTTAGGCTTTTTTACCGATTGGCGCAATAGTGTGGAAAACCACCGAGGAAATATTTCAAAAATTGAGGTTGCAAATATGCAAATAAGCAATCAGACTCTTGCTGGCTTAGAAATAACTGTTCGTTTAGTTGTAGAATGTGTTCGATTTATGCTAAACGAGGGAACATCTTTCATTTTTATCAATTTTTTCAATCAGGACCCCCTGGAACAACATTTCGGACATTATAGACACAAGGTTGGAAACAACAACAACCCTACAGTGTATGAAGTCCGAAATATTTTGACACAAATTAGGGCTGTTGGAGCCCAAGCACTTGCACTGAAATTAGGAAACACACATGGAAATATGTAAATGAACACACTGTAAATAACACACCTCTTTAGAGACGCAACTAGTGCATTGAAACATTATAATCATAGTTTTTAGTTTTATAATGCATAGTTTTGAAATTGAAATTTACAAGTGCTTTTAAAAGTACCTGTATCATTCTATGATAATTTATGAATAGAAATTTAATTATTATTTTGGATAATGTGTAAAGTCATTATTGTGTTACATATTGTATTTTAAATTTAAATGATTAAGAGGGAATATTGAGTAAAAAAAATTGCAGGAATAACAAATAAAGTACAAACATTTTTAAATTAACATACGATTAAGTTTAAGTCTAAATAATACAAATTAATACTTTGAAATAGAGAGTTGGGCAAATAAAGTAAAACACATGAACTGCCACCAGGGAGGGGCCTCGGTGGCCGTGTGGTCTAAAGCGCGCACTTACGGATCACAGTGCCTCTCACTTCCTGGGTTCGAATCCCACTTGGGACAGATCCTAGTGTGAGAAAGTTTGTCAGTTCGTTTGCCGAAGGTCGGTGGTTTTCTCCAGGCAGTCCGGTTTCCTCCACCATCCCAGAACTGACCGCCTCGAAATAAGTGAAAGATTCTTGACTGGGGTGTAAAACACCATTACTCCACTCCACTCCTTCCACAAGGGAAGTGAGCCCAGGTGCTCTGGAAGGGTAAACGCCTCATGCTTAGTTAGCTACACCTGTCACATGTAAATGTATAACCGAAAAGGAAGAGAACATGAAACTATAAGATGTCAAATATATCTAAGATAATTTTAGAAACAGAGACATCAAACTTGTTGAAAATATTGTAATGACGGCCATAGCACTTTTTCAGGGCTTTAATAATCCTTGTCCTAGAATATCCGCAACAATTTTGTTGTGAGCAGCTTGCATTGTGTTAGAACAAACCCTACCATAGCTTATCAATTATCCAAACACGCTGCAAGCAGGGGGAAGTAGTTTTATTGCTGTATAAAAATGGAAAGATGACAATAGAAAAATAGAATCAACATTGTTAAACTAAAGTTAATGAGATTGAAGTTTAATTGGTGAATTGTCTCCAAAATTAGTGAGACTTTCCGTTTCAGATAAAAATTATTTCCCTTTTTAAAAAAAAAAAGAAAAGAAAATTAATAGATATTGATATATTTATTATATTTCAATTGATTTAAAAAACACTGCACAATTTTATTCATAACATCAGATTTATTTTTTTAATAGAAATACTAAATTATGTTCCTTCTTGTAATTGTTTACTGCAGATTTTAAATTTGCTGGAGATAAAAGTTCTTTGCTAAGTTTTCTGGTGAAAGATTTGACACACGCACAGATGATTACATTTTATACAATAATTTCATTCATGAAAGACTGAAAAAAGGTTTTAACAGTTTCCACAATAATTAACCAACTGACTAAATTTTTAGACACAGACACATATACCACACTACACATATATCATTATGACAATAAGTTACTTTTGATATGTTTTTCCTTCAATGTCTTGCGAAGTGGTTTTTTTCTTCGATGCACTGGATTTTAGAATTTTGCAACGTTCTAGCCTGACAATTGCAAACCCACGCATTTTAAGAAATAGTGATATAATGTCTTTTAAAAAATGTATTGCCAAACCACAGAAATCTCTGAACATTTTTTTTTGAATAATGTTTCAACATAAATGCTTCCAATATCATGTCTTTTAAATAACTGACAAATAATGACTTAGCAGATATACAATCAATGTTTACCTTTTGTCTTACAACATTTTCAAGTTCCCGGACAAGCAAGAAGAAATCTGCCCGAGGTTTGTAAAGACCACCCCTGTCTTGCCTACTGGTCCAACTGGCATACTTGTCAACAAAGCTAGAGGAAGATGAACTTCCAGAATCAATAAGTATTGAAACAAGTTCATGTTTTGGAAATTTTGATCTAAAATGGCGTTTATTCAATGATTTGATAATATAACCGCAAATATCAAAAAGTATTCTCTGATCACTATTTGACACTTCAATGTTTGATTCAGATTTTTGCTTTTGATATTCTAGTTGCTGGACAAGAAGTTCATTGATAAACTCCAAGACGAACCATTGACAGAAATTAATTTTATCACTTTCATCAACTTTGACACAATCAAAAGCTTTGAAACAAGCAGCTATTAAATCTGAATTTAATCGCATCTTATGAAATTTATAGAATAAGTGTTCTCTAACTGCTGATAATGAAATGTTAACACTAGACTGGCAGAACAATGAGCGGTAATGATTAATTATAATGTTCTGGAACTCTAAATTTTTTCTGCAATTTCAACCATCAGAAAATGTGATTCCTCTGCAAAAGTAGTTGCCATTGGTCCATTTTCAATTTCCCCTGGCTTATGTCAAGTGCACTTTGAAACATTTCATGTTCCTTCATCAGAAAATGTCGATTTTTTTCCAACAAGTTTTCTATTTTTGCCAGTTTCTTCATAAGTGTGTGATTGCTTGCTGAATAAAATAAATAGAATAAATTAGTTGTTTTAATGAAGAAAGATTTAATGTCCTTCATCAAAAGTATTTACAAAATATTGAATTCCTCCTTTATTTTTAAATTTTTTACGTTTCTTAAATTTTAATTTTAATCAAATTTTGATATTTTTTTTAATTTTCATGTGAACATTTATTATATCCATAAATTTCAAAACTTTTGCCAAAATTACAAAAAGACTTTCATTTGTACCCCCTCCCCACTAAAAAGCCCCAAAACAGACAGAATAAAGTAATCTTAAGCATTTTTGTGGAAAATAATTTATGCAAAAATTTACATACAAATTAATGGAAGGTGGGTACAAAAGGAAGTCTTGCCATATTTTATATAGTCTTGCCAAAATCTGTCCAGATTGACCAAGGTTTTCAATGTTTTTAATTCTAAAAAAAGATATATAATTGCAACTATTTTTCTCACAAAAATTACAAACTTACTCCAGATAAAGCTTTTAATTATTTAAAAAAAATTTTGTTTTCAATGAACTTAAAGAAGGAATTTTTTGCCAATACTTTTGTCTTATAACTACTGTAATATACAAAAAAATATATTGACTTTCAAAATTAAAATATAATAATAAAAACATATTGATAAAAAGCAATGCACAAGGTATTGTAACTTGTATATTTTTATGAAAATTATATTGGAAAACAAATCTAATTTCAAAGTACCTTTGAGAAGCTAATGATAACCACATTCTTGCAACTTAAATAACAAATATATTTGAAATGGACATTAATCAAAATTCATAAGAATTTCAGTAATACCATTGTTAATAAAAAAAATCCATCAAAAGGAAAATAAGAGGGAGGAATGGCTCAAGGCATTAAAGCATAATTAAAATTATTCCAATAATAAGATGTTAATGTCGCATTAAGATTTAAATTTAAAGCAAGGGGCTTTTTTAAGATTGGGCTTAATAAATCATAATTTATAAATACCAGTTCTCTTTCATTTGGCAAGTTGTGCAACTTCGTCATATGTCCCCGCAAACCAGCTATAGATTTCAGAACTTTATCACACTCTGGACATTTGTAGACATTCTTGGATTTCGTCTTGCTGTCATGTTTTTTCGTCATTGAAGGGTCGTTTTCCTTACGACTAGGCGTATTTTCTTCAACTTTTGCAGATTTAAAAGGAAATTCACCATCATCTGAATCTATAAACTCATCATCAATAACATCATAATCAGTGTATTTCCAGAGTAACATATCCAAATCCATATCATCGTCCAATGACAGAAAGTCAGATTTGCTACACATGTTGACATAAAGACTTCTAAATATTTTGAGATAATGTGTTTTTCCTTTACTTTTATTTTTACATGACAGTTTGCTAAGTTTTCGGATACAGCAGACACATTGTCACCTCCATTACTACTAACACGACAGACAACACCAAAAACCATCGCTTTATCGTTCTTAAAACATAAACCTGTTAAATCGTCATATACAGGAAGCTGCATGTGCGTGTAGGTCAAAGTTGTCGTCGTTTTGTAGGATACAGCAGACATATTGTCGCCTCCATCCATAGTGATACTCAAACGACAGACAGCATCAAAATCCATGGCTTTATCGTTTCAAAAACATAAACTTGTCTAACCGTCATATACCGGAAACTTCATTTGAGTGTAGCAAACACATGCGTAGATATGAAATTTACCTCTGCGACAGGCTTACTTACCAAAACTGATTTTATCAAAGATGAAGTCTTTAAATATTTAGATTTCAGAAAACAAGTGAAAAAATTGTTGAAAAAAATTGATCTGATAAATTTTCTTTAATTTAGTTAAATAGAATAAAAAAGTTTTTTCCAATTAGCAAAATATATATGGATAATATTGCAGAATCAATTTATAATCAATTTCTAATAAAAATGAACGAATTTTAAACAGAACTTCAAAATGTGTTATTATATTATAGAAAAGCATAATTGTATTTTCCTCTTAAAATCTTTACATTAAAATAATCTTTAACTTCAAGATTTCTATGGCAATACGCCATGAAATATGATATTTATAAACGATTTAGCAATCTATGGTAAAAAGTTTAATCTTTACGAAGACAAATTCGAGATTTAGGGCAAAAATTCAACCTTTGTATGTTGGATATTCTTCAATTGATTTTTCAACAAAATAACCATAATCCCCATTGATACTAGCACACGATATGCCTAGCGACTGAGTGTAGCAATCAATAGCGAAAACAAATTCGAGACTTGAAGCAAATTGAACCATTAATATGTGAGGTATTCTTCCATTGATTTTTCCAAAAATCGCCCTAATTTCTTTTGACATCAAAACACGTTATGCCTAAAGTCTGAATGTAAAGACAGATCACTTTCTATATAAACCCGGGCTTTCATGATACTAATTGTTGGAGGGGCACCGCCTTTCTTAGTTTCAGACTAACAATATTAGTTAAACCAAAGACAAATTACCAACTTCGATCAATAGGTACAAACCTTAGTTTTAAACAAATTTCAAAAATTAAGACGGCCGAAAATTTTGCAAAGTGGTACATTTTCTGAAAGCACAAAGTACTGTCTACTGTGTGATGGATACCCTCGGGGAGTTTTCCACCAGCAGCGGTACCCACTCAGTGGTAGTAAATATATAAACCAAATACCTATTAAACTTTGATGTGCCAGATATACACATTTCGGAAAATCATTCCTCATCAGTGACACTATGACCGAAAGGTTTGATAGATAAAAAAGGTAAGCCAGACAGTTGAAGATTAATGAATCTTAAGTTCTAAAATTTTATGCAAAAACAGCTAAGCAATGCTTTGCATGAGGGATCAAACCTTAGTTTTAAATAAATTTCAAAAATTAAGACGGCTGAAAATTTTGCTAAATGGTAGATTCTGGCAGTGCAAAGTACTGCCTACTGAGTTATAAATAGATATAAATCACAAATAAGTAAAATTTTGCAAATATAACAAGTTCATAACTAGGATCAGGATGACAGGCGTAAAAACAGTTAAAAAATGATAGTAATTTACTAAATCATTAACAATTAAGAAATAATCCATTGCCACGGATTTCAACATTATCAAAAACAAAATCTATTACTTATGTCATATATCATTTTTTGAATTGAATCATAAAATACATTCAAAAAATGATATATGACAATATATTGTCATATATCATTTTTTGAATGTATTTTATGATTAAATTAAAAATATGATATATGACACTTATGATACACTTAATTCTTGTTTATGAGTCATAATGTTTAATCTCTTTAGGCTAATGTAGTCGACTTTCGTTTATTTAAACACAATTTCTTGAAAGTGTGATACTTTAATTCAGACACATGAGATGATGTTTATAGTGGTAACAAGAAAGAGGCATCAGTTAGAAACTATACCTAGGGATTATAATAGACGATTAGTAATATTTTTGCTATGACCGCTGACCCGATTGCCAAGTATGATATCGGGTTTTCAGGGTAAAAATTCAACATGAAGAACTTCTCTCTTCATGAAATTTTACGTTGAACGCGCGGTATACCATGACGTGACCAAAACTCAATGTCATTTTATAAATATCGCAATTTTTCAGGGTAAAGTTTCAATTTAATACATCACAAGAAGCGTTTTATGGATGTCAATAACGAATTTTAAAGGAATTACATATATGAGTGTAATATATTTGATCAAAATGGTTTAATAATTTAACTCTCCAATATGCGACATATGAAATATTGAACAAGTTATCTTCTAAATACAACGAAAGCCAAGGTTTTTTTATTTGCTATGAATATGTACAAAATATTATCCGTACTTTTGTTATTTACCTTTTGTGAAAAATACATAAATTTAATTAAAAAAAACAGGTATCTTATATAACTGTATAAGTGATATGAATCGAATTTTTACACATTAAAATAAATAACGCTTTTATTTGCATCCGCATGTTTATTACGTTAATATAAATCAATTCTTATTTATATTCCCTTTTTTATATTAATAATTCATAATCAATCTACCCTTTTTATCTTTATAGTTTTCAATAATTGTTTTTTCTCAGTTAAATAGTTAAATTGACAGGAGAGACTAAGAATTTTATGTGGTCAAAAAAGTGGTTTGGTTAAAAGTCACACAAAACAAAAAAAAAAAAAAAAAAAAAAAAATTAGGAGTGGATTTGTGAATTATTATGCCCTAGGTTGTCAATAGAGGAAACAATACAGCATTTGAGGGAATTTAAAATCCTGACGCTATTTTTAAGCCGTGGATTTTTAGGTTTTTTAGCTTGTTCAAATATGATTAATAATAAAAAAATTCGGCAATTTCAAAATTCCAGTGCGATTCTTGATTAAAAATACTACATTTATTACTTTTTGGAGATGTTTTAAAATTAATTTTTGGATACCTTACCGAGAAAAATAAAAAAAAAACTTCTTCTAAATGACATTAACCTAAATATTACTAGATATGAATTGTTGAATTTGCACGAGCGATATTGTTCAACTCTTTAGAGGCCGAATCCTTTTTATATAAATAATGAAAACTGGTAGAATTTTCTTAGTATACCCAAATATCACTGCGATTTTTCTGGCCTACTGAAAGTCAAATTTAATTTCCACCAGGCATTTGTGTTTATAAATTAATCGTACTTTTAATATAATACGGCGTTTAGGGAATTCACGTGCTTTGCACTAACGCGCGTTATGATTGGTTTGCCTGGCAAAGCTATGGCATTTATAATCCAATAACTGCCATAGCTATGCTGTTCAATGGTTATATTTACATTATATTAATTATTAATTAATTATTTTGAATTTTTGTCACGTCAATTTGAATTTTCCCGCCTTCAACGAGAAGCGGGGTCAATTATTGGAACAGCGTAACAATGTAAACAAAATATAGTACAACATGAAAAAACACGGAACTGGCAATAATTATGAAATATTTTATTAACCATCACATTGTTTTGCACATTATATATAAAACATCAATTTAGTCACTTTCATAGCAATTTTACGAAATTATTTAAAAAAAAAAAAAAGAATTTCCTTAGGCGGATGACGAACAAGTGAACAGTCTCGAAGATTGACACGAAAATGATGTTTCACTCTCGCTGTCATTTTTGGAAATTTAAAAGTGCAGTGCGAAAATTGGAACCTACGAAGAAACCAGGAGTGAATTAATTGGATGACGGAAATGTAATCTGCTTTGGAAAGTCATAAGTTCTGTCATTATTATTCGTAGAACTTGCGGAACTGAGCACATGATGCGACCCAGATTGTGACTCATTTAGGCGCGGTACAACAGCTGATTCGGTGTTTAAATTTTTTTGCAGGGTGAGTTAATTCTGACAATGAGTTACTATGACGTTTTTTCTGTTGTGTTGAGATAGTTCTGTTGTAAGATTGGGAGAAGCTTCTCATTTATGGTTCGACATAAACAAATTTGTGCCGAGCTTCGTACTCCAGGTCACTGAGATACTGAATGGCCGTCACCCGCAAACAGAGAGGAGTGTATTTAGTTTCAACTTTTGCAGCATGGCATGTGTCGGATAAAAACGGGCAAATATGCGTTTTAAAAGTGGTTTAAACATGAACCATATACGACTCTTCAGGACCAGCCATGACTTTTTCTTATATTGATTGAACCAACTTTGGGATTTTTGTCAGTTTTATCGAAGCACTGGAAAAACTTTGGGATTTTTGTCAGTTTTATCGAAGCACTGGAAACAGCGGTTTAACATTTGCATATATATTCTTTTTTAACATCTGCTATTTTCGTCTGTATGAAGATATCTCCCCTCTGAAAATTGTTTGGTTGTATTTCATGTATTAAAGTTACATATTCCCCAGACTCGTCTGTGGTTTTAACTGGTGGTGAAATTTCATAGCTCGGGAAATTAAAATTCATAGAACAGATGGTGCCATACACACTTTTTCAGTATTATGGGAGAAATTAGGGTTCTTTTTAGATGATTGGAAATTTTCCGTTGTGTATTTAATTCAATGTATATTTTAAAATTAATATTTTTTTTTCTCAGGCTGTGTTGTTGTTTTGTTATGAAACTTCTCAAAAAATAGTCCAGACAGTGAAATATTCATTGAAATATTCATACGCATAGTGTAATGATCATGTGATCAATGTCAGTTATTGTACCGTATTTGCCGCAGGTCTCAAACATGTTTATTTAGTAAAGTTGCAAAGCAAATGTAAATATTTTGTGTTAAATGCAACATAATACCTTTCACTAAATTTTAGCTGCTTAAAAAAGAACAATTAAAATATATTAACATTAAATTATTCCTTATATCTCATCAGTGAATATGCGTACAAAATTTCCTATTCTATAAGTGTTTTAATTTAAAACATTGATCTTTATTTTGTTTTAAACCTTTATTTAACAAAAGTGTATAACCAGAACATTTTTGACGTTTATATGTTTATAAGGAAACATAAAGTTGTAATAAAGGCAGAACACTGCGTGTGTGAACAAAGATAGATAAACGGACATTTGTATACCGTAGACCATAGACAGCCGCATAATCGTTTGCGGTTTTAATTAGTTTGTTTTCTTGTGATAATGAGATATCGCCAATGGCATTAATAATATGATATTTTAATGCTTTCCCATTTTTTTCATTTAAAAAAGACGATGTAGGATATCATCGGTAAAAAACCCAATAAAATATAAACAACTGACTCCACGTCACAAAAATACAATAGTTAAGTTAAGCCAATCAATTCACAAATAACAGCAATCACATGATTTGATTAACAAATTACGTGATCACATGGTGGAAGTAATGACCTTCTTTTATTTTAATGTTATAAAGTTTTTTTAGTCTAAAGAAATGTTAGATTTTACAAAAAACAATTAATTGTAACATGCCTTTGACCCTGTAAATAATACCAATATTACCTAAAATATAAAATTTGTAAAGTTTTTACAGATAAACAATATAAATTTTAGTTTGCCACTTGTTAGAAAAAACAGTACAACAAAAATGAAAACAACTTTGATATGAGTAATAAAGTTAATTCAGTTAATCCATATTGAGAATATGTGTTATCTTCATGTAATGTCAGCCTGAAGCAATTCACATTAAGTATAAATGCAACAAAAATGAATGAAAATAATCGATGATACAACAAATTTGTTAAAATGTAAAATTAACAGAAGAGCAGAAAATTACTATACTGAAATCATATAGGACTCTCCGACAATCTGATAAATAGAGGATCTTGCATGAGTGTTTATGTAATATTGAATTAATTAAACGAGTTGAATAATTTTTTCATGCAACGATCCTTGGCGAGTTGCATAAAACATTATTCAACTCGTTTAATTAATTCAATATTACATAACACTCATGCAAGATTCTATTTATTATATAATCCCATAAAACGGCTTTTTCACAGATTTAAAACTTGTCATCTCATTATAAGAAAACAATCGATTGACCGAAAGACAAGTTCACGTTACCGTGTACATGCGCCAAAAGTAATCCTGCTGAAATATTAAAAGTAAACAATTGTCTGTCCGCAGGATACAAAAACAAAACAAACATTTTCAATTTAAATACAATATATCTCATTTTTAGAAAAAAAGTACAAAAGTATCAGCTTAAATTATGAATCAACAAACAGTATGTCACTGTGAACTAGGTGAAATATGTGACGTCATAGCGCGCGCACTCTGGAATGTCAACAACCTGGACAAGGATTTACAGAAACGTGTTACTCGGAATCGCTATCCATAATTATTCTGGCCCAGTTTTTAGGAACTGGTGATTTGTTTTGATAAATATTGATAAACATGGTTTGTATGTTTCCTCCAGGTGACTGTTCCTGCAAACATGCTTTGGAATCCGCCTTGTAAATACCCGTGCGTAGTGCTTAAGGTTATAGCCTAATTCACACGCTTTTTTGACGTCACACTCATTCAATACGAATTTTATTGTATGACCGTATTAAATGGATTATTGAGTAGATTATATAATAAACAATGTTATTAGATCATGAATATACAAATGGGGAACTTGATTTATTTTAACTTAACCAAAAATAACACAGAAATGAATATAAAAACCTTAATATGTAGAAAATTGACTTATATCACGTATGCAGTTATATTTTATCATGTTTTCCGGCATTCAATTCACCAATTCGTGAATTTTTGAAAAACAGTAGAGAAGAGCGGATAATTATATTTTGTACATATTTACAACATGTAAATTCCATTTTTCAAAAGTAACATAACGGAGAAGCCAAATTATTTAACAGTTTTTACAAAATACATTAAATTGATATATTAAATTCCTTGTAATTTTTTTCACATCCACAGAACGTTTCATGTATGGGTTACATTGAATAATCACACAAAAAATATGACGATATTTATAAATTGGAATTGATTCTGGTCACTTTATGGTGAGTAAGATACTGGGTATTCTCGGTACAAATTGTATCAAGAGAAAAGTTCATCATGTTAAATTTGTACACCGAACACCCGGTATACTAATACCAAAAAGTGACCCCAAAACAATGTCATTTTCTATTTTTACGATTCATTTTCTTATATCTTATCTGCAGTATGGACTTAAAACTATGACAACATTACTTGATATACTACCTCCGTTGTTTATAGTGCATTATGGAACCCGTCTACCGTATCTCGATGATGGAGGATGACGTCATTCGTGTGTGGAATGACAAGTGATCCGGCCTACTTCAATAGCTTCTGGTAATACTTTGCATAGCGTAAAGTTGTTTTATTGACAGAATTAAGTGATTAAATTATGAAAATCCCTAAATATGTAGAAAATTGACTTATATCACGTATGCAGTTATATTTTATCATGTTTTCCGGCATTCAATTCACCAATTCATGAATTTTTGAAAAACAGTAGAGAAGAGCGGATAATTATATTTTGTACATATTTACAGCATGTAAATTCCATTTTTCAAAAGTAACATAACGGAGAAGCCAAATTATTTAACAGTTTTTTTTAAAATACATTAAATTGATATATTAAATTCCTTGTAATTTTTTTCACATCCATAGAACGTTTCATGTATGGGTTACATTGAATAATCACACAAAAAATATGACGATATTTATATTGGAATTGATTCTGGTCACTTTATGGTGGTAAGATACTGGGTATTCTCGGTACAAATTGTATCAAGAGAAAAGTTCATCATGTTAAATTTGTACACCGAACACCCGGTATACTAATACCATAAAGTGACCCCAAAACAATGTCATTTTCTATTTTTACGATTCATTTTCTTATATCTTATCTGCAGTATGGACTTAAAACTATAACAACATTACTTGATTTAATTTCTCCGTTGTTTTTAGTGCATTATGGAACTCGTCTACCGTATCTCGATAATGGAGGATGACGTCATTCGTGTGTGGAATGACAAGTGATCCGGCCTACTTCAATAGCTTCTAGTAATACTTTGCATAGCGTAAAGTTGTTTTATTGACAGAATTAAGTGATTGAATTATGAAATTATTTAATTTATATATGCATATTTAAATAAAAATTAAATTTTGTAAAAGAAAATTAAAAGAAACATAAGAAGTGTGGAAACCTACTTTGTTTTGATGTAACTGGCGCAGCAAAGCATATAATTTCGCGGTCGGGTCAGCAATCATTGCAAGAACATTACTTGTTGTCTAGCTTTTTACCGATGCCTCATTTTTCTCTACTATAAAACATCAAATTATTTGTCTGAATGTTTGCAACAGTCATTGCCTGAATTCAAGTTGCTCTAATGAATTTTAACAATTTTGTAGAATTTTGCTATGTCATTATGTCGGGCATGAAGGTTAGAAACGCGTGACGAGTAATTGGAGTGCAATCGTACCAAAAATTGTTAAATATGAACACTTCAGCATCTATGACACATTGATTGAACTGACTCCTGGTATTTTTGTGAAAAGTACTTTGAGCATAACATTTTGTTTAAAAAAATGTTTTTAAATGATGGAAAATCATGAATAAATTCTCGAATATCGAATATATGTTCCGGTTTATCTGATAAACAACACCACGTGTTGTAGTTGTACACATAACCCTTGAACGTTTTTTCTATACGCGGTACTACCGGAATAGTTCAAAATGGTCAAACTTACATTTCCATAGACTTATAAAAAAATTTAACATAATCTTGAGATTATTGACGGAAAATTGGTGCTATTGTTAATACATAACAATTAGGCAACGCCAGACGGACATCAATAGCGTAGAAAGAACAGTCCAACATATCAACATATCATGAGATCTGATATGTAACTTGTGTGATCACTTGATGGCACAAAATTAACTGCTAAAAGTGAGTTAAATTTATTTTGAAATAAACTCAAAATCTAAGAATTAATTGGAAGATGAAGTCGGTGAAAACTAAAAACATTTTATCTTTAAACTCAATATTAATAAATACTTTTTACAATACACAGTATTTTAAGGTCTCTTAACGCGTGATTCAAATCCCGCTCTTAATGCAAGAAACATTTTAACTTTGTTTGATGGTTTTCTTTACAAAATCCAATTTTCGTCACTGTCCTAGAACTTAACGCATGGATATGACTTAAAAATCTTAATTCCGCTCTTTTTCACTGAAACCACACTGAAAAAAATGACTTTTAATCAAGGGACCTGATAACATTGCTTTTTTGAATCTTCGCAAAAGTATAATGTAAACATATCAATTTTAGGAAAACAAAAAAGGGAAAAGTATTGGGCTTCTTGAAACAAAATTATAAGGAAGATATAATTTATGAGACAGACTAAAAGGCAAATCATGCTCCGGTTTAATGATTTTGTATTGTGATATCAAATTAATTATTAACTTGTTCCGGTAGGAACATTTTTTTTTTGATCGGACGAGTGGCTTATATACTCATTACATTTAAATCATTATGTATTTTTTCAAGTTGACAATGAAAGGATTACTGCATTTGATTTTTCAGGAATTTATTATCGGCATATTGGGTAAAGTATAATATTCTGGTACATAGGCTCTTTGTAAAACATATAAGTGGAAATAAATAAGTCATAAAAATAACGTTAAGAATATGAAAACAAAGTGAAGTATTAAATTGTCATTACGAAAAGTCTAGGTGCTAAGTTAAGCTTAGTCGAAATTTAGGGCAATTGTTATGATAAGAGATTTGTCATTTGTTGTAATTTTTATTCAATTTCATTTTTATGTTAAATATTATTATTTGAAATGATATGGAAAATATAAATTTTAAAAACTTTTACGATATTGATAATAGCACTGTTTGCGTATTAAATCAAATTTTGAAGTCATATTAGAGCATCTAATATGAACGTATTTTTGTCATCCTACTGTTTTTCTGTAAAAGTGATGGAAAATGATGATTTTAAAATTTTTGGAAATGTCCTGGTTAAAATTTTTGAGAAATGTTTTTAAAATCTTATCAAAATTCATGTTCTTATTAATATTTATTGGGAATGTGTTTTTCTTTTTTTCTCTTTTTTCCTTTTTTCTTTTTTTTTTTTTTTTTTTTTTTTATAATTGATTAGAAATGTTTTTGGTTTATTTATTGGAAATGTTGATGTTAAAATTCATTGATTAAATTTATGAAAATGTTGTTTTTTAAAAACTTATTGAAGAACATCTTATTGGAAATATAAAACGAACATACCAGTCCTTGTCCATATAACAAACCCAAAAACAAAGTAAAAACTTTGCAAACTGGCAAAATATGTTATACACGTGAACTTCCATCAAGGAAGCGAGGCCGTGTGCTCCGGAAGGGTAAGCGACTCCTGTCTAGCTAGCTACACCCGCTACGTGCAAGTCAATTTTTAGAATAAAAGGAACAAAGAACTATTTTAAGTCAAATATATCCAGTATAAGTTTGGATACAGTAACTACCTACTTTTCAACAATATTGTGATGACGGCCATAAAACTTTTTGAGGGCCTTGATTAGCCTAGGCTTGCAATATCCTTGTGTCAACAATTTAATTGTAAGTAATTTGCTTCTTTGCAGAAAGTCCCCATAGTGGGAACAAGCTCTACCGTTTAACTGTGAAACATATGCACCATACGCAGGAGAAGCAGGGATATTACTGCAAGGAAACGAAAAGTTGACAATAGAAAATTTGATGTCATCACGTTTGTCGTTTTGCTTCAGATGTAATATTTTGTCAATATTTTTCAATATCTTGTATTTTTTGTGGATATGTGATATGAGATTTACTTTGACATATATTGAGACATAATCATTTTAATAAAGTCAGAGCTAAGATTAAATTGATGGTTTTTAATCTTCTGCTGAAAATATTGCTTAACGCCATTCAGTGTTATTCAGAGTTTTTTTTTTAACTCTTTACACTTGAAATCTTTTCTCAGTGTTTCCGAACATATGTCCTAGTAGCAAATCAAGACTTATTTTCCTAGTTTTGTGATGTTTCAGATATAAATTTTTTTTTATGTTTTATCAATGCTAATATAAAAAATTCATTAAAGCAGATGGAGAAAATATATTTCCGTTTCCTCACTTTGATGTATTATTGTCTTAACATCAATTGCTTACAATAATCAATAAATGTTGATTAAAAAAATTTTCATGGACAATAATTATCTGATTGGCTGTAAAAATGGCTGTCAACTAAGCATAAACGCGGTCATAAAATAAAATATTCCGTTTTAAGAACAATGTAATTTTTATGATTTACTGTCATGAATACTAATTAATTTCAAATTTTGAAACTTATTACAACCATTTTAATTCCTTTTTAATTTTTTGTCCATTAATAGTTTTTCCAACTCATATTAGGACTAATGTTTTGTTTGTGAAACAATAAAATAAACTTATACTATTTCTACTACTACTACTACTACTACTACTACTACTAAATAATAATAATAACAATAATCGAATAAAAACAAGCTTGACAACCTACGTTACAAGCAAGGATACTTTAAAAGTGTATTGTTCACGGTTTTTCTTGTTCCCCATTCCCAATTCTTCCTATAAAAGGTCGCGGTCATAATTCTATCGCAAAAATCGTTAAAATTTACCGTTATCAAGTTTCCTTTACTCAAATTTTTAATGTTTTGAAGTATTAAACACAAAACTCTATATTCGTTTTGGTGGCCTCTAAAAGTCAATGTTTTTGTCTAAAATTATTTAAGATTTGTCATGTGGCAACTTGTTTTTGTTTACCGATGTTCCTAATTTACAAAATAATAAAAACATGAGCCAAACAAATGAAAATAAAAAAAACAAAGTTTCAAAATTATATGAAACCAATTCAAGCTAAGGAATGATTTGCATGAGGAAACAAACCTTAGTTTTAAACATGTTTCAAAAATTAGTTTTCAACAAACTATCCGTATAACATATGTCTTGCTGTTGATTTTTGTGTTCATATGTAGCAGAAATTTTGCAGAACTTTGTCAATGAAGATATTGTATCATGTAACAAACATGATGTCTTCAATATTTCTATTTTCAACTTTTCCTTTCTGAACACTATATCCCCGCTTCTTTTGCGTGGAATGGATTTGTTTCACATTGAATAGGGTACGGTAGAGCTTTTTCTTACCACGGGGACTTTCTACAACAAGTTGATACTGATATGAATTATTTTGTGTAACTTTCCTTTGCCTATTAGCAAACAAAAATTTTAAATAAAACAAAGTAAAATAAATTTTTTAACTAAAATTAAACAAATCAAGACTTTAATTATTCACAGACTGCAAAGAAATATTAGTTCCAATGCCAATTAATTATAAGACAGAATGAATGATGAACATTTTGACACAAAATTTATTTATCATCATTCATGCCAACATCTCTTTCATCCCTAGTCAGATCGGTAAAAATACTGCTTCTTATTTAGTTTATTTAAGGATTAGTTTTCAATTTTTGCAAAGTTATTGAAGTATTACCCGACGATGACGGTCAACAAATTGTATAAAATCGCGTAGCGTATCCTTTTAATTACAAACAATTTGTCATGTGCTACTTTGAATTGTATTATTTCATAAAAATTCAAAAGTAGCACATGACACTCGTGTCAGTTACTAAAAAAAGTTTGCCGAAAACCAACATGCTTGCATATAAACAGTTGGGGATGTTACAAACAGTTGGGATTTTACATCGTAGAATGGCATCATCAGATGGCACATCTATTGCTTTAAGGAATGGGGAAGCATCTAACAAAAATTTGTCGAATTTGTTCGCCGTAAGCAGCTATGCTATCTAGCTGTAAGTTACAGACGAATTTTGTTTTTCAGCAAATTAAAGGTTATCTATTTAATTTTACTAGTTGCATATAATAAGTATTAACTAATTTTTACATATTTTTGTTAAATACGGATAATATTTTTTCAATTCTTTCATAGTTTAATCATTTCTTTTTTTAAAATACCGCGAGTGTTGACCTTCTTTGCTGTTTGTGTGTCGCCATTGTAAACATTGGTCTTTTAATAACAGTAGTTCGGCTTAAGTGCAAAGTTATACGAAAATAAATTGTAAAAAATGACGTCATACAGAATACATCTACCAATCAAAACACAATGAAATCGGACATCACGCGCAGTTTGTAATTATACACGTTTGTTACTTCAATCATATTGTCGTTTATTGTCGTTAAAATAACATACACACATCCAATCGAAAACTGCAAGAACGCAACCGAAAGTAATCTTTTATTCGTATTTCATATATTGTATGATCGTTGTGATCGTTGTAGCTGAAGTTGATCATCCATGCAATAAGAAGCAAAGCAAGGATTCACATTCAGGTCCCCAAAGATCAATTCATACCATACTGTCCTTTCGAACTTTTAAAATTTTATTTAAGAATATATAACAAATACCTGCTAAATTTTGATGTGCCAGATATGCACATTTCAGAAAATCATTCCTCATCAGTAACACTAGGGGCCGAAAAGTTTGACAGACCAAAAAACATACGCCGAATAGTTGAAAATAAATGAATCGAAAATTCCAAAAATATATGAATCTAAATAATGTATGGTTTTAGATTCAATGGAATTATAGCGTTGCAGCCCAAAGGATTTATTATCTTACTACTTGTATGACAAAAAAATGGAGGTTTGAGCAAAGAAAAAACACGTCAATTTGAATTTGTTACCCTACAATTTTGAATCGACGCCTGGTTCTAAAGTTGTTTATTTTATTTAGTGATATGTTTTTATGGTCGATAGAACCATATGTGCAGGGTGAAAACTATCACATACCAAAAGAAGACATGATAACAAAAAGCCCTATAATTGTATAAAAATGAAAATCTTTCTTTTACGATTACAAAATAGAATACACTAGAAGTAAAAAACCACTTTCGCCTCCACACTCACATAAAAAAGATTTATTACGGCAGTATGTATTCGTTTCATCAAAACTTTTTAACATTCTTTGAAATATAAAAAATTAATTGCTAAATGATAACTTGAATGGTGTGTTTCGACAGAAACTAAAATTGTGTTACTTCATTAAAAATTTACTTTATTGAGAATGAGGATTGAGAAACTGATACAAGTCGCTATCTGACAGGTCTTAAAAATCTCAACAATCCCAGGTATATTTTTATCAGTGTTCATGCATATGGGTGAACGTGATCGTATTGTAATGAAATCAATACATAGGTCATATTCTACAAAATGTAATTTAAAAAAGGCCTATGGTACTTGAAGCTTACCTGAAGAAATGTCCAAAAACTTAATTATAAAAAGTTCACAAAATCCCTCAAGTTTGGAAAATTCTGTAATAATAAATCAGAAATGGCTAGTCAACTTAATTTATAAATAACTCATATGCATGTTTTAACTATAGTTCAATGAATAATTTCCAAATCATCAATTATATGGATATGCAGCCATGAGTTTGACCTTTCAACGTATGAACTTGAACCTTATATCAAAATGATCGTCATTTCAATTTTTACAATATTCTAATAAACATGCTTGTACAAAATGAAAATGGTTTTCAAGATAATTTCTGTCTTCTTCTACACTAAGACTTTGACCTTTGAACA
The DNA here is from genome assembly GCA_029721355.1 of Tegillarca granosa. Lineage (NCBI taxonomy): Eukaryota > Metazoa > Mollusca > Bivalvia > Arcoida > Arcidae > Tegillarca > Tegillarca granosa. The sequence continues at coordinate 11,969,742 of CM056607.1, forward strand.
TGTGACCTTGAACTATATATGAAAAATGATCGCCATATCAATACTTACAATATTCTTACATATATGCCTATATAAAAAGTTCGTAGTTTTCAAGATCATTAATAATTTCAATACCTTATGCAGCTATGACTTTGCCCTTTGAACATATGACCTTGAACCATATATCAAAATGATCGTCATGTCAATACCTTCAATATTCTAATATACATGCTTATACAAAAAAGATAACAGTTTTTAAGATAATTCACAGTTTCAGTCTAGTATGCAACTATGATCTTGACCATTCAACATATGACCTTGAACCATGTATCACAATGACTGTCATATCAATACCTACAATATTCTAATATATTTGCCTATACAAAAAGCTTATTGTTTTCAAGATAATTCAGTTTCAGTGCATGTGTGCAGCTATGACCTTGATGTTTCATTATATGACCTTGAACCATATATCACAATGACTGTCATATCAATACCTACAATATTCTTATATACATGCCTATACAAAAAGCTTTTAGTTTTCCATCTTATGCACAATTTTAGTATTTATAAGCATAAAATAACATTTAAGGGGCAACAACTCCTACATGAGTTATCATATAGTTACGATACTTGGTACAAAAATTTTGTCATGGGGAACATGTTTTGAATTCATATATCTCTAAATTGCAGGACAATTACCGCAAACTGCATAAATCACAAATTAGGTCATTACCTTTATTTGTGACCTTGACCTTTTTAAAGGTCATTTCAAGAAAGTCAAAACTGAAAACTCCATGTCATTATCTGTTCAAATAGTCAAGTTATAACAATATGAATCCTTTTTTCAATTTTTTTAATTAACCGTAAAAACGCGTAACCGATTTTTCGACCAAATTTCACCAAATGAACAAACTAAATGCTCAAGACCCTAGAGAATCAAAATATCATATCAGATTTTTTCCTCCCATCATTGGTTTCGGAGAAGAAGATTTTTAAAAAGATTTTTGGACCCCCTAGGTCACCTTGACCTAGTTTTGGTAGCCATGGCAACGCCATGAACAAATCTGAATTGCACCGGTCAATATATGCTTATGGCCAAGTATCATTGAAATCTGTTCCAGCAGTTTTGGAGGAAAAGTCGAAAATAGGTATGAACGACGCACGCACGCACATACACACGCCGCGCCATGCCATAAGCTCACATGACCTTGTGGTCAGGTGAGCTAAAAAATCATATACTTGGGTTCTTGTTTTCAAGATATTAGAAGTATTACCTTCGTTTGCCCTTTTTAAATTGCTATTAAGTATTCTTACCATCCAAATGACATGTTATTTATTCCAAAGTTGTTGACGTTAAACACAAAAAGGGTTTTTGAAACCATCGAAATATCTATTTTATCTGGAATTGATAAATTATTCCGAACACCTAGCAACTTTTGAGTTTTGGCAGATAAATCCAGTTAATACTTTAAAAGTAAAATATAATTGATAATAATGAGTATTCGGTTATATCTCATTGACTTGTAAAATAATTGTGTACTTTTTTTATTTCAGGTTGTACCGATGCCATCTGGAAAGAAATCGATAAAAGAAGTAGTGGGGGTGACTGTAATGTAAAATGCACGTATTCTGACTCTTTGCCTTTTGACTGTTATTTTTCGTTTAAACTATGTAATGCCACGATATGTAAGGCATATTGCACTGACGACAATCAACCCTTTCAACCTGTGAGGAGCTTTACTATAAAGGTACGTTAATTTCCAGTAAACATCATTGTTCAAACTTGAATAAAATAATAACAATGTCTTTGTTACATTAAAAGAGCCGTTTTAATACACATGTTTATAAAAAAAAGATAAAAGTTTTTTAGATTTTGACACTTAACACGACTGATACTGAAATGCTGTTGTAATTGTTCCAACTGCTGTTATGTAAGTTCTAAGAAAAAATATTATTTGCCGTGTGAAATTCCTTTTTCTTAAATCTTGGTCATTGAAAATCATCCCTCTGCTACATTTTCGTCCGTATCAGATACACAAATTGCAGTTCAAACATGTAGCCAACAAAGTTTCAATGGAAATAACCCTTTCACGCGAACCTCTCGTCAATTTTTTTAAAAAGAAGCAAACATTGCAGTGTTTAATATTTCATAATTTTTCTTCACTTACTTGCTCTTGTTCGAGTTTTTACTTGTAAATATTCAAAAATCAAGCAGGTTTCTATAAATGTACTACTTTATCGTTATCTGTACGTCTTTTGAAAGTCGCCAAAATTACCGTCTGTCTGAATCAAATAAAGCCTATTTTACATTTGTTTCAACTTTATCTATAATTCAAATTACACTTTATCTTCTGTGAGATATTTAATAAAACGCTGGACTTTCTATAGTTACACAACTATTCCTTATTCTACCATTAAGCAAAATTTTCAGCCGTTTTCAATTTTGAAATTTCTTTAAAACTAAGTTCTGTTCCCTCATGCAAAGCATTCCTTAGCTGGATTTGGATTTATATACTTTGAAACTGTAGATTCATTAATTTCTAAATGTTTCGTTTATGTTTTATCTATCAAACTTTTAGGTCTTAGTGTCACTGATGAAGAATGAATTTCCGAAATCTGGCACATCAAATTTGTTTTATATATTCTCAATTTAAAGAACGACTTAAAAAATCAGTCTATGGTATCTCTTTTACAAAACCGGTAAGCCGTGCTCTACAAGATTTATGGTTGTTTTGTCAGCATCATACGGACTGCAAACTAAAAGTAAACTTAAAGTATTAATTTTAAATAAACAACATATTAACATATTAAGAATATATTTATCCAACTAGTTGCCGATATACCAACTGGCGCAAATTGGGCACAATTACTGAGAGATGATTGTCAACAAATGATTCAACTGAACATAAAGATATAATTACAGAAATCTGGAGAATATAAAATTTTCATATATCCTAGTAAACTTGAAATACAAAATACGACTTATTCCTCACGTTCTGCTTCATAATTAGACTTATACCTTAAGTAGGAATACCGTTGCTACCGTTGGATTTTAACTCTCCGAGGGTATCCTTAACTCAGTAGTCAGTACTTTGTGCTGACAGAAAATGTACCATATTCCAAAATTTTCAGCCCACTTTATTTTTGAAACATGTATAAAACTAAGGTATGTTCCCTTTTGAAATGCATTCCTTAGCTGGATTTGGATTCATATAATTTCGGAACATTGGAGTCGATAATTGTCAACTGTGTGGTTAATTCAATCTTTTAGTTTATTTTTATTGATTTATTAATTTATTTTCTATATATATATATATATATATATATATATATATATATATTTATTTTTGTATCTATCAATTTTTTGGTTTCTGGTGCCAATGACACTCCGAGTTGTGCACATATAGCATAAGTTAATTAAAAAAGATCAGCCATGTTTGTTAGATACATGTATTTATTTTAATTTGACATCCACAAAAGACTATTTGACAAATTTGATGACTTCAATACCTGTCAAACTTCATTTCTGTGCGGCAATATATATACTTTTGGTGTTTTTATTCAAAGTAGATACGGTAGGTAAGGGATTTTTCCCGCTACTTTCGTTCTTAATACAACGAAGCAAACTACTTACTAAAGTATTTTTGACCCGTGGATAATGTAGTGATTATGAAGCGAAACATGCATACACGCTGTACTATGCACTAAAACACTTTTGGAGAGTTGAGCCAAAATTCCGCAATTGCCATCCTCTCCAGTGCACTGACCATCAACCGATTACTTAATAAAATAAAATAAGTCCAAAAACAACTTAAAATGGTCGCTATTTCGTTGCCTGACATTAAGCGTAAAAGTTGCGATTTAAATAGTGATAAAATCCAATGCTTTATCAATTGGTTTGTCATCAGTACATACTATTTACTAAACTTTAATCTCTAATTAAAAGTACATATGGATAAGAGTTATTCTAACCCGAGAATTCCTTCATTTTAACGTTATAATTCATGTCACTTAGAAAAATCAGCTATAAATTCATTCCTATATAATAGTAAAAATCATGCATGAAATCCGTTTGAGATGCGATAGCTTGACATTGAGATTTCAAATGCAAAATGGGCAGCATTGCGCGTGATAAAAGACTGAATAATCTTCGGTTTGTTAAGAAATGTTTATATTATCAATCTTACTAAAGTGTTCTTTATTACACAAAGATATAAATATAGATTTTTTTTTCTTACAGACATTACAGAGAAAGGTAAGGATCGGTGGTACATGCTTATAAGTTATAAGAATGATTTTCTATGATAAAAAATGATACTCGGATATAAATTTAGTAACTTAAAACTTGGACACTACTTCTTCAAATTCATGATGGCAACAGTTAAATATTTTAGTTTACACATTTTGTAAACTTTTAGAATGTTATTTTTATATATTTGCGATGACGATACTAGTAGCTTGTTGAGATAATTTTGAGTGACAATAGTTTTTGTTCGAAGGCTATTCTTGAAATACAATCTAGTAATAATACTGTAACAGATAATTTGTGAGATTTAATAAAGAACCTAACGACAAATGATAAAATTATTATTGTTACAATTCTGATGCTATACGACTAACATTTAATGTATGTTTATACAAACGGAATATAGATACTTTAGATATATTTTTATGATAGCGTTCTTTTAAGGATTTTGAAGTTGGATAGCTTCTGCTTTTGTAATTGCATGAAGCAAAGTTGATGGAATCATCTTATTATTACGTAGCAATTCTGTAAACAATAATTTGCTGTTTTTCGATATTCATTTTTGTTACTTTATATGATAAAACAATTGTACATGTGCTTTCAAATCTTTCAAATCGAAATATGCACATGTTCTTTCGTATCGGGAATGATATGAATGATATTAAGCTAAAAATGAAGAAACCGTACGATTAGTATGCGAAAGTTACCATAGAAATTGTTTAGGTTAAATACGCATAAGTGTGAGTATTCGGATCAACAAGCAACAGAAATGGCACTAGAACACTGACACTGCCTGTATCTACAAGTTAATCAATGTGGTCACGCAATGTCAAAGGAAAGAGTTTTATTCAATTATAAAATCCCAATTAAATTTACAATAAAATTACCTTCTTTGAATAAATTGATTTTCCTTATTATGTGACGTCTCAATAAACCAGAGAAATCGTACTTATTTCAAATACAAAATCAATCTCTGAACAATTGTTTAGTTATTTCAGGTTGCAACAAAGGCTACACCTTTGTTAAAGACATTGGATTGATGTTTAAAATAGTTTCTATGTCAGATAACGCAGCTGCTGCTATGGAATACTGTGAAACAGATGGTGCTCGTCTTCTGCTGATAGACTCTGAAGACGATTTTTTGTATTTTCATTATGTAACTAATGATAAAAAATACGGTAAGACATTTTCATTCTTAAACGTTTACTTTCGAATAAAAGACGTAGGCTGTTGACATTTGTTTGTTTTAAGCATGAAAAGGTTTATTGTATGGAGAACTGATGTCAATATTGTTAAGACTTGCATGTTGAAGTATTACCTCAAATATCACTTGCGCTTTGTTTCATATTAGTATCAAATAAGATCAGTTTTCGAACTATATTTATCGCAAAGTCTAAGTTTAATTCAAAATTTAGTTAACTGTGCAACAAATTTGTCTAAAAGTAGCGGTTAAGATTTTTTGTTATTAATTGATATTAGTACGACCCATGGTAAAGTTACGGATGTTACGGATTTTTTTCGTTAGCTTAAATAAATATTAGTTGGGATACAGGTTAATATTGTTAAGATAAAAACATATTTTTTGTCGTTAGCTGACCTAATTACCATCTTATTTAAATTAAATTAAAGAAAAAATAGAAGGTTGATTGATTTGGTGCATTAAGAAAATTTTTAGTTTCATATTGTTACAACTGGTCATTGAAGGTGTAAAAGTTGATTAAATAGGAATTCAAATAGTTTTTAGCGGGAAAACTAGTTCTTATATTTTTTTTCACTCAAAAGTTTGAGTTTTTATTAAAACAAATTGGGTGCAATACTTCTTTTTTTAATTTTAATACCGTATTTTTGTGCAATCTTTAATTGTAGAAATAAAAAGATAATTTTTTTTTCTAATTTCATTAAACATATTTATTGATAGCAATATACAAATATAGAATAAATTGAATCTGTAAACTAGCAATTTCCGTTGATTATGATTAATCTGCATTTTATAATTGTATAGTTTTTTCACAATGATCTTTTAGATGGTCTCAGAGGCACCTCTGGCTGGGGATTTTGGATTGATGGCAAGTATGAATATGGACAATGGTTAGATAGCACAAAAACGAAAATTACTAATTTGTTTTGGGATCCATCAGCGCCATCACAGCCATATGAAGGAACATGTATCTCATTGTCTTATACTCAGAGCGGATTCGGGATGTATAACAGAGATTGTGACACGTTATTTTTTTCAATCTGTCAAATTGAATTATAGTTGACGTAGATCAGTAAATCTTCGATTAAAAATATAAACATTATGCCAATATAAACTTTACAAATAAATTCTAATGAAGGGTTTCTTTTTTCTAGACATTGCAAAACGCTTTAGATGCGGATGGTTATATATGTAACACTGTTAAATTCATGTATATATTTGGAAAGTAATTAGAAAAAATTGAATCATAAAAGTTGCAGTTTTACTAAAGTAAGAGTATATAAGTACATCACATGTCAATTTCTTGAATAATCATTGCATGACTATATGAATATTATTTTGTGTAGAAATAACTTCCCTTAATAACGCATAACATCAGGACTAAACTAGATACAGTCAACAGACATTCAAGTGTATTCCCATAAACCAAATCACGTAACTCCCTTTTGTGCAGGTGGTGCTGTTTTTTGTAGTCGATTGATACAAAATTATTCGATTTTACGAAAGTAAATTCAAAAGATGACTTGTTTACAAAATTTAATACGAAACAAGTCACAAATTATTCGGTTAACATAAAAATAATTTTAAGCCATGAAAATTGATGACAATCTACAGAAATCGATCAAATCAACAACATTTTTTCGAATTGTAACTTTTTGCTATTCCTATTGCAGTTAAAAATTCATGATGTTGAATATATCAACAACTAGTCTGAAAATGGATTCTTGTTTAGATTTGAAAACAAAGACATGTGATGTACCAAATTTATTATGAACCTTGTCGTCGGGAACACTTCTATATCATTGGCTCTGTCACTATACCTCTCCAAACAATACCATAGGAGAACAGTTCCCTAGGAAAAGGAGTATTATAGAAACCCGTCTTAAGAGTTTATGTTGATACCTCAAGTATATATTTCAACCTGTTGTTTTCTTAAATAAGACTAAAATGATTTCATAAAAATTTACCCTATTATGAATACCTTTGATAAATATCATACAAAACAAAGGAAATTGTTTCACAAAATATTGCAAAAACAAACACCTACCATTGTCTCTTCTATGAAAGATTAATACAAATATCTGTTACCTTGACAACATTTTATTAGCATTTTTTTTTCCAAAAATTAGTAAAATAAATATCGTATGTTTACCTGATTCTAGATTAAATGCCATTATTATATTTTATCGATAGATACACTTGTCTCTTCTATGTACGATTAATACAAATATTTGTTACCTTGACAACATTTTATTACCATTTTTTCGAAAATGTGTAAAAAAAATGAATAGAACATAAAAAATAAAGAAAGTGAATTAAGAATAGTTTAGATATATCTAGATATCTTTTGTGTGTAATGTTATGATGTCTGTTAAAATATTTAAGAAAATGTATATAAAATACATGTATAATTTATGGTCTTACCGCATGCATCTTTAGTTAAACAACATAGTATTTTTTCTATCAAGGTTTGTCAGTTTTAAGACATGTTTTAGATGAAAGACATTAAGATTCTAGTATAAAGAAATTGATACAAATTGTTTGAAATTTATATAATTGGATTTTATAGTCTTTATTTATAAGTAGTACATGTATTAGTATTTTATTCTTTGTTTAAACAAATACCAGTGGCTTTTTTAAAATATTACTGATAAAGAAAAAACTTTTAAAGAACTAAACTCATAATATTATTAGTTCGATAGAGTGTAGTTCTCATTGATTTATATATTGTCGTTATTTTAAATTTTAATAATCAACGCTTGGAGTGTAGTTTTAAGTCTTATAAATACATGTTTATATTTAAATCAAGACTTTTTGTTGACCAAGTTAAAGTATAAATATAACCCTCCTCCGAATCCCTGACAAATTATGGTCAAAAATTTGCAATGCGTCGTTTCGAAAACAAAGTCTAAAAGATAATCCTTGTGCCTTTTCCTCCATACAAATATCTGACTCAATCTCGCCCCGATCATATTTTCACATTCGTCAAAGTATATCTTTTTTCCAGTTATTTTATATCGTCCAATTTCGTTTTTCAAGTTTATTATTTCCCTTACAATCTATTTCATCTGGGCAAGCTATTTTATATCAAAGCGCGCTTATTTGAACCCGAAAGAATGATTTTGATTTGACTCAGGTTGTTCCTCTCTCGTTTAACCTTTTGAATTATAAAAATTTGCGAATTAGATGCACCTAGCTGACGTGTATTTCACTCAATCTTAAACCATTAATACAAAAAATAAACTTTTGTAAGCTCTTGGCTTTTCTGACCAATGTTTTTTTTAATATTGGTGGAGGCACAAACTATATTTAGTATACATGTAACTATATAAACCATGATATAACAATTAGATTGATACACGGTGCCTTTGCATTATTGCGTAGTTACATTTTACTGGCCGAAAAAAAGCGGTTTTAAAAAAAAAAAAATTAAGCCGACCATTATTATTTTTTGTGATTATTTCTGATCAGTCCCTTTGGCTTAAATATTTCTAGTTGACAAGAAAATAAAAGTACTAAGTATAAAAACGTAACAAGTATTTGTGTTATATATTTACTACCCATGAGCGGGTATCGCTGCTTGTGGAGTAAACTCCCCGAGGTTATCCATAACTCAGTAGGCAGTACTTTGTGCTGTCAGAAAATATACCATTTAGGAAAATTTTCAACCATTTTTATTTTTGAAATTTATTTAAAACTAAGGTTTGTTCCCTCATGCAAAGCATTCCTTAGGTGGATTCGGATTCATATAATTTTGGAACTTTAAGTGTCTAAGATGCAGTTAAGTCGCAGAGATTTCAACAAAACTAATAAAGTATTTATCATAATTTAATAAGTACAACCCTCTGAGCGATCCATTAGATAATTGAATACGTGACACATGCGAGGACTGTTCGATATGTAAATGTGCATGCATTGTACCACAGCTCGATAACCCTTAAATGATTTCGTTGATGATGATATGCTTAAATATTCAAAATCATTCCCAAAGTATAAACTCGTATCTTCAGATCTACATAGTTTCAAAATTATAGCTATTCCAATAGAGCCAGTCGTTGACAACTGTTGCAAAATGGTTGGGGAACGGGTTGAGAATATTGAAGAAATTAGAGCTTATATTAAGTTCGCACAAAACTCGGTCATTCGGTGATACAGATTTTTACTGATTTTGGGTGAAGTTTATAAATATTTATGATAACGTATCTTATAAGAGAAAGAAATATCTGACTGGTATAGAGTCCGTTAAAGATGCAACAAAATCTGACCGATCTGTGACTGTGAAAGGCAAGACAAATGTCTCAAAAGTGAGGACAATAATTGAAATGATGGTAGATATACGATTCGTGATATATAAGCTGTATATCGTCACTGCGAGAGCATTTCATTTTGAAGAATATTTTGAAAGTATGAAACATTTCTGTCAGATACCGCATATTTTGACAGATAGGTAGGGAGTTTATAGAGGTAGAGGATCTAGACAAATGTTCATCTACTTCATGATAATACTCTATCGCAAACATCTGGGCTTGTGAAACAATTTTTTAAGTCGGAGAAGGTTACCGTCTTGCCACAACCATAATACTCTCCAGATTTATCCAAATGCGACTTTTTCCTATTTCCAATACTTAAGTTCTTATCTGGTCGTCGTTACAAGTCCCAACAGGCCGTTGACTCAACCATCAGTCAGTGCCTCAGAGGTCGCCCTTAATCAGCGTACTGTCAAGCATTTCAGAAATGGATTTAGAAAAAGGGGGGCTAGCTAGCTAGACAGGAGGTACTGACCCTTCCGGAGCACCCAATCTCACTCAATGGAAATTCACTTTTTTCTATTCTTTCTTTTTTTTTATTTATTTATTTTTATTTCTATTTATTATTTATTAATTTTTTTTTGGAGAGGGAGGGGGGTATTCGTGTCAAGTTGGACGTGGATTCAGACAGATGGCAAATTTATCATACTGAGGATTCCCTATTACGGACTACTGCCATGACTATGGTAGATTAATTTTTACTGGACACTTGGTTAGTGTGTTGAAATCATGGGCCGTGAAACTTTCAACTTTCTCTGTATTACTGTTATATACCAAATGCAATAATTAAGTTAAAATTCAGGAAATTGCATTTATATTAATTTATCATTAAAACAGAATTCTGAAGCCGGATATAATGAATTGGCAGTCAAAAATAAATAAATAAAAATAAATAAATAAATAAATAAATAAATAAATAAATAAATAAATAAATAAATAAATAAATAAAATATGAAATAAGTTCTCAAGAACCTCGGGATAGAACAATTAAGTAGGATATGGGAAAGGACGGAGTATACAACAGTGTCCGTTTTAGAATGTTTACAGTATTTGATTGTGTGCAATTTAAATCTTCCTCGTCAGTAAACAAACGTGACATAAAAAATAAGCGGTTGTGTTACTTCCTATCTAATAAAACTAAATCGTGTCAAAATGATCTATATTTAGCAATGAACTCGTTTTTGCTTTTAGAGTTATCGCCCTTGAAGCCCATTCTTCAAACCAGGAAGTATGGCGTCTGCAAATGTAGTATCTCTACCAACAAGAAACCAACGTGACGATTCAATTAAAAGAAAACAGACACAATCGGCATGTGATATTTTAGTACAGATGGGATTTCCTAAACAAAGGGCGTATGTATATCTCGCTGTATTAATGCTAATTATTTTTACAAACAACGAAACAAGATAAGTGTTTGCCATTCAATTTAGCAACTGTCAAAATTATGAGTCATTCTCTAAGGATGTCGAAAAAATAGGGAAATGACACACTTCTTTTTTGACCTTATTTGAATTGTGAGACCTTCTTTAAACGATAATTTTTTTCGTCGATTACGCAATCAGGGACCCTGCATACTTTAAGCTGCTCATAAAAGTGTTAGTAGATTTATATATCGAGAAATCTAGCTTAAAATCTAGGGATCCAGATAGGAAAAACGAGGTTTACTACCCTGCCTTTTACAATCTTGTAGAGTTAAGTTTCACTGGCAAGCACTTGTTATAGAAGAAGTTTCTGTTTTAATTATTTCCTTTAATAATCTTGCGTGTAACTATTCAGGAAATTATTTGCAGTTTTTACATTTTATTCTGCATTTCCTGTTATAAATTATGTAATGATAATAATGTTTAATCCTATTAAAAGAGCTGTGGACAGTTACCCTTCCAAACTTTCATTTCTTATGCTAACAACTTGGTCATTTCAGCCAACAGAAAAACGTGGTTTGGCCTTCTGTAATTTTACCCTAATGTGGCACTCGCCCTGGATGAATTCATTCTAATTTCAGTTTGTCTTAGTTGTTTAATGTTTTTGACTATCACATTTTTTTCCCATACATACTAGTATTCTAGTTTCACTAAATACATGCCTGTTTCAGAGTTTTGGAAGAATCAGCACATACATTGCCATAATAATATCATTATACATTAAAAGTTGATTGATATTTAAAAAATGATTTTTTAAAATTTAAATACTCCAAATGGAGGATAAACAAGGATAAACTTAATAAAATTGAACAAAAAAAAAAAAAAAAAAAAAAAAAAAAAAAAAAAAAAAAAAAAAAAAAAAATTTGAAGATTAATATTTATTAAGTGTTATTAAGTGTACAGGCATTGTTTGAATTTTCACTGTTTTTATCTTATTGATTTGTAAAGGACAATCCTCAAAAATTAAGTTACAATAAGCACATACATGTTTATCATTCTTATGATTAATGTAAAACTCTTTCATATGTTTGGTTGGAAGATGGGGCTATTCCACCTGAGGGATCACTAAATGCAGTTAACCAAAAGATTGTTATTTTAATGCTACACAATTGAGGTTTACTCCAATTCATGTGCAGATAACAGTTTTTAATATAACCACACTGCATGTTGATGCTGTATGTAGCCACTCAAATCAGAGTTGACTCACTGCATGTTGATACTGTATTTAGCCATTCAAATTAGAGTGGACTCATTGCATGTTGATGCTGTATGTAGCCATTCAGTTCAGAATGGACTCGCTGCATGTTGATGCTGTATGTAGCCATTCAAATCTGAGTGGACTCATTGTATGTTGATGCTGTATGTAGCCATTCAGTTCAGAATGGACTCACTGCATGTTGATGCTGTATATAGCCATTCAAATCAGAGTGGACTCATTGCATGTTGATGTTGTATGTAGCCATTCAAATCAGAATTGACTCATTGCATGTTGGTGATGTTTATAAAGCCATTCAGATCAGAGTGGACTCACTGCATGTTGATGCTGTATGTAGCCATTCAAATTAGAGTGGACTCATTGCATGTTGATGCTGTATGTAGCCATTCAGTTCAGAATGGACTCGCTGCATGTTGATGCTGTATGTAGCCATTCAAATCAGAGTTGACTCATTGCATGTTGATGCTGTATGTAGCCATTCAGTTCAGAATGGACTCGCTGCATGTTAATGCTGTATGTAGCCATTCAAATCAGAGTGGACTCATTGCATGTTGATGTTGCATGTAGCCATTCAAATCAGAATTGACTCATTGCATGTTGGTGCTGTTTATAAAGCCATTCAGACCAGAGTGGACTCACTGCATGTTGATGCTGTGTGAAGCCATTTAAATCAGAGTGGACTCATTGTATGTTGATGCTGTATGTAGCCATTCAGATCAGAGTAGACTCATTGCATCTTGATGCTGTATGTAGCCATTCTGATCAGAGTGACTCATCTAAACTATACTGATTATCAAAAAATGTATGTACATGTATTTAAATCTGTATGTATATATAAAATTATATTTATCTTCATTGTTTTAGAGAGAAAGCAGTAGCAGCTACTGGTGACAGAGGAGTAGAACTAGCTTCTGATTGGTAAGTCAAAATTAACATGTTGCAGTAATTCTGTCTATGGGCCAACCACAGAAAAACTATTAAAATACATTCTAGAGTACTCGTTTTCTAATTTTAAGCAGAAAAGTTACATGCAAATTTATTAATAAATATGATGTCAATATGATGGTGAAGATGACTAATGATTGTATTGGTGTTGATAAAACGATAACATCTTAGATAAAGTGTTTGTGATGCTGCTGAATGTACTGCTGCTGCTCCTGGTGATAGAATTGCTTATGTTGTTGCTGCTGTTAATTGTTATGAAGATAATGCTAATAATATATATTTATGTATCTGTCAGTCGATTTTGCCCAAGGAACATATTCCTTGTTTATTTGCATATTCCAGTAAGGTTCATAAAAATTTCTGACAGACAGCCTATGCAATTAAGCAGAGTCTAATATATATTACAAATGTATACATGTGTGTGTGTGTGTGTGTGTTAATCTTGCTATTATCACTGTTTATATTTCAGGTTATTATCACATGTTAATGATCCAGTATTAGACAAATCTATACCCAGAGAGTACATATTATATTTGTGTCCTGTTGGACCCTTACAAAAACAACTTAGCGATTTCTGGGAAAAGTCTCTTTCACAAGTGGGATGGAATGGTGCACATTTTTATTTCCCACACATTACTCTCAGTCCCTTTTTCAAAGTAAGTATTAATTGGTGAGCAAATTTTGAAAAAAATGAGTTATTTCTCCAATAATTAAAAAGATTACTCTTTATTTTCTAAGATGACTAGAAATTAAATTCTGCTGTAGTTTAGGAAGACTGATTTTGCTATCAAGTGTCACAAGACCCTATTTATTTTCATTATTACACGTATGATGTGCATTTGACACAATTTTGTCTCTCTATAATTCCAATGATTTTATTATTTAAACTCTTTTTGGTTTTCATATTGAGTAGCAGAGTGGCTGAATCACTGATTTTCAGATCAGATTGCTTTTTATAGAGCAGATCTTAGAATGTGATAGTTGATCAGTTTGATTGTTAAAGGTTGATTGTTTTCTGTAGATATTCATGTTTTTTTCTCTCCACATTCACAGAAATAACTACTTCAGTATAAATGAAATCATCCTAATTATCCTAACTAGGTTGCTAAAAGTAGTATTAAAAATAATAAATAAATAAATAATGAACAAAGAAAGAAAGAAAAGAAAGAAAAAACAGCAGTCTCAATTTATTCTAAACTAGGTTTCTAACAAGAGCAGAAGCAATCAGCAATCCCCTTGACTTGGTTGCTGAAAACAACAACAGCAGAAGAATATTTTGGTTAAAAATTGTGTGATCAATTAATCTTCACCATCAATTACAGGCAGAAGATAACAAAGTTTCCATTCTTAGCTCAGCCATGTTGAATTTGGAACACAAACTACACAAAGCTCCAGGAAAACTTGAGTTAGATTTTTTTAGTCAGACCAATTTTATAGGATTATTTGTTAGAGATCAGGCTTACTTTCAGTATTTAACTGACCTAACATCAACTTTTGCATCAGATATTAAGAAAGCAGGTAAGTTTTTGTAAAAATATTTATTCTGGATTCCATTAAATTTATTAGCTATGCCTTTTCCAAGGCTGTCGATATTCTTGGTGAAAGGACTGAAATTTGCCCCATTTTCAATTGCAAGATCAAAAATTTAAAAGTATATTTCTATTCATAAATGAAAATCAGTTTTACCTTGTTGGTATTGTTTGCTCTTAAAGATTATTTTCTTATAATTTTTTTTGCAGCATGACAAAAGAAATCTGTAATTTTTCAAGCTTTGTTGGTTCTAGACCCAGTATAAAATGTCATATGACAGCTCTGGGTCCATAATTCAAGGTGCAAAAATAGTCATTTACTACAAGCTTTTAAGAAATTCTATTAATAAATAATATTTTGACTAACTTATGTACATAATTTTTTATTTATTGTACTTAGGTTAATGCCTCATTAAATAGAAAAATTCTGAAAATTCTGATGTTACAAAATCAGACCAGCAAAAATAGTAATGCTAAGGAGTGTCTTTAAGTCTTTTCGTGTTACCTGTGCAAATATATCTGATTTCTGACTGCAAGAACAATAGCTATTTTGTACATATCATCTAATGGAATAACTTTTCGAAATCTGGATTAAAAAAGTTTTCAAGTAAGACTGACAGAACCTATTCAGAATGGCCATACCTATTGAATTGATGGTTTACATTTTACTTGCAGGCATACACTTAGAACCTCATAAAAAGCAGTTACATATTACCCTTGCCTATCAGTATCAAACGGATCAACATGAAAAGTTGTTAAAACTTGCCAAAGAAATCAATTTGTTGGCTGATGTCAGATGGGAACTGCGTCTTTATTCAAGAGATTCAAGAATGGGTCAGAATGAGGTACAAGTTCATACAAATTGACTGCTGTTATAAGTAGTTGTAAAAATACATTCAAACTGTAAATTTCAAATCACTCAGGAAAGCTTTAGTCCAGCTGTATTTCAAGAAAAGAAGTATTAAGAGACAGGTTGTCATTGTGCAAATCTTCTACATAGATATTTAAAATACATAAACATTTATTTTGAGCTTAATGTTTAATTTTAAAATGCTAACCATTACTAGAGGCTGTATTGACAGAAGTGTGCATATTTCAGGAACACAAAAAGTAACTATAGTTTTAAATATACTATTGTACATGTATTAACCTAGGTATTTAAGAAAAACCATGGTTTACTTTGGTATGTAAATTTTTGTGGAGCCAAACTCTACTGCTACTCATATAGTCTCTGCACATGCTCAACTACTGGTGTATAAAACCCAAATATATAAATCTGTGTAACATGATTGATGTTTTGAGTAGAGATAATACATGTATACTTTTTGTATAGGTAAGACAAGTTATTAAGCGCTACACACCACAGTTAGGTGATGAGCTAGAATTGATTGATGGTGATTTTATATTTATGGATCCACAAGAAGTTAGTAAAAGTAAAGATAGTTGGTATCAAGGAACATCTTGGTTAACTGGCTGTGTTGGTATGTTCCCAGGTCCATATACTCGTCGAACAGCTGAAACATGGACATGGGCATTACACAGGTGGGCAAGTGCAGGTTATTTTTATGTACCGGTAGTAAAGTAATGACTTTGATAGCATTTGTTTATGCCAATTTTCTGTTAAGACTAGGCTCCAGTTAGTGAAAAATATGAAATTTTATTCGGGTTCACTAGGTTTTTAATGAATGAACAAGTTGAACTGTGTATATAAAACAAAAATACAGTAAAACCTTGTTAAAATACTTATTGATAACTCTGTCACCTCACTTGTTATTGTATATCACATTATAAAAGTCTGGAAATCTTTTGGGTTTTTTTCTACCTTGATTTATCATCTGATATTTTATTACATAAAGATCTGACTAGCCAAATATTAGAAATGGGTCAAAGTTACTCTTGTAGATAATTTTTGTGAAGTTATTGCTAAATTCACTAAAATAATACTTGAATACCAACTCAAACATTCTTTTTCAGAAATTTAGTTATCCATAAAAAGCCTCAGCACCACATACAACATCATATAATGGAAACTTGCTTCAGTTAGATGATGAGGCTGATAATCTTGAATGTGATAGTGTATTGCATGATGACAAATTGTATGCATTGGTAAGTAGGAAGAAAAGAGATACAGTTAAACTTGATAACTCACTGTCAAGCCAGGTTTAGATTTACTTTGATTTTACTCAAAATAAGATTACCCCTTAAACACCATTGATATATATTTATTTTATATCAATAATGAAATAATGGAAAATATTTAACTGATAAAACATATTTTCACAGCAGTGAAATACATATATTTTCACCGGTGAAAATATATGTATTTCATTCCGAATTCCTTCATGTGCAATCTAGAGGGTTTTTTAATTAGAGTTACTCCCCTTTTTATTGCCCTGTAATCGTTTCTTTTCACACTTCGGTGCTGCAGGTTTTTCGGAATTGCGTCAACCATTAGACAAGCAAATAACAGTGTACCTTGTCAATTGTCGACGGTGCAATCCATTGTTTTAATTAACCAAAAATGTCAGATATAAAAACAATTCAAACAGTGATATTATATTATATAGAACATTTAACAGTGAAGTATGAATATGAATTTTATTTTGTCTCATGAAGTGAGAAAGTCAATATTTTCTCGCTTCACTCGACAAAATAAATTTCATATTCATACTTCACTGTTAAATATCCTCTCTCTCTCTCTCTCTCTTCTCTCTCTCTCTCTCTCTCTCTATATATATATATACATGTATATAAGAAATGTTAAGCCATTTAAAATCACAAATGTGTGTGTGTGTGTGTGTGTGTGTGTTGTAGGAATTAATTTCAGTTTTCATGGGTAAGAGAAAACCACAAATTTTAATTTCAGTATTAAATTCCCTAATGTGCATTTAATTTATTTTCACAAATTCAATTCCGCAAAAATTTCTCCATACATTTTTTTTTTTTGCAAAATCATGAAATTGTAACCCAAAGAATTTGAAAAATTCTACATAATTACAACCTAACTGTAAACATGATCCACAAATACAAATGAAAATCATGTTTAAATGAAGTTTTCAAAATTCTTTAAGAGTTTAAAAGTTCCTTACAAACTTGACTACTTTGGTGTGAACAGAGAGAAAAGCATAGTTAAAATTAATTCTTTTTTATTTCGAATGCCTCATCAGCTATCACTGTTATTACTTTCATATTAATTTTGATACTTTAAGGTCAGAAAAAGAAGAAATTCAGAGGCTATGGTTGCTGATCGTGTATTAGAACCTAGAAAGTTGTATATATTACGACATGGTGAAAGATTAGATTTTGCACTAGGAAGAGATTGGTTTGATAAATGTTTTGATGATTCTGGTAGGTTTTTTTATAGTACTTTTCTGCTGAGTATAAAAGGTCATATAATAATTATTGTATCAATTGTTTTAGAAAAGAGTAGGTGTGGCTGTTAATTTATAAATACCCCAAAATTGTAGAATTTGTACAATTATTATTCAGTGTTTATTGCTGGGAACATACTGTATAAGTATATATATTAGAGTGGATTATAATTGATGCTCCTGAGGGTATCAGAAATTTAGCATGTATTAATATCGGCACCGTCATTGTTTCCCCTTAGACAGGAAAGCTTAAATTAATGTTGAAGTGTTAATATTTGCAGTAATTAATTTCACGCCAAAAGCGCCAGTATTTATACATGGCCAATAATAATATTTACATGTATACAGTAATGCATTTCAAAAAGAAAAATGTGGAGGCAAAAAACTGCTATTTCGTTATTTAGTTGGAAACAGGGGTTGTTAAGTGTTTCCAGTGAACAAAAATTGGTGGAAAGTGACAATATTTTTCTGCATTTTCTTTGTGACCTTGTATACCTTCATGATAGACATAATGCTTTTTTTTAGTTAAGCATTTATGGTACACTAAGACACTGTTTTGTTTTACCTGAATTATTGCCAAACTGACTTATAACCTATATTGTTCTTTTATAAAAAAAAAAACCCATTATAAGGCCAAATTTGCTTAATTTTTGTCAAGCCTGGCATTGCCATAAGCGAGACTTAGGTGTTACTTTTCAGGTGCTGTTGGTGGTGGCGTCATGTCAAAATGTGAAAGTTAATGTTAAAGTAATGTATTTCTACTTGATCCAAAACTAATCAGGCGAGACATTTAATTCTCGTACCTCCAACAGAAAAATCCCACGCGCACACCGGTGCTAGATTTTTCTGTCTCGTCCAGTTTGTCTGGTACCACCTCACGGGACGATTGACGCCTTTAGTATTACTCAGGATGACGTATCTGATCATTCAGCTTGACGTCATCAAAACAATAGGTTTATTTATTTATTTTTCAAATATGTGCTTTTATTGTTTCTTGTCAAAATATTTTATTGTCAAAGTTGTTCTATATTTGCATTGAATACAAATCTTTGATATCCTAAACTTTTGAAGTGTTGTCGATGGGATTATTTTTAAAGGGCCGATTTTTACAAAGCATAAAGTGTCCAAAGGAATGCAAGGGGTCCCATATGGGTGTTTTGTTTTGTACGTATCGCAGTTATAAACGTTTTAATGGTACGAGAAATAGAATTTGTCACCTGTTTGTGACCGATACAGGTTGATCTCAGTCTTGGGTGATGTGATGTAACGTATCCCAATCTCGGCACAGCCTAGATTTGGATATGTTACATCACATCACCCTCGACTGAGATCATCTGGTATCGGTCACAAACAGGTGACATATTCTATTAATCTGTGGAATTCTTGTTTACCCTTGTTGAGTGTGAGCTAAACTTTGATACTAGCAATGAATGTTATCATACATGACTGAATTTAAGCACACCTGTCTATTTTACAGGTAAACTCAAGTATGTTAATTAGCCAATATGGCCATATTTTTAGATTCATGAGTATTCCTGTTTGAACCTTAGTTGCTAATTTACAGGTTAATTAATTAACTATGATTCAATGTTTTTGCTTGCATTGATTCAGTAGAATAAAAAATTGTTCGCACAAGTGCAGTGGAAAGCGCTGGTTCTGTTGAACACACCTCTGAAAGTACTGTAGACAAAGATTGCATAATTTTATTAAATCTACCAGAGTTTTTTTTTTCTTGAATCAAATTTTTATGTTTTCATAGGAATTAATTTATATTTCATAAAAATGATAGAATTTATAATTAATATTAAATTTCATTAATTCACAAAGTGGTCTCTAGTTTGTAACTGTAATTTCTTTTTCTCAATAAAAATAAAATTTAAATAATTTGAAAATTATTTTTTTGTGCAGTAATTCTAAACTGCATCATTTCCTGCTTTGGGAACCTCACATACAAGATTTATGCCTATTAAATTTCCAGCTTCATTTATAGCATTGGTTAGCTTTAAGTATCTATAAGTTAGATTTTGACCTTGACCTTTAAAAGTCACTTCAAGAATTTTTTAGATAATTTACAATTTTGTTGTCATCAGGTAAGTAATTAATGGCCTTTTGATTCTTGTTTTTTCTGTACATGTATGAAAAAACATTATATTTTTGTAGGAAAATACACAAGAACAAATTTAAACTTGCCGAAGAAGATGTTAACCAGGAAATCACAATTTGAATTTATAAAAGATCCACCATTATCAGAGATTGGTCGACATCAGTGTAAAATAACAGGTTTGTTCAACATTTAAGTCTATCTCTTGCTGTGTGTAAGCTGCTTACTCTGCATCACATTTATTTTGCATGAAGATGTACTGTGAAAAAATTGGAATACAAAAGTTAGTGTATTTATGGACATATTTCTATTACTTTACTTTCTAATAATGTTAAAATTATGAAGTTTGGAGTTAAAGAGAAAAATGTGTATGTTTTTATACTAATACATATATATATAGAGTATGATTATTGATGATGGGGCCTCGGTGGCCAAGTGGTCTAAAGCCCACTCTTACGGACCATAGTGCCTTTCACTGCCTGGGTTCAAATCTTACTCGGAACAGATCGGTGTGAAAAAGTTTGTCAGGTTGCTTGCCAAAGGTTGGTGGTTTTCTCTGGGCACTCTGGTTTACTCCACCATTCCAGAACTGACTGCTCGAAATGAAATGAGTGAAAGAATCTTGACTGGGGTGTAAAACAACATATTCCACTCCACTCAATTATTGATGATATAGCTACTCTGTTTAGAGGATATTTAGTTTTTTTGCTTTTTTTTAATGTTATGTAGTTGGCAGTTATTGTCACTGCAGCTTACTTAATTTTGCTGAATAATCAATTGTTTTGAGTGGGGGGGGGGGGGGGGCTAAAATTGTTTAATCCATATGCAGTGACCATATCAAGATACATGTAGCTCATTCTAAATATAACATGGAAACATACATGTACATGTATTTGCGATTTGTAAAGACTCACATGTTATGTATGTATTTTGCTGCAGTTTTCAGTGTGTAAACTGAATTATCAGAATGTATATAGATTTGTGATTTGTAAAGGTTTTTGTAGGATGCCAGAATTATCAACATTTTCCTTTTATTTGTAGCGGAATATTTGTATGAAAAAAATGTAATGCTGAATTATATTTATACATCGCCATCTCTTAGATGTGTACAGACAGCTATGGAAATTTACAATAGTAAGTGGAAAACTTATAATAACTATACATTGAAATTCCTTCTGTAAAGAACCACTATGGTAGCTCAGTTGGTAGAGTGCTCGCTTCATTTGTAGGAGGTCAGGATTTGAACCTTGGCTGGATCTAACCAAGACTTGAAAATTGGTAGTGACTGAACTTTTGCCAAGCACTCAGTATTTAGAAATAAAAGTCATGGGGTTCTTTAGAGGTGGCCTTAAAAATTGATGCCTTGTGTCACAGCAGGCATGGCACACTAAAGAACCCTTCCTGCACATTGCCCTCAGTGCACTGCAAAGGTTAAAATTTCTGCCTATAACTAGTGACATATTGATTTACTATGAAATATTCTAGATTGAGACATAAAACCCATTAAATCAATAAATCAAATATTATATTTAATTATTGTAAATTTCTTATTTATAGAAGTTGTTAAAGTCCATAAAGTACAAAACGAAGGATTACCAATATCTGCATATACATTGTACATATTACTGTCACATAAATCTTACAATGGAAAATATTGTTAAAATATTACTGATAGATTTTTTATGGCAGGCATTCAAAGTTAATTAAAATATTACTTTTAGTAAGTTGCTGTTATACATTGAGTCAGATTTTGGGGATATGCTGATTGCTGTCGCAAAAACCTTTGGCACATAGATTTGATGCAATTTAAAACTGATCACTGACTTAAAAAAATGAGCAGTTTTATAAACTCAGTCACTTATATTGTTAACTTCTTACTCAGAAAATGAGTGTAATGACAAATGTTTCAGCAATTGTTCTGCTACCACTTAATTAGTTGTATGTAAAATAGCATGGCTAAAACTATAAAAATATTTTAACATTAAACAAAAGGTGAATCATAATATTAATAGCAGTCCCATAACAGTAAGGCTCAACGATGGTGATAAGGTAAAAAAACAAGGCTGGAAAAACCATTTATTGTAATGTTATTAAAAATAATAATAATAATAATAGTAATAACAGTCATCAATTTCATTAGGCAAAAGAGTATCCTATTGATGCTGTAAATGAAAAGGGAAACTTGATTTGATTAACCTGTAATAGTTCAAAGTTAAAACAGTCAAATCTTTATGATGGCACTGATGGATGCAGTAACATGAGAGTTTTAAAAACATTTACATGTATATGTCTTAAAGCTTTTCCAATCACCTCCCTATAAAAGGAAATATATGAGTAAACAAATAAAGAGAAACTACCATTTTGCCTGTTGGATTAAATAAATGTAAAATGGAGGCTTAAAAGTATCATAGTAACATAACAAAAATATTGAGTCAATGTGTAACTTGAACTTTGTTTTCATAAATTATATAGACATTCATAGTGATTATTTTGTCCTAACTGCTGTGTTTGATTTTGGAAATTCAGAGTACATCAAAATTGAAGTCTCTTGCAATAAGTTTTCCTGACTTCCCTGGTGGAAGTTCACGTGTGTTTTTTTTTGCAAGTTTTTACTTTGCTGTCAGATTCTGAGTTGATTTATGTTTGAATTTCACTGAACCATAATCAAAATATCATATTTTTCATATTTTCTCATTTTTCAAATGTGTTTTTCTTTGCTTTTATATTAGCATTTAGAATGACATGCAAGTTAAGAATAGAACCAGGTCTGTTTGAATGGACTGGACACAAAGGTGTTCCAAGGTGGATAACTCCAGAAGACTTATCTAAACAAGGGTACCCAGTAGATCTGACCTATAAACCACAGATTCCAAATAACAAACTAAATGATGAAGAGACAGTTAAGGAACTTTATTCCAGAACTACCCAGGCAACAAAAAACATACTAAGTCTACATGAACCAGAGGGTAAGGTTGAAATCTTATATAGGGCATTCTTCACTTAGTTATTAGGTATACTGTTAAAAAATTCAAGTGCCAGGAGTTGAATTTATAATTTCCTTCTTAATTTTGTATACATGTATTATCATTTATTTATGTAACAAAAAGAACAGTAACAAAGTAAAACAAAATTTAAGAAAATATTTTGACATAAATTTGAACCCTTATTCGCAATCATATTAATTGATTAATTATCAAGAAATTGTTACCTAGCTGTCCTTCTTGTGCCATATTTGCCTTGCACAAAACATCTCCACTTTTCCCTGTTCTCTGCTACTGTTTTTGCTTGCTGCTATGTTTTTATTCCATCTCTGTCTACATTTACTGTTTTTTTTTTGTCATGTGTTTTTTTGACCTCCTGCATCTGTTTATTACTGAGAAGATCTTTTGAACCTATTTTTGTGGGATATTGCAGCATTCATTTATTTATATTGAGTCTTGGTCATTGTGTTGGCATACAAATCTCTACTCAGTAGCTTATCTTGAATTAAGTACAGATTTGAAGCTTAATTACAATGTAGGTCATACCTTGGTACATGTATTGTCACTTAATACTGAAAAAGTTTTGGTTGAACTACTTTTAATTATTTAAATAAAAGTAAAAAAAAATTGTATGAACTTAGATATTCAGGTCACAATGCTGATTTTCTGACTCTCTTTGATGAAGAAAAGTTAATGTATCATACAAGACTTACAGCATAATTATTTATTTCAGGTGGGAACATCTTATTTGTTGGGCATGCAGGGACTCTTGAACTGTGCACAAGAGTTTTAACTGGAAGCACTGTTAGAACAGAAGTTCAGTATTTAGAAATTTTACCTAAAGTACCTTATTGCAGTATGTGTATGATTGAAGAGGACAGAAAAAGTAAAAGATGGTTCTTCAAAGATATTCCTATACATCAGTTTACTCATGGTCGAAACACAGGCCAGGCCATAAAAGATATATTATAGAGCTAAACAGTATGATGAAAGATAGAATTTTTATAAGTATAATGAACACTACAGGATATCTGTGATATATTTTCAAGTTTAAAAAGAAATTGTTACAATTCATTTGAAATGTGCAATTTAAATCAACTCTGTTTTAAACTGTTTCCAGGAACTGCACCATAATTTACACGTATCTTGCACCCTTCATTTAGCCTGTATCCAGTATCAGATTAGTTCAATTTTTTTTTAAATTTTTAGTTCAAAATGCTGTTTAAATTCTAAGTATAAAGATATGTAAATTTTCAGGTAGTCATATTTTCCATATATTCATTTAATCCTTTTTTATTGGTACATGGACATGTGTGTCATATATTGTTAAGTTGCCAAACATACACGTACATAAATGTTAATGTCAATTTAAAAAACAATTTTTTACGATACTAGCAATGTTTGCACCTCTTTTTTGTTTTGTTGTAAAAAAATATTTGTATATATGCTATTTCAATATAATGCAAACTTTCAGTGATGTCTAAGGGTATCTAATGTCATTGAAGCCTAGAAAACATTTTGACACTTTGCATTGATGATGGCATCAGAATGATTCAGGAGCATGAACACATTTGAATTTTATAAGACAGTAAAAGTTTAAAGTAACACTTAAACTTCAATAACTTTTACTTCAAGGGACCATTCACTCAGAATTGTTGAATATATATATATATATATATATATATATATATATATATATATATATATATATATATATATATACACTAGTATATATATATATATATATATATATATATATATATATATATTCATTCATTCAAGTCATCAACCAATATTAAACATTTATAAACACATAAGCCAAAATGAAGCATTTTTATATGTAATGAATAATTTTGGTAAATGAACAAACTTATACCTACATGTATTTCCATTAAAGTTTTAGTGTTTTTTCCATGTTTATGTATAGCCATGACATACTACTGTTATCGCTCATTCTTTTACTATTGTTATCAAATATAGAAAATATGGTGCTGTTTAACCCTCTTTCTTTATAAGCAAAAAGCTTAAATCATACACTTGTATTTTGGACATAAGTTTCAGTTTACATAGTTCTTAGCACAACTATCCATTTTTTTGTGATAGCTATGATTTGCAAGCAAAAATGCTGTTCTTTTTGATAGTCCTGTTTATTAAACTGATGATATTTTTTATGATGGATGTATTTTATTTTGATTTAAAATTATTTTAGATCAAGATTTAAGATAGAAATGTTGGAAGTCAAGATGTGACTTTTAATTTAGACATGTCTTCATCATTTGTATTTTTGAAAAAAAAAAAACTTAATTCTAGTCAGAATATGTATTTTTTGTCATATTATTGTTTTCTTATTTTAAATTTATGTACATCTACACCTGATGTATTTAATTTATATCAGGACAGCATAATGTTTAATGTTTTTTAATTAATATAATTTTTTTATAATTCTTTTTGGGTCAACATCTTTCAAAATATATGAACTATAGACTACAAGCATTTTTTTTAGTTCTATGTCCCATTATAGGTGTTCTTGCATTGTCATTACAGCCTTAATTTATTGATTGCTAAACTATATATATTATATATATATATATATAGAGTCAAACTTCTATTGCTTGAACATCGATACCTGGAATACCCCAGTTAACATGAAGTCATTTGTTGGTCAAGACCAGTTTCCTATAATAATCTTTGCAAATTATTCTTTTTGACTGAATTTCGTGAACTTGAATACCCCCACTTGCTCAAAAGATAAATATTTTTAAAAGTATAAATAATGTGAAAATTGTACTTCTTTTGCATGAATACAATTTTGTCAGAATGACATTTGGCCAGTCATTGTAAACAAAACAAGATGATGCCAAATTACAGATTTCATAATAGAGTGGAACGAAACCATTAGTCTAGACAGTGACCTGTGATTTTGAGTTGTACTTGGAATGGGATTAGTAATTAACCTAATGAGACACTGCTAGATATGCCCAGTTCTTTAATTTCTTATCTGATTACGACATGTGGAAGTTTTTTATCAGCAATGAACTCTGTATTTCCACGCTTAATGGTTGAACATTAAGAACACCTGAGATGCCCATGCTTAATGATTGCATATTAGGATTTGGCAATTTATATGTCACTGGAGTACGTAGATTGACATGTATTGATGTTTTTAAGAAGGATGACCGGTAATAACTTTGATTTGTTTTCTTGTTCTCTGTAATTGACCTTGATTATTACATGTGCAGTTAGAATAAACTAAGTTTATTTTGAATCATAGCCTGTTGAAGTTCAAATGAACTGTCATTTTCTTGTCTGTTAGCCATGAATGTCGAACAACAGATTGCAGATCAACATTGAAGTAAGATGGAAAACATTATCTAGACACCTGAAGCTCAATGAATCACCAGCCTATGCATTTAACAACTAGTCCATTTATTTATTAGGCTTTAAACAACCTAAAATGTTTGAGTTATCAAAGTTTAATATATATTTGAGGTTTACTGTAATCTGAAATATATACACTAAAATGTTGGAGAAGATTGAAATTTAAAAAGTAGTATTGGACCTTATTATTTTATTAACATTTATTTATACAAGTGTAAGATGTAGTTTAAAGGATGAGAACTGTACCATATTGTAGATTAATTACAGGATTGTGACCGTTTTAGTTTTTTATCTTAGGCAAAGTGTAAATTGTGATTTTCATTTGCATAAAGTTGCAAGAGTAATGAATAAATGTGTTGCAAATGATAAACTTTCACAATCAATATTTCAAGCCTATAGGCAAATTGGGTACAATCTAAGCCTAGATTCTGTGATAAGAAGCATATATTAAATACATTTGAAGTGTTCCAATCAGTAACATAAAAATAAAAAAAGTGTGAGGATAAATAGATTTTTGTTAATCTTGAAAATTAAGACCTTTAAATTGAATGGTCTTTAATTACATACAGTTTTGATGAATTCATAGCTGTTGTCAACAATATATTGACATGGAGATATACTTTAGATAATATATAAATAAATAGAAATGTTTGTTATCTCCACAAAAAAATTCATTTAATCAAATGAAGTGAAAATATCTAATAATGAATCCAGTGAATTAAATGAAATATTCAGTTTTTTATTTTTGTTTTATATTTTATAATTAATATTTTATTTTTAGCTTTGTAACTTGTCATTATATATAACTTGTTAATTTTAAGCTACTACATTCCTTTTTTTTTTAAGTTTTCCTATTTGACCATAATTAATAAATACTTAGTTGTATAAGTTATTAAATGTTTTATTTGTGTTTAAATTTGTGTTAAATTAGTGATTAGTACATCATTGTATGACCTTAACCTTCATAGTGGTATAAGAGCAATGAGTGCCAAAATGTGTGTACTTATTTTTTTTATGCAGTAAAAATTTTGAAAATTTGTTGAAAAAACATTTTCTAAAAAAATAACCTAAAAATCTTCTTGGATTTGAGCATTATTTGTTTCATGTGATGAATCAGTATGGTTTTTAAATATAAGGAATATATAATATATATATATATATATATATATATATATATGATTCCCATGGATTTGGAAAAATGATTAACAACAGAATCAATATTAATTCACCTACATAACTTACCATCTCAGACTTAGTTGTGATTGTAAAAACTTGTTTTGATAAAGGTAAAACAAATATTCTGAAAAACTTGAAGAAAAAGTTCCAAATTTGTTTGGATTCAATTATTATTTAAAAGTTTTTCCACTTCACATTTATGTTATTGTATATATAAAACTTTTTATTTACATGTGGTATCCAATGTTACCTTAGATATATGAGATAACTAAACTTCATCCATTTGAATTAATACAATTACCAGTACATTGTGAATATTTCTTATTCTGGCCTTTTTAGAAAAAATGAAGTAAATTATTTTTGATCCGAATTGAAAAAAAAAAAAAAAAAAATTAAAGAAAATCTTGTGATAAACAGTTGAGTTACTAGCACAAAATTTCAATTTACATGTGTGTGTGTGTGTGTGTGTGTGTGCATGTGCGTGCATGTTCTTTCATATGTGCATGCATGTTTTTGCATGTGTTTAAACTCTTAATGTAAAAGCGCAGTAAACATTTCAGAACTATTATTATATTTTATTTATGTTTGTAGAGCGAACAAGGTAGTAAGCTGGAAAATGAATAAATATTTTTCTGCTATTGATTGTCAACTGAAAATATTGTTAATTTCAGTTATTGTTGATTTTATATACAATTTGTTATTTCCACCAATTTCCACCGACTTAAACGAGGCTTGAAAAACCTACATATAATATACTTGTACATCTTAATATGTATTGATTAAGATATACTTAGTCAATTTTTTCTCATGTTATTACAGATTTATTTTATTTTGTTAGGAAAAATATTTTTGAGACCAATTTGTGTTCCACATGACTTTGTACTGAATGTTTTGGAATATACTTATGTCACAAATTCCTTTCACAATTTTGTTTTTCGAGAAATTCTATTTTTCTTGGTGGTAAAAACATTTACTTATACAGTTTTACATGGAAACAGAATAAAAATTCTACATAAACATTATAGAGAATCTAGTACACTTTGCCAAGGTTATTTGACATACCTAATCAATGCATTGTAATGCTCATCCTCAATTGCTTTTGTTCATATTTTGTAAATTGAATATATTATTTTGTTGTGGTATACATGTATGATATATATTATATCAAGAAAGATGTGTCATGCCTGAAATTTCAGTAGTGCTATTTTTGCCACCTAGTGTTTCATTCCCTGTATACCATTTACTTTTTTGTTCAACACATTCTTTAGAACTTATTTTGTCACAAATAGAGTTTGATGAGTTAACTTGTTGTATTACAATTCATATTTGTATATAGTTGCATACAAACTTTAGCTGTCATGGTTTAGTAGAGTTTTTTATAATTGAAACATACTGTAGAATCATTAATATTCGTTGGGTTAAAGTTTTGTGGTTTTGCATTTTTAAAAAATTCTATTGGTAGAAATTTTCGTGGAATTCAGTTTTGTGAAAATAAATCCCATTGAGGGCAATGGGAATTAAAAATTTTCAATAACATTTAATTTTGTGGTTTTCAGTTACCCACTGAAAATAACGAAATTTAATCCCCCACGAATATTTGTGATTTTACAGTACTTTTTGTCAAACATACATGCATGTTTCATTCCAGCAGCTTCATTTGTTGTTGGTGTGAATTTCAATTTAAATGTCGTTGAGATTATGTCTTATTTACTGAAATACTTTTGGAAACATCACATAACATGCTCACATTTAAATCCAAAGATTAATATGCGTATGTAATTCTAAGTGTTGGGGATAATAATTTAGATATGTGATTACTATGTTTTGTTTTCGCTTGCAAAAAGGGTGGAAGTAGAACCTGTCTTTAATCTGAACACCATTAGGGCATAAATGTTGTTTTGATATAATAGAAATTTGATGTTCACAGATTAATTTTTTACAGTTACTATTTCAAAAAATGTGCCAACAAATTGCAGTAGAAACATCTCTTGGTCTATAGATTTTATTTACACAAGTCAGGTATTTGTTTTTCACAAGATAGGTTACTATACATTAATTAGTGCTACTGGTTTTTTTTTCACTTCAGAATAAACATGTTTTTTAATTTTTCCTTGCTTTAATGTACACAGGGTTTTTGAAAATCCAAGACCTCAGTTCAGTATAGATATGTTTTTTTTTTGTTGTTTTTCAAACGGCTTCAATGTAAACAGCTTTTAAATTTTTTTCACTTTTGAGTACAGGCATTTACATTTTTTATTTTTCTTGCTTCAGTGTAGGTGGGTTTCATTTTTCCAAAAGATCAATGTAGAAAAGGATTCATTTTTCTAAAATGTCAATGTGAACAGGGTTTTAACTTTCGTAGACTTCAGAGAAGACAAATTTTTAAAACTCCCAAGACTACAGTATAGATATGCTTTGTTTTTACTGGCTGAATGAAGACAAGTTTTTATTTTCCTAGAGATCAATTTAGACATTGTTTTAACTTTTGCGGACTTTAGTGTAGTAATTTTTTCCACATTTCTGTTTAGACATGGTTTCAGTGTAAACAGGTTTTTTCCTAGACAATAATGTAGACAGGGTTAAAACTTTCACGGTCTTTATTGTAGATAGCTTTTCAATTTTACAGACATTTCAGTTTTTATATGTTGCAAGCATTTGTTAATTCACCATTGACTTTTGTTTTGATGTCTTTAGGAATGATAGAAATATTATTTTGACTTGTTGTTTTAGTCATAGAAATCAAATGTAATTTTTTTTAGCTCACCTGAGTTGAAAGCTCAGATGAGTTTATTGCTATCCATTTTCATCCCTCCTGTGTTGTGCATCGTTTGTCGTGTGTCGTGCCTCATGCTTCTTGCATAAACCTTTTAACATTTTAATCTTCTTCTCCAAAACCACTGGGCCAAATTTAATGAAACTTGGCTACCATAATGCCTGGGTGAAATGAAGGAGTTATGTCCCCTTGGGCCCCATTAGGGGGAAATATAGAATAACTTAAAAAAATCTTCTCCTCTGAATGTACAAGAGGTATACCTTAGTTATATCATATATAACATTCTTAGATCAGTTAGTTTCAGATTTGCAGGTAACCGTTGGGTTCAAAATGGGAAAATAGCAAGTCACTTAGTTGGGAAATTACTAAAAATTATATATTTCTCAATATATCTTGAAAACTATTAGATTTTTGTATAGGCATGTATATTAGAATATTGTAGGTATTGATACAATGGTCATTTGATATATGATTCAATTTCAAAGGTCAAGGTCATAAATTCATAAGAAGACTTAAATTGTAAATTATCTTAAAAACTGTTTATTTTTTATATAGGCAAGTATATAAGAAAATTGTAGGTATTGATATGACTGATCATTTCGATATATGGTTCAAGGTCATAGGTTTTAAGGTCAAGGTAATAGATCCATAAAAAGACTTAAATTGTTAATTATCTTGAAAGCTATTAACTTTTTTGTATATTGCATATTTGAATATTGTAGGTATTGACATAATGATAATTTTTTTCTATGATTTAAGGTCAAGGTCATAGCATCATAAGAATACTTAAACTTAATTATCTTGAGAACTATTAACTTTTTGTATAGGCATGTAAATTAGAATAATGTAGGTATTAATACAACATGGCAAAAGTTAAAAAGTTCAAAGGTTAAGGTCGCAGCTGCAAAAGAAGACTGAAATTGTTAATAACCTTAATTGTTAATTGTTAATTATCAGTCACAAATTGTAGCCTTGAGGCTCAAAATGAGGAAATGTCAAGGCACTTAGTGGGTAAATTGCTAAAAATTATATATTTGTCAATATAGCTTAAAAACTATTAACTTTCTGTATAAGCATATATATTAGAATATTATATATATTGACGATCATTTTGATATATAGTTCTAGGTCTTACGTTTAAAGTCAAGGTCATAGTTGCATAAGAAGACTTAAATTGTTAATTATCTTGAAAACAATCAACATTTTAGCTCACCTGAGCTAAAGCTCAGATGAGCTATTGCTATCCATCTTTGTCTGCCGTGCATTGTTTGTCCTGCGTTGTCTGTCGTGCGTAAACTTTTTACATTTTAATCTTCTCCCCCAAAACCACTGGGCCAAATTTAATGAAACTTGTTAACCATCATGCCTGGGTGAAGCTCTTTCAGATTTGCACAAATGAAGGAGTTATGTCCCCTTGGAGCCCCATAAGGGGGAAATAGTGAAAAACTTTAAAATCTTCTTCTCTGAATCTACAAGAGATATACCTTAGTTATTTCATTTATAACATCCTAGGTCATCTATTTTCAGATTTGCACAATGGTAGCCATGGAGCTCAAAATGGAAAAATTGTAAGGCACTGAGTGGGGATATTGCTAAAAATTATATATAAACATTTTGTATAGGCATGTCAGACCTGCCAACCCTTACGATTTTTCCGTAATTCTTACTGATTTTTTACCCATTTTACGATTTTACGGATAGGTTGAAAATCTTACGATTTGAAGTAAAATCCGGATTTTGGTTCATGTCCTATCCATTTTCTACTAAGTTTTTACACTTGTCATCAAAACGTTTGAAATTGATCTATTTAAACATTGAAACTAAGCAAGCATCTAAGTGTATGTAACATCTTAACTGCGTTTGTAAGTAATGATTTCAAGTGCAGTCGAAATTTAAGCGTCTATGGGGAGGTAATAGAATCACATGTTGTGACAGTTCAACTTGATTATAATGAACCGCAAATATAAGGGGGATTTAACAGCTGATCAAGATGAACAACCGTCTTCATCAAAGCGCCAATACCTCCAGAAACGTAGCAGTTAGCAGCAGTTATTGAGTAAAAAAATCTTACGGAAAAAAATCCAAAAATGGCCCATTCTTACTGAAAAATTTACTGACTTTACTGATAGACTTCTAATGGGGTTGGCAGGTCTGGCATGTATATTAGAATATTGTAGGTATTGTGACAACAATCATGTTAAAAGGTCAAGGTCACAGCTGAAAAGAAGACTTAAATTGCTAATTATCTTTGGAAACTATTAACTTTTTGTATAGGCATGTATATTAGAATATTGTAGGTATTGACATATCGATCATTTTGACATATGGTTCACGGTCATATGTTTAAAGGTCAAAGTCACAGCTGCAGAAGATAACTTAAATTGCTAATTAAATTTTTGTATAGGCATGTATATTAGAATATTGTAGGTATTGACATGATGATCATTTTGATATATGGTATAAGGTTATATGTTTAAAGGTCAAGGTCATATCAACATTGGAATGCTAAAAGTATTATCTTGAAAGCTATTAATTTCATGCATAGGCATAGTATATTTGAATATTTTAGGTATTGATATGACAATAATATATGGTTTAAGGTCATATATGTTCAAAGGTCAAGGACATAGCTGCATAAGTATACTTAAATTGATTAATGATTTGGAAATCATTCATTGCACTACAGTTACTTCATGCATATAATACAAGCTACTAATAAATAAAATGAGAGTGGATATATTTCTGATTAAGTTTCGTGGGAGTTGTTAACTGGAGAAAACTTTTAAATTTCTGTACTTAATATATTGTCTATTGCACTTTGCAAACAATATTGGACATATCTTCAGGTGAGCGTTAAGGCCCATGGGCCTCTTGTTTGTATAGGCATGTATAAGATTGTTGTAGGTATTGATATTGTGATAATTTTGATCAAGGTCATAGGTTTGAAGGTAAAGGTCATAGCAGCAGAAGAAGACACAAATTGCTAATTATCTTGAAAACTATTAATTTTTGGTATATGCATGTATATGAGAATATTGTAGGTCTTCAAAACATGACAATCATTTTGATTTCTTTCAAGGTTATAGTTTCAAAGGTCAAGGACATAGCTGTATATGTATGGCAAAAGTTCATAAGTTCAAAGTTTAGGTCACAGCTACATATGTAGTCTGAAAGGGTTAATGATTTTGAAATTAATCATTGTACTACAGTTACTACATGCATATTAGGTACTTAAAACGAAATGGAACCAGATATTTCTGATTAGGTTTGGTGGCAGTTTCTCACTTGAGAAAACTTGGAAAGTTTCTTTACTTAATAAATTGTTTATTGCACTTTGGGCATTTACTCAGCTGAGCATTAAGGCCCATGGACCTCTTATAATTTCCCTTGTTTAATATACACATTTTAGGATACATAGTAAAATTTAAAAAAAAAAAAATACAATTTGTATTTTATTCATAACTGTACAAGTCAAATAGAATTTTTTTATTTTTATAAGTTAATACCATAAACCATTTTATAGGAATCAACTTCATATCACAAGCATGTTTCCAATAAAACCAGTGTTTTAAGGTCCTTATGATAGAATTTCAACAAAAACTGAAGTGTTTATCTTTCTATAAATTCTGGAAATAACAGTCAACATCAAACACCTTACAGCTGGGAGAAAATTCCAAATTCTCAATACTTTGGTGTATTTTGTGATTATAAAATTGGTGCTATTGATAAAAGATTACATGTAGGATATGTATAAGTTATATATGTATTAGGTGCTTCCTTTTTCCAAAACCTCAGTATCTATTGTCAATATTATCTCTGCAATATTTATCCATAATTAGCATAATAAAAACACATTTCGATTTTTAGTTCACTAGAGCTGAAATCTCAGATGAGTTATTGCAATCAATTTTTGTTTGTCATCTGTCATGTCTTTTATTTTAATTTTCTCCAAAACCACTGGGACAAATTTAATATAACTAGGTTACTATCATGCTTTGTGAAGGAGGCCTTTCAGATTTGCACAAATGAAGGAATTATTTTTCGTTGGGGCTTCAAGAGGGAGGTAATAGTGAAATCCTTTAAAAATGTTTACTGAATATATGAGAGATATACCTTAGTTATTTTATGTTTAATTTTCCTAGGTACTCTTATTTCAGATTTGCACATATGGCAGCCACGGGGCTAAAAATATGGAAATGGCAAGGCCCCTAGTAGTAAGATGGCTGAAAACAACATATTTGTCAATAAATCTGGGAAAACTATTAATTTTTTGTATAGACATGTATATGAAAATATTGCAGGTATTGATACAACAATCATTTTGATATATAGTTTAAGATCATGGGTAAAAAGTTCAAGGTTATAGCTGTATAAGAAGATTGAAATTGTGATCTTAAATCTATTCTCTTTTTGTATAGGCACGTATATGTGAATGTTTGAGGTATTAAAATGACAATCTTTTAAATGCATGATTCAAGGTCAAAGGTTCAGATGTCACGGTCATAGCTGTATATGAAAATGAAAACGTTCATTATTTTGAAAACCATTTTCTTTTTGTATAGGCATATGTTTTCAAATATTGTAGATATTAATATTACAATCATTTTGATATATGATTGAAGGACATAGGTTCAAAGATCAAGGTCATAGCTACAAAAGAAGATTGAAATTAGTAAATGATCTAGAAATTTATGAAGTTTTTGTATAGGCATGTATATTTGACTATTGTAGATATAGTCAAATAATTTTGATATATGGTTTTTGGTAATGGATCTAAAGGTCATTGTCATAGCTGCATATAAGTATACCTAAATGATTAATCATCTGAAAATTATCCAATGCACTTTAGTTACTACATGTATTTTAGCTATTTATTAAAGAACTGTGACTAAATATTTCTAATTAAATACAGTTCCAAACTGAGTAAAACTAGTAAAGTTTCTATTATTACAGGTATCTTCTATTGTAATTTGTAAATGATTTGTCACTTATCTTCAGGTAAGCATTTAGGCCTATTGACCTCTTGTTTCACATAAGCAGTGACCCAGTTGAATATAAATTGCATTCTTGTTCTGGTACAAGTAAGCAGTTTGGTAGACATATGCTTGGTGAAATACAACAGTTACACACATATATACCCCCCCCCCCCGGCAAAAAATTGTTGTTTTCTCCATTTTTACAGTATAAAATAACAAAACCTTTACTTTTTTGTATTTTTATTTATTAAAAGTTGTTGTCAGATAACATTTATTATGTATAGTCTATATTGATAAATGTAATATTGTTACAACCTTTTGAATATATTTTATTGTTTTAAGCAATTGTCGTTTTTCTTTTATTGTTTATATTTGCATCCAAAATATTTAACTGTAAATAAACTTTGCAGTATTTTAACTTGCTCTTGCTCAGCTTTCCCCTATGTTTATAAACTAGCTGGGCATGTAGTACCTTGTGTTCTCATTATAATTGAGAATATTCAATTAAGATTTCATCTTTTAAAAGGTACTAAATACTGAGAGGTTCAACCTTGTATTTAGGGGCTGAATCTCAGAGTCATAATGGATTCTTTTGAAGAGTTGGCTAGAGGTTGGACTAAATTAAAAGACAGGGAGCTTGATACATATTGCCAACTGGATAAAGGCAATTAGATGATTCAGAAAGACAAGATTGCCCAACTGAAATGGTTTATGAGTACTTAACCTTCATCAGTGCTAAAAGACCTTGAGATTTCTGCAATCTTTCCCGACATACATATTAATTATGCTGATAAAACCTCGAACAACATTATTTTTGTTTGCAAGTAATTCTACGTTAAATGTGTTATTAAAGATTCCTACTGATACTAAAACTACTTGTAATTATCTTTCCAATCATAGGAAAGTTTTTGAGTCTTTAAGTATTAATTTAAAACAAGAAGAACTTGACCTTCCTTGTTTGTATTGAATTCCAAAACTTCCCGAAATACCATACTTAATCAGTATTCGTTATTCTAAACACAAATTTGACAGTCGTCAAATATATCCTTTATACTTATTTAGAAAAAGTCTGTTTTACATGTAGCATTAACCAAAAGTGGATGTTTAAATATGCTGAAATCTTCTTGAACGTCTTGTTTCTAATACTTAATCTTTAGTAAAAAGTGTATAATAACTTTTGATTTTTACAGACTTTACATCACTATTTGTAATTCTAAATTAGAAAACGTCCAAAACAAATCATTCGTTTACAAAAACGGTTAACCAAGATATAAAAATATAGTGCTCAACAAGGATTTTGGTTATTTTGTAAAATACCATACAGGCTACAAAGATATACTGAAGAGTGAAAATACCATCAACAAAATGTTCCGAGGTTTTGACATAAAACATATGGTATTTAATATCTTTGGCAATATAATTTTCGGAACGAACTATCGGTAAACCAACTTGACATGCTTACCATGCTTGCTGATATAAATAAGAATTTTAGCAGAACCTTGCCAAATCCGAAGAGAAAACTGTCGATAAATTGAATTAACTCCACATTTACATAAATAGATGACGTTCTGTCTATAAATAATTCCAAGTTTGGGGAATATAAGACTGATTCTACATGTTCATCTTCATATTTGGATTAATATCTCAATTATGACCCCACAGAAAGTAACCCCTGAAGCTATAGGACAAACAGGATGACTTTAATTTTTCTAATGTCAACTTTCTGTTTCTTTTCAGTAATATTCATGCTTTTCCTGCGGATGACGCATATGTTTCACAGTAAATACGGTATGTTCCCACTACAGGAACTTTCAGCAATGAAGTAAGTTACCTACAATTAAACTCTCTACTAAAGGTTATTGCAAGCATTGGCTAATCAAGGCCCTATAAAAGTTGGGTTGCCTTCATCACAATACTGTTGATGAGTATGAAGTCACTATATCAAAACTTATACTGGATATATTTGACCAACTAGTTCTATGTTCCTTTTATTCTCGAATTCAAATGGCTACCATTTCTGTAAGTAGCAAAAAAGTGCTAAATGGTCATTGCATGTTTAATTATCAACCACTTTAGATTGATCTATCAACCGATTAAGTTCAAATTTGATATATGTGAGGTAGATAGATAGTCATTTAACACATATAAAGGTTTTCCCTATATATATATATATATATATATATATATATATATATATATATATATATATATATATATATATATATATATTATATGACCGTTTTGATATCACACCCTTTATTAGCCCGAGAGTCCTGATATCAGGACTCGAGGGCTGATGAAGGGTGTGATATCAAAATGGTCATATCATATACTTTTTATCATATGTTTGCTTTGAAGTAAAATTAACAATTGATAATATTTAAATTTTTAAGCAGTCAGCAGGTTTTATTTTTATATCTATCATTATCTCATAAATAATTTTTTACCGCATACGTCATACGTCAGTGTTACCCTAAGCAACCGCTGACGTCGATCTTCCAACAACTAGGTCAGTCAGTCAGTCGCCATATTCGTCCAACATGACGTGGACAGAGGCATTTATATTTTTCATTAAAAAGTGAAGGTTGTTCAAATTAGTTTTAAGATCTGCAGTCATGCAGTCATTAATCATGATCGTGATGACAACAGGGAATCTGAGTTTTTGAACCGGCAGGTGCATCATATTTTGGATATGTTACACTGATGACAGCGAAACGTCACCGCACAAGTACAGGAAACGAATTGGCTACTAGCTGGAATGATTTAATTTTTGGCTTCTGTTAGTTTATTTATTGATGATAAGTGATGACAACATATTATTAATTGATATTTTGTACGGGTGAACAGTTCCGCTTCGAACTGATGTCTCATTTGTGTCTTGACATACTTGTCTCAGCTTGAAGCCAGCATCGTTTATATTTTCAAGTGCCGTCGTGCACAATAGGTTTAAACTAGTTGTACCTCTCCTATGTGTTTGTATGTTTGCAAATTCCGAAACTCTGTTTAAAATTTATTTAAATACAACTGATACATGAATGTACTGCACACATGCTCATCGTGTTAACCATAAATAGTCAGTATCAAACTGAAGCGACACTAAAAATCCGCCATTATCGGAATTTTATGAGGGGTGTGATATCTCTTTTCTAGGGGTGTGATATCACTTTTCTAGGGGTGTGATATCACTCGGGCTGATATCAACTTGTGTAAATTCGAGTTATCACACATACAAAAATAGTGATATTATTAGTAAACATATGATAAATACATACATACATACATATATATATATATATATATATATATATATATATATATATATATATATATATATATATATATATATATATATACAGTCAAAATTCGATTATTCGAAGTTTAAGGGTCTTCATTTTAGGTTCGAATAATCGGGGTTTCGAATAATCAAATAAGTTAATTTGAAACTTCAAACCTCGAATAACCGTTCGTTATCTTAAGACACAACAGTATTTTATTGCACATTGAAAGTGTTTTATCGGTAATACCATCTGGTACAAAATCAAACACGCGTGGTATTACATACGACACAGTAAGTACAGCCATCCAGAGGAAGTACACCATGCTTTTTTATGCACGCAATACACGTTTTCATGATTTTACAGAATTTTAAACGAACTGAAACGGAACAGGTCTATAAAATTTCTATAATTGAAATGTGAATAAGGCGGAAAACTGTCTCTGTCAACTTTATTTCAAAATAATGATTTTATTTAATTTCCCGACTAGGCTATATAAAATATCAAATTAATATTCAGATGCCGTTTTATTTTTTAAATTTTTTATGATGGTAACCGTGGTCAACGGAACTTTTTTTATCGTTTACTTGAGTATCGCTACACACGTGCAGCCCATTTTCTATTACCTGGGGTTTGATTGAACAATTGTGATTAACTTTTGCGATTGATGATCAACATGGCTAACGATGGACAATACATGGCGTACGCATGTCTACAAAATGATCGTCAGTTACACTTGAATAACATGAACGGGTAAAGGTGAAACCATGCTCGATTGTATTAAATTGAACAGGTTTTAGAAATGAATAAAAATGTCAACTTCGACTTTTTGGGGGTATATTTCCACTGAATAGTCTAACTTAGGACTCAAATTACTTTCAAATAATCGCGGGTTTTGAAATACGAAGTTCGAATAAACGAAGTTTTTTTTAATAAGAGGTTAAAGTGCAGGGTGGTTGGGACCTACGGAGAACTTTGAATAACCTAAGGTATTCGAATAATAGAAGTTAGAAGTTCAAATACCCGAAGTTTGAATATATATATATATATATA
The DNA here is from genome assembly GCA_029721355.1 of Tegillarca granosa. NCBI lineage: Eukaryota > Metazoa > Mollusca > Bivalvia > Arcoida > Arcidae > Tegillarca > Tegillarca granosa. The sequence continues at coordinate 12,009,670 of CM056607.1, forward strand.
TATATATATATATATATATATATATATATATATATGTAAATGGAATATTTCCTAACACTTATCACCAGCTGTTAAATAAAGGAATATGCAAATAAGCTGCTTTAAATAGCTTATTATTGAAAATTTCTGAAACTACTGAGCCAAACGGATCAATATTTCGCGAGGAAGGGACATAGTTTGGTAATATAAAGTGGGTACAAAATATTTTTTTGTGACAACCAAGATGGCCGCTGTTTGCTCTAAATAGCAAAAAGTACTAAATGATCATTAGCTTTAATTATCAACCGATTTAGTTAAAGTATATATATATTAAATGAAACATATGTAACAGTTTTTATCTCATTTACAATTAACTGGTAATTAGCGGAATATGCATTAACCTGCTATAAATAATCTCTTTTTTTTGTAAATCGTCTCCTCTGAAACTACTAGACAAAACAGAACCTCATTTTGCGTAAAAGGCCCCTATGTGGAGTAGTTTAAAGGTGAAACAAACCAAATTCTTGCGGCCTCCAGAATGGCTGCTGTTGCAAATAGTGCATATTGGTCAATGCAAGTTGAATAATCTACCGATTGAGATCAAATTTGACATATTTTATATATAATTTTATATATAAAATGGGTTCCTCCACATTTATAATTAGCTTAAAATTAGCGGAAAAAGCAAATAAGCTGCTTTTAATTGCCTTTGAAACTTGGGAGACAAACAGAATCATATTTAGCATGGAAGGTCGCTAGGTGGATTAGTTTAAAATTTGTACAAATCAAGTTCTTGTGGTATCTAAGATGACCACCAATGCTATAAAATGAAACGCAACTTTCTACCAGTTGAGCGATACAGGCCCAACTACGCTTTTTAAGAAAGTTCCTGTAGTAGACACAAACTTTAAGATAGATTATTGACTGAAAGAAATACACCATAAGCAGGGAAATTAGGTATATTGCTGCAAAGACACAGAGCTGACAGTAGAAAAATTGAAGTCATCACTTTATGTAGCATTTGGCAGATGTCATAATTTAGGTATAAGTCGAAATATGAATCAGAAATTGAAGAATCAGCCGTATTTCATATTTCAAGCTCACTTTGATAAATGACATTTATATTTTCTCCAACTTTGTGTGATTTTTAAGAAAGTCATCAATATATCTGTATTTGGTATTTAATGATTTATCGATTTTTAGCCAGATTTAACAAGGTTCTGTATCATATGAAAAAAATCAATCAGCGAGCAATGGAAAGGGGTTGTACTTATAGTAAACCTACTATTTGTTGGCAAATTATGTTGCCAAATACAGCAAATACTTTTATAAAAACTCTCAACATTTGGTGATGGAATCTTCAGTATATTCTTGTTTGCCGTCCGTATAGTGCGACGAAATAACCAGAATCCTTGTTTAGCAATAAAATTTATTTCTTGTTCTTTCGTTTATGTTAAAGAATAACAAATGAATGAAATATTTCTAGACGTTTTTTAATTTAGAATGAGAGATATTGGTGTAAAATAAAGAAAATCAAAAGGTTTTATAGTCTTCAAAGGAGATGAAGTCTCAGAAACTAGCTGTTAAGATAATTATAAATTTTTAAAAAAATCAACATTTGGTTGATGCCAGATGTAGTAAAAAATTATCAGAATAAGACTGAAGGTCGTCTTTGATTAATGTTAAAATGTTTTTTGGAATAACTTATAATCGATTTTAAAGTCCAATACAAGTAAGAACAGTTAAGTATTTCCTGTTTTAGATTAAAACGTTTAAATAAATCACTTTTAAAAATAAACGTACTATCACATTCTAACAACGATAAAAGAAAGATAATTTAAGGACTTCCTGAATTAATTTTTAAAGAGAGGAAATAACTAATTCAAGTATTTTTACACGTCTTTGATTCAGCTACAGTGATCTTTTATTGACATTTTCTTTACTTAAAGTGCTTCAACAAGATAAAATATGCATGCACTGAAATATCTTTAAAAAGGTTAAATTGAAGTATATTTATATTTTATGACCAAAAATCAAATACTAACCTTTACTTTAACTTTTGATCTCGTTTAGCCATTTTGGCATGAATACATAATCAGTAGACATGGATATAATAAATATAACGTAGTTACTTTTACTTTTGTGTGTGAAGATGTCTGATCGTTACATATATGAAAAAGCAGGACCTTATTACCTCTTTTACTTATCTAACGAATAAATACGTCCACTTATGTACGCTTATGGTGACCTTTGGGAAGGTATTTCATTTGTACTTTATGGAGCTAATTCCATGTCAAAAACAGTAAGCTTATTGAATATTTAGCAAATTAATTAGTAGATATTTATTTTCAAACGCATTCTGAAGTGCAGTCAACCAGCAAGAATCAAACAGCGTTGAAAATATTATAACAAATGACCAGTGATTTAGATGGTAAGTCACTACGGCCCTAGCGATATTGTTTTTAATTATGAGCAACTTTCAATTTTTGGAGGAGTAAAATAATTGTTTTACTGTATTAGCGTTTATTTATTTTCTGTATTTTTTATGGTCACCATCATAGTTTCGCAGTTGCAGACTGATCTTAAAAAGTTAAAGGATGTTTTTTCGATATAAAAAGTGTGCTAATAGTAAAAGCGGTAGCGCAGTTTTTTTGCAAGTTCAAATTAATTTTTAAGCATGATTTGTCAACTTTATGAACAGAATTGTGAATGGCCAATGTTAAATGTAAAATCCAAGAATGAACAGACAAAATGTTTAAATTTTATGATGTAAGTTTGATCAGAGCTGAAAAAGGGCTGTATCCTGTGTTATAATGTGAAAATCGTTGCATGGATTTATTTTTTGTTTTTTTAGTGAAATTTAAAAACTAGTAGTTATTTTAGTACTTCCACATTTCCTGAGAGTGCTATGTGACGGATTTGATTTAGGTAAATCGTGTTAATATGTCAATTAGGATGTTGTGCATATCTTTATGGAATTATAGAAAGAAAAACTACTGAAAAACTTGTCAACAACTTATTATTTTAAAAAAAGTATAAATAAAGCATACAAATGCTCAACAAGACAAGACCAGAACAGCACAGGTTGAGACAACTGATTTAAGCAATTAAATAAAGTGGCGTCAGAGAAATTGTCCATTGGTTTTATTAAAGTATTATAAAAAGACCGTACTTAATATGAAATATAACACACACACACACACACACACACACACACACACACACACACACATATATATATATAACCAGTTAAATTTTGATGTTCCACATGTGTCAAAATTCGCAAAATTATTTCTCATCAGTGACTTATTTAATATGCAATGATTTATTTAAATAAAAATTTTAAACAAACTGAGTTTAACAGTTAATATATATATATATATATATATATATATATATATATATATATATATATATATATATATATATATATGTTTATATAGAACATTTATATTTAGAAAATATAATGATATTAGATTTTGATGGATTTTAAATTTCATATTATTATTAAAAGACATGTATGTTTGATATCATCCTATGATACTATGCTCCGAACATATTAAGTGCACCGGATACGTCATGTTAAACGTTTTAATGTTTCATCATCCAATAGTTAGACCCATTTGATAACAATGTTATAAAAAAAACGTGACTTCCTGTTTAATATACTGACATCATGCTAAGTTTTATCTTAAAATCCTTGGAAAATGTTCCATGTTATCTTATTTAGATTTTGTTAACGATACCCTTTAGAATACAATAATAAAAAACGATAATTATAACTAGGTTTTTGAAAAAAAAAATCATGTATATGACATATCTGTGTAGGTATAAATTTAGGCATGCAAACTTTGGGTGAATATTAAGTTACATAAAAGATTCTGTAAAAAGTGAACATTATACTGCTGATTTTAACTTTAGTAGTTTGACAAGTTCACACACGATGATATTTATGATAGTTAGCGATTATATAACACTGTATTAGGTATTCCGGTGTTTTTTACGGTCCAATGAAAACATATTTAAATATTCAAAAAAATGTTGCTTATTTCTAAAAAGTTTTAAGTTAAATACGTTATGCAATAAAATCTTATGATGTGTTTAGTAACGCAGTTGTATGTTACTAGATAGATCGGAGAAAATAATGCACAGAATGAAAAAGGTCAACAAAGGAATTGTTTTAGTTTGGATAATGTTTGTATACCATACAAATGGACAAAGTGAGTTTTGCATTTTGTATATCACGCTTGTGTGAGTAGATTTATCATTCTTAAGGACAAATAATACACCTCAACATTTTTATCTACTAATTTATCTAAAAACCAACAGCCAATTTTAGCCAAAATTCTGAAGTTTTGTACCTATAGGTAAGGTTTAAAATGTTGGCTAAATGGGAATTGCTGTCAGTTGTAGGGTTAGCCAAAACAATAGGTGAGGGTATCGTCTGTTTCTGGAAATAATAGAGAAATTATTGATGTTTTATGTTATGTACGACATATCACTTCTTATAATTTTAAGTTAAACATCAGGATAAAATTCTCCTTAAAATCAAAATTTGACTTATGCACCTCAAGGTATTTACCAGAATAAATATTTAATAGTGCTATCCTTAAACTGCCCTTCTTGTTATAAGAAAATTGACTGTGAAATAAACCACCATTACTTCACTCTATCATCTAAAATATAAAAATTTAGTTTTTAAATTTATTATTTAATTTATTTTCCGAAATAAATAAATAAATTAATTAAAAAATAAAATAAAAAGGGGGAAAGTTATCATTTCAATCTCAAATGTTATTGGCATTATGATACAATACATTTATATCATTTAAATTTCAGGTTTAAAATGTTGGCTAAATGTGAATTGCTGTCTGTTGTAGGGTTAGCCAAAACAATAGGTGAGGGTATCGTCTGTTTCTGGAAATAAAAGAGAAATTATTGATGTTTTATGTTATGTACGACATATCACTTCTTATAATTTTAAGTTAAACATCAGGATAAAATTCTCCTTAAAATCAAAATTTGACTTATGCACCTCAAGGTATTTACCAGAATAAATATTTAATAGTGCTATCCTTAAACTGCCCTTCTTGTTATAAGAAAATTGACTGTGAAATAAACCACCATTACTTCACTCTATCATCTAAAATATAAAAATTTAAGTTTTTAAATTTATTATTTAATTTATTTTCCGAAATAAATAAATAGATTAATTAAAAAATAAAATAAAAAGGGGGAAAGTTATCATTTCAATCTCAAATGTTATTGGCATTATGATACAATACATTTATATCATTTAAATTTCATGTTTCTTTAACGAAATTTGTATGAGAAATATATGTCAAGCTGTTAACTTTTAATATTGGATACCGTTGCATTGGCTGGCTGGCCATTTTGAATTTTCTACTCATCAAATAGACGAGCTATTTGGTGATATTTGTTTTATCTGGTAAGATTTAGAATTGCTTTTTCGTTGCTTTATAAATTTATGGAGAATTTTTTTAATATGTTAAAAAATTAAATGTGGTCTAAAGGTATACAAATTCAAATAGTACGGATATTCATAAAGTCTGTTGGTAATAGTTATTTACTGTATTTAAAAATAAATTTTGGTGTTCATTTGATGGTCTTCTTATCTTTTATTGATTTGGAAAAGACATTTGTGCAACGAATATGACAAAATGCACAAAATTTATTCAAAGAATGCACTCAAAACATTCTCATTACCTTCCTAAATATTAGGTGGAGGCTTGTTTAGTGGTGTGTTTTCATATTACATTTGTGGTATCTATAACGTTTTGAATTTCAGTTGTGAAATAAAAGACTAATATAATTATTTTTAAAGGTTTAATTTATGTGCAAAATGGGTGATTTTTTCCCAGATGAAAAATAGCATTATATTTGCAGTGAACTTTTACAATACAGATACTTATATCTACCTACATGAATGTCATGTTCAAAATTTTGAATTTTTACAAAAAAATAATTTTACAAAATGAAATATTCAAAATGCTGCACATGTGCAGAATTGAGAATATTTCTTTTTGTAAACATTCAAAATCTGCACATGGCATGAGAACAAAAACTGTATTCTCTTCTGCCTATTTTAAACAAAAGAATACAAATTTCAGTTAAATAAAGTTTGTTATTAATTTCACAATTTATAAAATGGAAGACACCATTTAAAATATTGTCTTTCTTACTTACGGCCCGTATCACAGGTTGTCATTGATTTTACTCGGTAACTTTTTATAACCTTCAGGTACCGTGGCTTCTATTCATTTTGTTAAATGTAACTAATAATATATAAATAATCATGATTGAAAAACGCAAAACTCTTGTGTTAAACGTGTTTGTTTTTTTAAAAACGTTAAAGGGCTGTGCAAATTGAATGAATATCATTAATTATCATTGATCTATTTTTATGAAAAAAAACAGTTTAAAAAGGTATTGAATATTACCGTATACGAGGTTTGAGGACAAAGGATTGCACTGGCTCAACTTGGAGATCTTATTCTCTTACATATGCTGATATGGTCACCAAAGACTTTTATAACAAAAAGTGCAAAAGTTATATAAATGGCAAAGCTTGGCTTTGGACCTAGTTTCAGTGGCGTCCAAACTCAGTTTTGACATACTTACTTTCCTTGACCTCTATTCTTTCCTAAAGACAGTTTATGTAATCTAGTCCTTTGGTACGCGCTAACAGTTATAATTTTCTAGTATTAAAGTACAAATTGTCCCGAGAACTTCTTTAAAGTTTGTATTCTATCCTTGTTTCTACAGATATATCTATGTCATACATTATCTGTCATTTAATGTAGTATCGCACCGCTTTTTAAATTTTGATTTTGTTCAAAAATGCTTGCTTTTAGATTGTTCGCCTTTGTCAGTCAGATTTAAATTTACTAAAAATAATAACGGTCTTCTTTTTTTTCAGTCTGGTGAAATTTTGTTTGAGGTTTTACCAGAAAAAAAAAAATTTGGTACGTGACATAAAACAACATATTTCAAACCAACATACGCTGGTTGCAATTAATAAAACGAAAACACAAACCTTGTTTTCGTGGTGTCTTAGGCTCATAGAACAACATTGAATCCATATTGCCTTAAATTTAAATCATTAAAAAACAGATTATGACCCTATCATCATGCAATTATACAACTGTAAAGTAACATATACATTTTCTTTTTCTTTTTATTAACTTAAAAATTTTCAGCATTACAGAAAACTCTTCAGTTTAAGCTAGGAACATTTCCGCCAGATGATAACGTTGCCAAAATGACACCAATACAGAGTTTTCTTCAGGAAAATGATTCAATCCCATCATCTTTTGATGCTAGAATAAAGTGGCCTGGCTACATACATCCACCAGAAGACCAAGGAAATTGTAATGGATCATGGGTGTTTTCTACGGCAGGTACATATTTTAAGTAAAGATTTCAAAGGTGTAATGCATTTTTTGTATTTGTAAATTAACAATTTCGCCTTGTATTTAAAGGTTTTGATTTTATCAAGATTTGAGGAAAATGTTTTTCTGAGTAAACATATCGGTCCATGTTCGCAATCCTGAAACAAAGAAATATAAAAAATGACAAATTATGTAAAACGCGTGCATTGAACAAAGGGGCGAGTGGTCCTGAATGGTGAGAACATCCTGTCTCGCTAGCTAAACCCGCCACACGTGTGGAATAAAACTTGAAAATGCGAAAAGCATCGATGAGACGTCTAATATATCAAGGATAAGTTTGGATACAGCGGCATGACACTTATCAACAACGACAGCAATAGCTCTTGATAAGCCTAGGCCCTAATACAACAATATATTTGTGAGCAGCTTGCTTTGTTGTATAAAATTATAAAAATTCTTTTAGTTAGAACAAACTCTACCACACCACATTAACTGTCAAACAAATTCACGATAAGCAGATAAATTTTGTATTTATCAACAGGGATTTTTGAAAACTAATAATTCTCACATGTAAGATAATATTTATAAATTATAAATTAGTTCAACCTGGATACATTTAAGGCTCGAGTTTCTTTGTCCTCATTATTTTCCGTCTGCTGTTGGAACTGTTAGTGATATATGGTGTAAACGGGGTAAACATCATCTATGTTTTTGAAATCGTTACTTAAAAATAATAAACATACGACATAATATTTTTTTAAATAAAAATTTAGGAGTTGCTGCAGATCGAGTTGCTATAGAATCAAATGGGACGTATATTGGTTACTTATCTGCCCAACATATTTTTCTTGCGCACAAGGGAAAGGAAAAGACGGCTGTTCTGGAGGTTATCTTGATAGAGCTTGGCAATTCATAAAACATAACCGGTATGCTATGCTTGTAAGAAACCCTACAGCTTTCACTTAAGTCGACTACCATTTACACAAATAGAGCAACACTTTACCTTTTTTTAAATTTTAGATTTAAAAAAAAGAGTATGAAAAAAGAAAGTTTCAATTGACAAACAAGCAGTTTTAACTTAACTGATAATGTAAAAATTAAAACTGAAATGTAGTTAAAAAACAAGTGAACAAAATGCATATTGGGACAACTGACCGATATGTGACGGCTAGTGGATAGGATAAGTTTCCATTTCAAAGTAAGTTTTGTCAATTACTGCAAGCCTTTCCAAGCAATAATAATAATAATAACGATAATAATAACAATAATAAAAGTAACTAGACATTATCAGTGAGCAGGCACACTGACAAAAAAGCCTCCCACTGCTGATTTTTAAGTTAGAAATATCCGTTTAATAAAAATATGTTGTTGCAGGGGGCAATAAACACTGATAGATATAGACCCTCTCTGCGAATTGCAAATTAAAGACTGTTAGCACAACTTTAGATGATGCTAGCTATTGGCAGAAAGTTTCAAGTTGATATGACTTTCCATTCCTGAGAAAAGTGCATTCGTGTGTAGAATACTTAATAAAAATAAAATAATAATAACGAGCAATAATGTAATGATGGATGTATCAAAGTTACAAAGTAGCCCAAAATAAAACGCAAACCCTGTATTGGGAAGGTTGAGCATTAGCAGATCTCTTTTTCAGAAATGACCGAATTTAAAAATTCTTCTCAAGTTACAAAAGACATAATCACTTAACCTTAAAAATTGGTCAATTGGTTTTAGATCATTTGAAGCAGCCTGTTTTAATAAGGAAATATCTAAACTTTCAAAAATTTATCTTAGTCATTTATCAATTATAGAGCATAAAAAATCAACCATGAAAATTAGGCCAATCTATTATGCTATTAGAGTGCTGAAGTAAGAACATACAAAGTCTTAGAGCTCTATCTTAAATATAAATCAAGTTACAGCGCATATCACTCAACTGTGAAAAATATGTCAATCTATTATAGGTAAATGGAAGCGGCGCATTGTAGTAAGAATATGTGCAAATTTCAAAACTCTAGCTTTACCATTTATTCAGTTATGTAGCAACATTACTCAACCGTGAAAAGTAGGTTAAAAAATATGGCGCATTTGAAGCGGTCCATTGCAGTAAAGATATGTACCACGTTTCAAAACCCTGTCTGAAATGATGCTGAAATAAATACAGAAGACGCGCGGATAGTTACAGGTGCTACTTTACTTACTAGTACATCTCTACTTTTTAAAGAAATTTTTGGGAAACCCTAAGCGATAGAAGAAAAAAACATAAGTTAATCCTTTTCTACAAGATGTACCACAATGTAACTCCAGCTTATCTGTCAAACATCATACCACCACACAATTTTGAAGTACATTCTTACAATACTAGACATCAACACAATTTATTATCTATACATTGCAAAGCCAAATCTTACTTCGACTTTTTTTTACCTTTAGTTGTTAGAGATTGGAACGATATTCCAGAAAACATAAGAAATACCTCTTTATCCAGATTAAAGCATGTTTAAATAAGAATATACAAAAAGTGCATAAATTTTATTTAAAAGGCAATCGTAAAGGTCAGAATTCTTCATGCACGACTGGGAATGCAGTGTAGTGCTTTAAATTACCATCTTTTCCAAAAAAAAAAAATTTCTAATCCAACTTGCACCTGTGGTATAGTTGAGACCACCAGTCATTATTTTTTCAATGCCCTTATTTCACTCGGCATAGACTTCTAGGTATGTTAAACAACCTTACTGTTACTCAAAAATTACTATTATTTGATGATTCAAATTTATCTGATGAAGAAAACACTTCAATATTTTTAAAATTCCAAGATTTTAAAATTGATACAAAAAGGTTTTCCTGATAATATTTTTTCTTATTTATTTGATTACAATTGTTAATATATATTGTAAAGTTACACATGCAAGTTCTATTTTTTGTGTATTATGTGTACTGTTGTATATAAGTGTTATGTCGGTCTACAAATATATTTTTCAAATTATTGGAGACGGATTTATAGAATGGACTATGTGAATCCATTGTTTCCGAATCCTTTTGCTTATTATATATAGATTGGTTAAATGGTTGAACAATGTTTTATGTCACATAAACAATTTTAAACTACATTGTGTGTGTGTGAGAGAGAGAAAGAGAGAAGAGAGAGAGCCAGAGACACCATGAATAACCAAGAAATTTCAGAGGAAATGCTTACTTGTCAAATAAATCAATAAATAAATTTTTACATTTAGGTTCATTAAATTCTGTTCATCGGACTCGTTACTAATAATTTATAAACAAACAATGCGCCCCTAGGTGTCAACATTGGCCTTTAATTCAGTATATGACCTTATACGAGGACCATTCGATATGTAATGCGTATTGTATCACAGCGCGATTACGTTTTGCGCGATTTCGTTGATGATGATTCGTTTGAATATCTCTATTCAATATCTTTCCAACAGCATAACATGTGTCTTCAGCTCAACATAGTTTTAAAATTATAGCCATTTCACTAGAGCAAGTTTCTTTGACCACTGTTGTAAAAATGGAAAACAGGTTTAGAATATTAAAGAAATTAAAGCTTATATAAAAGTTGGCACAAAACTCGGTCATTGCGTAATACAGATTTTTACCTAATTGAAGAAAGTTTTTGGGTTTGATAAGGTATATTCTGAGACAATTCGCAGGTGGAGAAAGAAATTTTTGACTGGCACAGAGTCCGTCAAAGATAACAGTAAAATCTGACCGACCTGTAACAGACAATACAATTGTCTCAAATGACAGGTAAATAATTGAAAATGATGACAGATATACAATTTGTGATATTGCCAAAGCTGTTGACATATCGCTGTCGCGGGTGCATTTCATTTTGAAGCGTATTTTGAAAGTTCGAAAGATTTCTGTCAGATATATTCCGCATATATCAACAGATGACCAAAAACGGATACGAGTACAACGCTAAGCAATTGCTAAAATGTTTCCTAAATTCAATCAAAGACAATTTGCAAACATTGTTACTGGTGTACGAAACATGGGTTCACTATTTACGATCAAGTAAGAAATATTAGAAACAACTAATAATAAGGGCGACCTAATAAGGAAACATTATAATCACCGCGTAGAAAGTCGGGATAATATAACATTCCATCGGGGTGAACTTAGGAGCTAAATTAGATGTAGGGGATTTCTAATGACTATTTTGAAACATTCTAAAAGACTTGGGAAATAAAGCATAAAGAAAATATCAATTTTTATATTTTCATTTTTGTTGCTGTAAATTTCCTTTACAAAACGTCTTAATGAAGTGATTTAAACTTGTTCTTAATTCAAATAAAAGGTGACATTTGTCATATTTCTCTTAATTTATCTTTAAAGATAAAGTTTTTATATTTTTATTTTGTCACTGGGACCAACTTGTAAATCGCAGAAATTAATTAAAATCGGCGCTTTGTGTGATCAGAGATAATAAGCAGTTTAGACATATTTTTGTGTCGGGACTATTAAACAGACACTTCAAATTATAGTTACCTGGATGAAATATTTAGTCTTAACTTCTGAGCCCCAAATTTAAATATCTCGAATTTCAGATATGTCAAACAATTAAATGAAAACCCAAGAAAAATTTTATTCGTCACCTAGAACAAATTTTTTAGAAAATTAAATTTGTTTACTCGAACAGATTTTTGGGTCGATTTAATTAATTGAAAAAAAAACCACTGACTGCCAGCACTGTTGATTCTAATAAATGCAATCATTATTATTAAACTGCACTGACCTTCCGATTTCCTTAATCCGTTAACTATTATACGTTGTATAAGCAGTTAAACAATCAAGAAGATTATCGGGTGTTTTAATTGATGCAAAGCCTGAAGTCGTAGTTGTGTGATGTGAACATTACTCAGAACAACCGGAAGCTTAGGGTACACAAAGCGATTTAGCTATTGACAAATTTATAGAGTTAATATAGGAAATATAGAAAATTTTATAACACAAAATGCATAATGGCACCATTTACCATTTCTTGCTTCTCAAGTTTTAAATTAGATATAGAGGCATCGGTAAATACTGAGAATTTCGCCAACCTTAGTATCTCACAACGACTACCATGTCACTGTTTCATAGTATCATATATTTTTGTCGAACTACGTGTATGTTACAAAAATCTACCGGTATCTGAAATATGTATATATGTTTAAATATATATGACATATGATAAAAACGGTGATACAGTTTGACAAGATAAAATCGGTAGTGACTTCCGATAGGCATGTACGATTTATTTCCCTTTCTTTGCCGATTTTTTTAACATGGTTTATCTCGAACTCTGATAAGTCGAACTTTTTGCATTTCCCTGTGTAGTTTGAGATAAAGAACTGTTATTGTTACATATGCGTTAACATGTCAATTGCTTTATCAGCAAAATATTTTACAGTATAATTTCTCAAATATGAACTGGACTTTACTCAAAATTTTTAATGTTTTATTCAGAGTTTTAAATCTATTGGTTGTGTGAAACAGATTTATATAAGTGATGAATTCAGTTGTTTCTGGACCCTTTTGTTCATATGAATCATTCATAACTATATACACTGAATTATTATCTTAAATTGATTAATTGAACAAATAAAATATGTTGACACCAAATCTATTGGTTTAATGTTTTTTCATGATTGGATTGTTTTCCTTTTTTAAAATCCATTTTGCCAGTTTCCAATTCACTTGACATTTAATTTTCTTGTAACATTCACTACAGTTCCAAGTGAAAAATAACGTTCGTTTTTAATTTTTCAAGCCTAAAGTAATAAAAACCAAGCGATAAATTAGGGAATGTGTTACAATGTACATCAAGAATAAAATTATTTTAAAAAATGTGTAATCAACTGAATTAATCTTTTATCATATAACGGGCGGATTTGACCGTGTAATTTTTTTTTTATTAAGAAGTGCACAGGTGTGATACACGTCTATATCTTGTGCAAAGTATACCTACTTCTTTTTGAGCTGTGTAAACCTCTGACTGGAATAAAAGAGAGAACCCCGTGTCCAAACTGTAGTCCGAAATATACGAAAGTCTGTTTTCTCTCCTTTCAATATACAACATGCATTGAATGTAAAGAAAGTTACATAATATACACCTGTGGAACAGAAAAATATATTTATTGTTGTTTTAGATTTTGTTGTATTGATACGTAAAGGAAAAGTATATAGTCACAGTGCTTTTAGATTTAACAATATTTGTTAGCTGTAACACAATTATTGGGAATCTGATTTACATCTTCTTAACTGATTACCATGTCTTAATGTTCAGTCAAGTCATTTAAGTACTATTATATTTTTATCATTAACTGTTTTTACAAAATTCATTTGTGCTTTAAAAAATGAAATGAAAAATCGATGTTTCAATTATATATTTCGGTGTGTGAGTTATCCACAAAAATTCGAAAAAGCAAGTACTACTCACTGTTATTTGCTATTAGTAGAGTAATACAACACAAAATATTACGCAACGATATATAACTTCAAGGAAGCTAGATAAATCATTGTTTTAATAATTTTGACTGTTTCATAGAGTGGCAGTTAGTATTTAATTATAATGTGCCATATGTACACATTTTGAACATAATTCCTTATTAGTGATTTATATTATATATTTTTATTCTTGTAGAATATTGGCATCTGGTTGTTATGAAGGAAATCTCAGAGTTCCATGTTTAAGAGATTCAAAGAAACTATACGATCTTTGTGATCAAAAAGAGTTTTTGGTATACATACGTATGACACCACCTTACAGAATAGGAAATACTGTAATATTTTTAACTATTTGAATTTGAAAAAATTGTTTTTATTTTTGACCGGATAAATGCAAAGTTATATCTTTTTTCCCTTATTCTATTTAAGAAAAGGTAAAGAAATTTTAAAAAATTAAAAAAAATTATTAAAATTACTTTTTTCAAACGACGATTTTACTAAATGAGTTGTGTGTTTTGTTTTAACGTGAAGGTTAATCATCTTTTAATTTCTGATTGTTTAAAAGATCAAGTTAGAGACATTCAAAATGTTTTATGATCAATACTATATTAATCAACATTTTAGGAGGAAGATATAATGATTGAAATAATGTATAACGGACCAGTACAAAGTAAGTCTGTAAATTAATGTTTCATGAAACTAGTTTTTATCAAATATCCAGTGTATTTTTTATAATTTATCTGTGAATTAACTTCCATTTTACACTTATTTAAAGGGTACTTGTAACGATTTTCAGTTTTGACATATTTTTGTAACAGTGTAATTGAATGTTACTATTGAATATAAAAATATGTTGGCTTTTGAAAACAATAATTCACATGAAATGTTTTTAATGGATTTAGCAAGATAATAAACATAACCTTCCGAGGATATGCAGGAACTCTTTCAAAAAAAAAAAAAAAAAAAAAAAAAAAAAAAAAAAAAAAAAATACATATATCAACTCATCTGTACAACAACCTGACACAAAATGTATTTGTATAAACAAAAGGTTTATACATATCAATATCAACATAACAAAAGTAAATTTTGTATATCTTTAGTCTTGGACATGACTGGTCGTGACTTTTCCATATTATACAATATAAATTACTAAATTGCCAATGTCCAGTGCCTTTCTCACAAGGAATAAAAGGAATAAAATAGAATATAAATGACCAGACTCACATACACACAACCTCACCAAAGTAGAAATTAATTAGTCAAAATATGTGCGAAAGCATGAAATGATGGAAGTAAACTAGAGAATATGATTGAGATATGAATTTTTTACCTTGAACTTGTAGAAACCATGCAAATATTGTCGAATAATATCTGTATCAACTCTAACACAACCTTTCAAAAAAAAAATCAACTAAACCAAGTGACCAAGTGACAACTACACCTTAATCCAACCTGGCCAGTATAAACTGACCAATCGAAAAACACCTATTCGATAATAAGGTAGATATCGGTGAATTTCCAATACATCTCTAGAAATCCAAATCAAAAAGGTCGATATCGAGGCTCCCGTGTTGTGACGTCATACCAGTAACATACTTTCACAAAATATTATTTACCAACTACTAAAATAAGTAAAATAAAATCTCGTAGTTAGTCTTTCTATTATTATTTTACGGAATACCTATTCAAGGAATTGGAATTAACGCCCGTTTGATATGTACCGATAATTAAGATTTTTTTAAATCCTTTTGTTTATTAGACACATTCCTTAGATTTAAACCCACAACTGTAAATAACTGATGTAACTTATAATTTGCAAAATTGATTTGTAGGTTGATAAAGTTATCTTACGACATGTAATATACAACATTATATACAGTTCGAGTAAAGTAAAATATTTTTATTTGGTAAACGTTATTTGTCATATACAGTATAAAGATTTCACTCCAGAAAAAACAGATATTTCAGTTTTAAATTTTAAAAAGTAGAAAAAAAGAATTTTTCCTTGGTTTTCATGTATAATTATTATTAATAATAATAATAATAATAATAATAATAATAATAATAATAAAATTTAACTTTAAAACAAAATTATAAATTATAAATTAGATTGACAACCAGAATAGTGTATTTAAAACATGTTTATTGATCTACTTACAACATTTGATTTTATTAGATTTTAATTTTCACTTTTCCTTTGGCATACAATTAGCTGTGATATTTTTGAATTCTTTGTTCTATATATACAAATCCATAAGATTATTATAATTATTATTATTATTATAATTATTATTATTATTGTTATTATTATTATTTTTATTATTATTATTATTATTATTATTATTATTATTATTATTATTATTATCTCGTTTTTTAAATGTGGTCTCATTTTAAAGTCTAGGTCATTTCATTTCATTTTTAACAATTATAATATATTTGGCGTAAAATAATTTGAGATGGAATATCTTGTTGTTTTTTCTTTTTAATTGCCCAAACATTACATAGCCATCGGACAGTTGAAAAAGAACTTTGTCACAAATTAAAATAGCTGTAATTTTTAACAGCTATACAACCAACTACAGTCACAATTCTGGAGTAGGTCGGGACTCGCCTCAATATGTTCATCAGATTCGTCCTGTTTCTGGTTCGAATAAATAACGGCTATACTCCAAATTCATCACTATAAGATTGTCTACTGCTTACCCGAATAATGGCGAACTATTTCATATAAATAGGTACAAGTCAGAGTCGTTACTTTCTTTCTACATAAGTCAATATATTATCATTGTTACTTCTGTCAATTATGTGAGATACTACATCTAATACTGCAATGACGTCACACATTTATATCTCAAAACGAGGTGTTTCACTTTGCAATTAAGGGAAAGTTAAAAAAATGTGAATTTCAAACCGCTGTAACTTTTTTATTTGGTCACCAATCTTGATGCGGTTTTAAATATTGTGATATTTAAAAATATAGAAACCAAATTGAAATTTGTTCATTGCTACCATAATATTTTGTATGTTCCCCAATACGAATAGCTGAAATAATGATGCTATGGCTTTAAAGAAAATTATTTACTCGCCCAGTTATTTGGTTAAATTTCAAGTCCATTGGTAAATGGTTGCTTTTTACCTGATACATCGTCTTTGTTTGCTTTTTAGATTTTTGTTGCTAAGCTCAATTGGTTAGATCGTTTGTAAGGTAATACCATCGTATTAAATAATTTTTTTAATACTTTTTTAATATTTATTTCTGTTTTCAGCAATGATAAAAGTTAGTGAAGATTTTTTTAGGTATCAATCTGGTATTTATCGTTATTCAACAAGCATTCGATTAGGTGAACTAAATCACTCAGTAAGGATAATTGGGTATGCAGATTTTATATAATAATAAAAATAATAAATAATAATTAGATAAGATTGATATGATACATTTTGTTATTTCCACTACAAGCAACTACCCAACCCTTTTCTGAAAAAAAAATCAAGAGTGCTTGTAGCGTAAATTAAAATTATAAAGCTTTTACCTGCGTACAATAAACTACATGTTATATCCAGGAGTGGTCATTTAATCGGGAAAAAGAAATAATGAAACCGATCACATGTAATTGGCTTTGAAAACAAGACAACTTTGGCGTGAGGTGTGTTAGAATGAAATAAACTGAAATGAATAAACAGTCATACGGATAAACCTTCTTACTGTTATGTCATTAATCAGAAAAATAAATATTGACTTGTCCAACCCATCAATTAAATGACCAGTAATAATCTAAATTTTACCTGACGAAATGTAATTTCAACTTTAATTTCAAATTTTGAATTACTTTTTAAAACAGATCATTTAAAGAATTGACAGGACATCTATTGATGTTGAATGGTCATCCAAGGTAATTGAGACTTGAAATTGGATTTAAATATTTGTGGTTTTCATCGTTTTATAAATGAACAATACCATTGTGTCTTTTAAGTTTTAAAGGAGGTGACAAAGTAATTATAATGACATAAGACCCTTGCTCAGATTGAGCATATTTTTATAATTAAGGTTTGTACGTAGGACTGTATAGGTTTCAAAATGAATATTAATTTCTCCAGTCAAACGGGAAATAGTATGCTATTTAGATAACATTTCAGCTGTGTTATTTTAACCTAAATTTGGACGTCTGCCAAGCCTTTTCCTAAATTGTTCATTTCTTCGCCACACTGTCTGGCATTTCCTCTTGAAATACCATATACAAAATACTATCGTTTTAAAACTTTGTTTTTTATAATACGGGTATTCATTTATAATTGTTTTTTAAAGTGTTAATTTTAAATTTTAGATGGGGTGAAGAACGTTTACAAAACGGAGAAATTCTCAAATATTGGGTGAGTAAGCGTAAATATATTTTGGATCTGTTAAACTTATATATAGTGTTTTTTTTCTTGATACTTTATATTCGCTACAAAGCGAGCTTTTCCGTAAAGTCATAGCTTATCATCGTCTTTTCTCTTTCTAAAAATATTATGAAAAATTTTTAACTTTATATGAACAAATTTGTATTTATATTTAATTATATATAATACAATACCAGTTAAATTTTGATGTGCCAGATGTGCACATTTCGGAAATTCATTACTCATCAGTGACACTAAGACCGAAAAGTTTGATACATAAAAAATATAAGCCAAACTGTTGAAAATAATGACTCTAAAGTTTCAAAATAATATATAAATCCAAATCCAGCTAAGGAATGCTTTGCATGAGGGAACAAACCTTAGTTTTAAATAAATTTCAAATTTTAAACGACTGAAAATTTTGTTAAATGGTACATTTTCTGACAGCACAAAGTACTGCCTACTGAGTTATGGATACCCTCGGGGAGTTTTACTCCACCAGCAGCGGTACCCGCTCAGGGGTAGTAAATATATAATACAATACCAGTTAAATTTTGATGTGCCAGATGTGCACATTTCGGAAATTCATTCCTCATCAGTGACACTAAGACCGAAAAGTTTGATACATAAAAAATATAAGCCAAACTGTTGAAAATAATGACTCTAAAGTTTCAAAATAATATATAAATCCAAATCCAGCTAAGGAATGCTTTGCATGAGGGAACAAACCTTAGTTTTAAATAAATTTCAAATTTTAAACGACTGAAAATTTTGTTAAATGGTACATTTTCTGACAGCACAAAGTACTGCCTACTGAGTTATGGATACCCTCGGGGAGTTTTACTCCACCAGCAGCGGTACCCGCTCAGGGGTAGTAAATATATAATACAATACCAGTTAAATTTTAATGTGCCAGATGTGCACATTTCGGAAATTCATTCCTCATCAGTGACACTAAGACCGAAAAGTTTGATACATAAAAAATATAAGCCAAACTGTTGAAAATAATGACTCTAAAGTTTCAAAATAATATATAAATCCAAATCCAGCTAAGGAATGCTTTGCATGAGGGAACAAACCTTAGTTTTTAATAAATTTCAAATTTTAAACGACTGAAAATTTTGTTAAATGGTACATTTTCTGACAGCACAAAGTACTGCCTACTGAGTTATGGATACCCTCGGGGAGTTTTACTCCACCAGCAGCGGTACCCGCTCAGGGGTAGTAAATATATAATACAATACCAGTTAAATTTTGATGTGCCAGATGTGCACATTTCGGAAATTCATTCCTCATCAGTGACACTAAGACCGAAAAGTTTGATACATAAAAAATATAAGCCAAACTGTTGAAAATAATGACTCTAAAGTTTCAAAATAATATATAAATCCAAATCCAGCTAAGGAATGCTTTGCATGAGGGAACAAACCTGTTTTCATAATACAGTATTTTGTGAATTGAGGGGATTGGTCGTAACCTTGACCTTGATAAACTGCTCATCTAAGAAAATATACTTTTATGGCAAAACTAACCAGATTAAATGGACACAGACTATCTCTACCTGTATTATCTTTTATTGAATCTAACGTGTTCCAATACTAATAAAGTCAATGTGTATGTCTTGTCAAAATTAAAAATCAGTGAATTCGAAATAACAATTGCAAATATTATTGTCGGTAATAGTAACTCCTTTTAAAATTTGTAATTCTGAGTGGTTTCCGGTTTTCTTACGTGTTTCAAAAATATTACGACGGTAACTACAACTTCAACACATTGTTCATACCAAAACATTTGTTTTAAACTGATAATAATATAAAAATTAAAAATAATACTTAGACAAAATTTAACAGGCATGTCCTTTAACATTTAAAACTGTAGTTAAAACTAAGTACTGTCAAATTTTAAAATAAAACCGATGGCTTTGGAAAAAATCTGATTCATTTTAGTAAATTATTCCTTGAAATAATTTTACATTGTTTTGCGGCTCTTGAGTTACATGTCATGAAAATGCGTTCATTTCCTTTTTGATGATGTCATGATTAGGTCATTTCGATACTACGTTTTAATGACAAAACCCTTATACAAAATTATAAAAGGCATTTTTGATTATTTAAACTTTCGTTTAATGATCAGTTTTAACACGCATTCCATGAATAGTATTGCTACTTCGCGTAAATAAACAGGTAATTTACTTAAAATTTCTAATAAGAAAATCTGGATTTTATAATAATAATATGATATTAACTTTCGATTTACTTTATATGTAACTATTGTATTCATTTTCCGGGTTTGCAAATTGACCCTGAATCATAAATCCATCTTTACAAAAAATAAAAAGCGACAGGAATTTAAAAGTAAATCTAGTGGTTGAGAACAATGATTGAATAAATTTCCTTGAAAACCAAATATCAAATTCACTTATTTAACAATATAAATATTAAACGGAGTTTTAATAAAACAAACATACCAGTCCTTATGTTATACACGTAATCTTCCATCAAGGGAGTGAGGCCGGGTGCTCCGGAAGGGTAAGCACCTGTCTACCTAGCTACACCAGTCACGTGCATGTCAATTTTGAGAATGAAAGGAACAAAGAACTATGGAAAGTCAAATATATCAAGTATAAGTTGGATATAGTGACTACATACTTATCAACAATATTGTGGTGACGGCCATAAAACTTTTTAAGGGGCATGATTAGCCTAGGCTTGCAATATCCTTGTGTCAACAATTTAATTGTAAGTAATTTGCTTTGTTGCAGAAAGTCCCAAAAGTGGGAACAAGCTCTACCGTACCGTATTAACTGTGAAACATATACACCATACGCAGGAGAAGCAGGGATATTACTGCAAAGAAACGGAAAGTTGACAATAGAAAAATTGAATTCATCACGTTTGTCGTATAGTTTCAGATGTAACCTTTCGTGGGTGTCATAAATGATGTATAAGTCTAAATATGCAACAGAACACGGAGAATCTGTCGTGTCTTTTATTTCAAGCTCACTTGGATAGATGACATTCACATATTCTCCAAATTTGGGATTATTTAGAGATAGAACGTTATCTATATATCTAAATGTGTAGTTGAATGATTTAGCGACAGTCTTTTCTCCAGATGTGACACGGTTCTGTAAAAATTCCGATTCATATGAATAAAGAAACAAATCGGCAAGTAAAGGTGCACAGTTTGTGCCCATTGGTATACCGATTGTTTGTTGAAAGGTAATATTGCCAAACACAACAAATATGTTGTCTATCAAAAACTCTAACATTTTGTTGATGGTATCTTCGGTATATTTTTGTTTGCAGTCTGTATGGTGTTTTACAAAATAACCAGAATCCCAGTTGAGCACTAGATATTTATATCTTGGTTTACCGTTTTTGTTAACGATTGAAAAGTGAATGATTTGTTTAAGACTTTCTTTCAATTTAGCATGAGGGATAGTGGTATAAAGGGTAGAAAAATCAAAACTTTTTATACCTTTTAACCGAAGATAGAGTATTAGAAACAAAATGGTCAATTAGTTCTTTAGAATTTTTGAGAATCCACATTTGGTTGATGCCAGATGTAGAATAGACTTTATCTGAATAAATCTGAAGGCCATCTTTGACGACTGTCAAAATTTGTGTTAGAATTACTGATAATGATTTAGTAGTACATTTAGAGGAACCTGCTATATATCTTTCCTTGTATGGATTTTTGTGAAGTTTTTGAATCCAATACGAGTAAGGCAGGTCAAGTTTTTCCTGTTTTAAATTGATGCCAAAAGGCTCAAGGACTCCCCTATGATTGAAAAGAACTTTAATTGATAAAATGCGCTTTGTTTGTCCTTTGACTTCCCTCCATTTTCGACAAACAATGAATAAATGGCTAACGTGATATAGAGGTGCCCGACACCGATAACAATGGAATTTTTTTATTTTACATAAAAAGCATGTAAATTAAAAAAAATCAAATTCAGTATTAAACCTAATTTAATTATTACATGTTCTAGATTCATGTTTAACCGTCTGTGCCAAACGTGTTAACTGACTTTGTAAAATAATTTTTTTGGTGGTGATCATAACCATCATATTCTTAAAGCAATAATTGTGAACCTCGATCATGTGCTGTTGTTAATTTTTAGATATAATAATGAATGTGCAAGTAGATTTCGAGTGTTTTTTGTACATGAATGTTAATTCTTTTTCTTAAATAATGTTAGCAATTTTATTTTCTTGTTAAGCAGATATTTAAAGATTTATATATAGAGCCCGATCAGAAATGTTCTTAAAATGATGGCAACGTCATATATATTTCTTTAAAAACGCATTTTTCCTCAGGTACAATATATAAATACGCAATAATGCTAAGGCACCGTATATAAATCTAATTGTAATGGCTTATATATTTATACTTAATATAGTTTTCCTCCGCCATTATTAACAAAACATCCGTTTGAAAAATTGTTCAGAGTGGATAAGGGCTTATAAACTTTCATTGTTTTTGTATTAATGGTATAAAATTGAGTGGATAAATACGCCAGCATGGTATAGCTTATTTAGCTTTTTTTAAATTCCAAAAGGTTTTACGAGAGAGAAAGGAACAACCAAAATCAAATCGAGATCATTTTCATGTGTTCAAAAAAATCGGACATCGATATAAAATGAACACGAGTTGCTCAGAAGAAATAGCTCGTACGGGAAAGAATAAACAAGAAAAACGAAAATGAACAATATTAAAAATACTTGAAAAATATATTCTTTTGCGAATGTTAAATTTTGGTCGGATCGGGAATGACAATATTTGTTTGTAAGAAAAAGGCTTATAGAAAAGCGCAATGCAAATTTCTGATCATTGTTTGGGGATGTATAATTAATCAACGATTCGGACGAGGGAAATGTTTATACTTTATTTTGGTCTGCACAGAGTCTTTATTAAAATATAACAATGTATGAATAAAAACTAAAAACTACTCGCAACAGTTGATACAACAATTAAAAATAACGACGCTTTAAAAATCAAAAGAAAACATATTTTCGAACAAATAATATTATGAGTTTACTTCCTTTAAACAATTTTGTCAAAAATTATGTTTAAAACACCACTGGTATTTTTTCAAACACATACAAAAAACCTTTATACTACTAAGAAATAAAGACTATAAAGTCCTCTCAAATAATTTACATAAATTTCTTTATACTAGAATCTTATTTTTTCTTAAATCTAAATGTAAAAAAAAATACCTGTCAAACTTTGATAAAAAACTATTGTATTATTTAATTAAAGATTTTATTTGCCTAAAAAGATCTATTACTTATTGTCTCATAATTATTGATGATAAAAGAAAACAAGAGATTTAAATATTCAAAAGTTGTGACCAGAAACTATTGTTAAAAGCATTCAGATACATCCAAAGACCCATATATGCTTAATAGAATTTATTTAAAACATACTGAAGTGCTGACATAACATTACAAATCGTGCACTACTGTACACGCGCTAAGACATTTAAATTTTAATTTTAATGATGGTCACTTCTATTCAGGAAAGACAGATCTGTACCAAAACATATCTCACATCACGAGCGCATACACGAACACACACACACACACACACACACACACACACACACAGAGAGTTTGTTTAATTAACTATCACGCCTTGATTTTTCAAGAACAGAATCTACCAATAAAAACGTTAATTGTTAGAATAGGGCGTAATGGTTTGAAATATTTCTTGAATATTAAATTTTATTAAATTAAGTTTTTAATTCCCTTTCCTCGCCGCTGATATACAGTGACGTAAGCAATTATGTCCAAATGAATTCGATAAGACCCCTTCTCGACCTAACATTATAAATTCGATAATAATTTATTTTAAAACCGTTGATCCAGGTTACTGCACTTTACGTTTTCCTATATAAATAAAGCAACCTTGTATTTTCAAATTGTTACTTATTGTTGTTTTTTTTCAACAGCTGTGTGTCAATTCATGGGGTCAAAAATGGGGAGAGAATGGTTATTTCAAAATCGAAAGAGGTGGATTCGAAAAATTTCCCTTTACTCTATCTGCGCATCTTTCCTATTTCGAGCTTGCAGGATCAGAATGGAGAGTAAACGACATTGAAGGCTTAGGAGCTGAGTGTGCAAGAATTTTACAAGAATTTTTGAGGAAGGAAACAAAAGTAAAATGGTATTCAGAACTCATAGTTTGTTTAAGTAAGTTTGATCTTTATGAATGCATTAAATATAAAGAATAGAAAAACCATAAAAAAGAAAAAGAAAAAAAAGAGAACTGAAATTCTTACATTAGAACATGCGATAAATTTAACACTGAATATTGAAGAAAACTCTGTGTTTTTAAAAAAATAACAATAGTGCAGTTGGAATGGAGCAGGTAATATTTAAATTTGATTATGAATAATTGAATGTGCTGTTCTAGGAAAACATGTTTTTTTTACGGTATTTTATTCATTATAATTGTTTCGACTGCTGTAGTTATTAGAAAATACATGTTTAATGGTAAAGATTATAGATGCATAAGGTAACTGAAAAGTAAAATTACCCCGAGAATTATAAATGATAAGAATTAAACTAAGAAAACTATGAAGATATGTGATGGTTTAAAAATACTTTAGGTATTGATAAAGCGTTTATTTTGATTCCTTTGTAAAAGTGCACGGTTCAAAGATCAAGGTCACAGATGTATAAAGGTGTTGAAGGCTATTACCTTTTTGTATAGGCATATTAACAGAATTTTTAAAAACATGAATCTTATAATCAGTGCGAAATATTGACTATGTTTGATAAGTATTAACTATGTGGAAACTATCAACAAATAAGGACAAATAACTTTCAGTTTTTTTTAAATATGTTAGAGCGATTCAATTACACTTTATACAATGAAGCCAAAATCAGGATCATGACTTTATCTAAGAAATAGAAAATAATATCATACTAATACATACTACTAATGACTGTATGTTTAAGTTTTAATTTCACTAAAATGGCCTTTTAATATGTGTATATCTCGTTATTCCAAAACGTGATTATAAAAAATTGAAGAATAGAAGTATTCAGTGTACAAAGACATATAAGCAGAGCAGAAAAGATAAACACACACACACACACACACACACACACACACACACACACACACACGTTATCGTAGTGACTTATGAAAAGTGTTCATTATAAAATATCATTTAACATAAACTTCTTTATAGTGAAAGTATACCATCAAAAACAAATCTTTAAGAATATCTTTAAACTTTACAGTCTTGCATCGTGTTTTCAGAAACCCCGAATTTAATTTAGAATTTCTCAAGTTTTATTTTTTGTCTTGAATTACTTTTGATATTTTATGAGTAAAAAGTGTTTAATTTTTAAAGGCAAATATTCAGCTGTGAATTTCTGCGAAATGCAATACGTTTGTAAATTTCAAGACAATTAAACCAACTTAAAATTAGGTAACTAATTTCAAATCCAAATGTAAAATTTCTAAAATAGAACAGTGTCATAAATATATGTTTTCGAGAAATATTAAAAATTCAAATCTAAAAAAGGAGACTAGTCAAAGTAAGTTTTGTAAGAGATTCAGGCGTATGTACTTCATCCTGAAATTAGAAAAGTACATGTATCAAAAAAAAAAAAAAAAAAAAAAAAAAACATTGGCGACTTAGTCAAACAAAAACTGTTTTATAGCATTGGTTATAACATAGATTTCCGAAATGTGCACATCTGGCATATCAAAATTTAACTGGTATTTGTACTATATATTGCGTACCTAGAATACTATATCGACTTTCAAATTTACTTTATTACAGAAACATGATATTTGCATTTTCCTAGGACTAAAGAGAATTCTTATATCTACCTTAGCTTAAATGACTATAAATATACAATGGTCATATCCGTCATTATCAAATTTGCTGTTGTAACGAATATGCTGTTGTAATAAATTTAGAATGTGTCGGAGTTATGCCCCTTGTTCAACAGTCAAGTGGGTAGTTTGTTGCATTTAGGGAATAATACATTGCAAGTTGTATGCAATCGTCCATTTAATTATTTTCTTATATTATTTCTTAATAATTGTAAATATCTGCATCAGTGTTTTAAAAATAAAGTATAAAATAACAACAGCAGATTATGTTTTGTTAAAATGTTCAATAAAATGTTTGATTTTGAAATAATTTCTTGGATTTTGTAAATACATATTATAAGTCCCGGGATTTTACACTTTTAAATTTTGTCTTATCGGTACAAACAAAATTGAAGAATTTTGACCTTGTCCAGACTTTAACAGAAATACGCCATTTTCAAGAAAAATCGTACTCTTGTATTCATATAAACACAGTAACGATTCTTCGTAAAATATCGCGTGTACATTAAATCTTTATAAAAACTTAACGTTGGAATACTAAATTTACCCATTTCTGCAAAATTACGAACAGTATAATACTTCTTTTTTACGATTTACGATTTTAAAATTGTACTTCCGGATCGCAATATGTCGTGTAAACAAAAACAGGAAATCGATTTTCTTATATAATAGCGATTTTGAATATAATAATGAACTTGATAATTGTTCAGAATAAGTTATTATATATAATATCTATGTCATACCAGCGATTGTGTTTGTTACGTAGTTCAAAAATTAAACAAGTTGTTTTTGGTGAAGTAAAATAAGTGCAAAGGTCGGATCATGATTTTTCAGCGATGTATTTCCGGAATGAGCGTTTGTGTGTTTTCCCATATTAAATCCCCGTAAGGATTTTAAAAAGCTCTGCATTTTATACTCCAGCTAAGATGGCATTTAGTTTGGTGTCAGTTAATTACGACAAAATGCATACGTCATAACGGTATGTGGCATTCTTTAAAATTTTTTGATATCTCTTCTAAAACCTTGAAAAACTAGTGCTACGGCAGACGTGAATCAGACAGTAGGCTTTTATTTTAGCTGTTCATATTTGGAAATAGTTATGTAACTAGTAAAGCACAAGACAATCATAGATAGAGGGCCGTGGTTTTCTGTGGATGACGCTGCCACGTTTTCTCTATCTACACTACCACAGCTTAGTGAAAATAGTGGAGCAGTTGGATTTGTTCCAAATATGTCCCCTTATATTATTGAAACGGACACTGATAATGTTTTTAACATTATTCAAACTGAGACAGATAGATATGCTAATCAAAACAAGAATAACAACAACAGAGACAATATTTGGCAACCAGTAACGCAAGAAGAAGTGAATGCGTTTTTTTTTTTTTTTTTTTTTTTTTTTTTTTTTTTTTTTTTTTTTTTTTTTTTTTTTTTTTTGGTCTTTTATTGTCAATGGGCATTGTTCGTAAGCCAATCATTGCTTCGTATTGGGAAATCACACAAGGACTAAGGTTATGGGTAACTCCAGACTTTAACAAGGTCATGTCGCGGAATCGTTTCCAGGCCATTCTAAAATTTCTTCACTGCAATGACAACAACAGAGCGAAGCGATACCTAGATGTCAGCCAGGATACGATCCGCTGCATAAAGTTAGACCTGTTATGGATATCTTTACTCACACGTTTTTAAAAAAACTACAGGTATATACTATAAAATCAGGTCAATATCTAAATATTTAGACATTAACCTATTATAATACAACAGCATTGTAAATTCAATTTCTTATATTACAAGAATTTTTTATGTACGAGTTCGATAATTAGTTTTCATCAGACGTTGCTACATCTACAAATTCTGACTTTATTCTGTTGCTGTTTTATGAAATCAAATCATATATTGTGTTGTATAAGTTATTGGCTGCTATAGTGAGGTACCAAATAATTTAAATTTTCCGGGGATTTTACAATATTTTTTCATATAATACTGAAATTATCAAACGTGCTGAATAAATGTTTTGAAACTAGCACAAGGTGGTATTGACCGTCACAGTAAAGTTATATCACTTCACTTATCAACATGTTTCTAGCAAAAATCGAGATTTGCTATATCCAACGTCCAAAACTCTGTGTGTGTGTGTGTGTGTGTGTGTGTGTGTGTGTGTGTGTGTGTGTGTGTAAGGGTAATATCCTTTTTCAATTTGTTTTTCATTTCAAGCTTGCCTCAAAATATTATCATAGACGAGAGGATGATCGGATTTAAAGGCAGACATTTCATGAAGCAGTATCTCCCAGATAAAAAAGCCAACAGATGGGGTATAAAAGCGTGGATACTGGCAGAATCTAGAACTGGTTACAGTCATAATATAAAAATTTACACAGGGAAGCACAATGCACCAAGACATTCAAATGGACAGGGGTAATGGGTTTTGAATTACTATGTGTATCAAAAAAGTATATGCAATGATAAAATATACTAGTAATACAATTATAGTATAATGTAATACTGTCACGTGCTGCTTTTTTGATATAAAATAATGCATTCAAATGTGGCATATGACAATTATAAAACAAAACAATAGAAATAACGATTTTAAATAAGAATTGACTTAGTGAGGTGATAAACGACAGTGAAGCACGCGAAAATTACATAATCTGCGAAGCACCCGGTGATTGCAAATTACAATACACATTGTTGATTTATGGTTTATGAGGTCACATTTCTGCACGTTCTCTACTGACTTTATGAGAAAATAAACGACGAAATTTTTACAATGTTTATTTAGAACAAAGCAGTTGCAATTGTAAATATTTTACACCACCATCACAATCATCATCACCATGACCACACCATCATCATCATCATAAAATAAATGGTATATTTATTGAAAAATTGTAATTTTTCCGGTCTATGACCCCATAGACGGGAAAAAATTACAATTATTCCTTATAATTAAATTTAAATTATAATTAAATTCAAAAATAAATACAATATTTATTACATTAACCTTATCTTCTTATACACCTTCACACATGAAAGAGAGTACGAACTGCGCATTAATCTCAATGCAATGCAGCTGGATGTCCATAACTACCGCCGGTACCTTTGCACGCTAGTTTCACCGCAATTTCTATCTTTCGGTGTGCATGTGTGTAGTACGTACTGTATTACTTGCATATTTTTAAATAATTGCAAACAAGTAAACACATCGGAGCGGTACAACTCACACTAATTGCCCGCGAATGTGCTTTAAACTATAAATGACGATGGCTTCAAGCTGAGGGAGGGGCAAGATATGTTTTGACAAAAATGAGGCATCCGAGTTCGAAGCGGAAATGTTAACCCGTAGAAAAATATCAATCAATAACACCTTGTAACCACTATCAATAATACATTAACTCACAGAAGCCAAAAATAAAGTGGTTCCAGCTGGTAGCAAACCGTTGATGTTCCTGCACTTGAGTGGGGACAATTCCCTGTCATCAGCGTAACATATCAACAAATGAAATGATGCACCTGCAGATTCACAAAACTCAAATTCGCTGCTGTCATCACGACCATCATTGATGACTGCAGATCTTAGGACTAATCCTAAATATTTAACAACTTTCACGTTTTTAATAAAGAAAACAAATGGCACCGTTTACATCAAGTAAGACAAATATGGCGGCAGACTGAATATTTGACCTAGTTGTCAGGAAACCGACGTCAGCGGTTTCTAAAGGGTAATGACGTATGACGTGTGACGTATGCGGTAAAAAAAAATTCGTCTATGAGATCATGTACTTAAAAAAATTTCCAACGCTAGGACTGTTTAAAAATTTATTTATTGTTTTTAAAATCTTGCAGATATAAAGTTGTTATGGATTTAATAAGGCCTCATATCTCAACAAGAACCACCACCTTACTATTGATAATTGGTTTGCGAGTCCGAAACTATTCCATGACTTGCGTGATAGAAACACCTATGCCACTGGAACTTGCTTAAAACCCAGGATTGGAATGCCAAAATCATTTAAAACTACTTTTTTACCAAGAGGTCAGATGTGTGTGAAATCACAGGGAAATTTATTTGCAATACTGTACTCTGACAGAAAACACGTCACAGTTGTAACTACCACAGGTAGATCTAGGTATGGCTGTTAAAACAATAGTTCCCCTTTTAATAAATATAAATTGCGAAGATTTTATAATCGTACCAGCATTAAAAATATCGGTCATAACTCGTGCATTTCTAACCCGTAGGGACTAGCAAGTTGAGAATCTGGTATATATGCTGTCTAAAATCGATAGCGTTCAGTATCAAAATTTAGTCTTGAATACATGCTCATGACAATTACTTTGCATACAAAATGATAAGATAATATGATGACCAGATAAAACTTATTAGCATTAAGCATTATCCACGTGTTGATTTCACAATTATCTACTTCATTGCACAAATTATGTTGTGCGATTGATACTTTTAATTTTAGAAGAAAAAATGCTATTTAATCTCAGTAAACTTTATGTTATGTAAGGATCGTGTTTATATTACAGAATGTTGAGACAATCGAACAGTAGAGGAAAGCAATTGCAAGTGCTCCAGAGGCAGTTCACTGTTACAATTATAATATGGGTGGCAAAGACGTAGGAGATCAAATGCTTTTACGATATAAACCGCACATGAAAAGTTTAAAAATGTTGAGAAAGATTCTTATTCATCGGATTATGACAGCAACTGGTACATATCAATGAAACGCGTTTTATTCACATCAGTAGTTTATGTCAAATAATAGGAATGTAAAATAAAAAATACTCTCTCTCTCTCTCTCTCTCTCTCTCTCTCTCTCTCTCTCCCCACACACACACACACACTTGAGTTTTAGGTTTTGAAATATTTTGTCCAGGTGACCGATTGCGTGGTGTGATGATTGTATACAATTTTGAACCCAGGCAGCCAAATCACCTGCCAGTTTTTCATTGTAGGTCCTGTTTTGGCTTTTTTTTTTTTTTTTTTTTTTTTTTTTTTTTGGGGGGGGGGGGGTCGTATATAATACTAGTTGGTCTTGGTATTTTTTTGGGGGGGGGGGGCGTATTTAATACAAGTTGGTCTTTGCTTTGAGTTTAAATTCTAGATTTTTATGCTATAATGTATTTTTAATATCTACCATCTCGGTGTTTTTATCGTTATGTTTTAACTTTACTTACTGACTACTATTGTTTATTATTATTATTATTTCATTATTTTTTGTGATATCATTTTTATGTGTCTACTTGCTGAATTCCGTTAAAATAAGCAACAATTTACTCGTTCTACCATACAACCTTTTTCCAATTATACATTTCCATTAGGTGATCTGTAAGGTCCATTGGGTTTTGTGATACGTTACACATGGGTGAAGCTAGCTAGACAAGAGAGGAGCTTCCCCTACCGAACCACCCGACTTCACTTCCGTGTTAGAAGTTCATGCGTTTGATTTCATTTGCCGGTTTTCTCCATTACTATTATGAATTTGGGATTATGAATTGAGCATGGATTGATAGGTTTGTGGTTGATTTGTTGTTTTTAATTTTGCTTGTTTCTTATATATTTGTTTTTCTGCATTGTTGAAACTAACCTCTATAGGAAATTGATACGTGTAACCGTGACTTACCTTAAAAAGGATATGGTTTATAAAACATAAGCTATATGTAATATTTATTTTCAGTGAATGCCTATATCTGTTATAAGGCTTATAAGGCAATTTATCAGCCACAAGAAAAAATGCAGCACATAGATTTTCAGAAGAGACTGATAGAAGGACTTACAGGAAATTTCAGACAGGAGAATTTCGCGTTGGCTCGCAGACACTTCATGGACAAAATTCCAGGAGGAAAACGGATGAAATGTGCTGTCTGTACAAGTGACCGCTTTAGTGGAAGCAGAATCCGCACTTGGTGTTCCGATTGTCATGTTGGACTCTGTGTTGGGCGGTTATTTCGTATTTATCACACCCGCTTTTCTTTTGAAGAGTAAACATTCAAGACCTGTACACATAAATTCTTATATTGTATCATATTTACTCATTATTAATTTACGTTAATGAAAGAATAAAATCAAAAGATGTATATGAAGCATCATATGCGTTCATGATTTTTTTTATCGATAAAGCTATCAAAACGGGCACCATAAGTGTGCAATACACAAACCAATCACGGCTTCTGAAAACTCCTGGCACTGATGACGTGATAATTTTACACGTCAACAATGACGTGACGTAGTATATTTTCAAACATAATGCGTTGTTAAAAAAGGGCAAATGTTTTAGTGTTAATTCGCAATGTGCTGTCAATTTGAAGGAAGTAAGATCTCATGTAAAGATAGCAAAAACTCTATTACAGCAAACAAAATGGACAACCGACAAATTTGGATTTTTTAATCTTACGAAATAGACAAACCTACCTTTACTTTGCTACTGATTACTTTAACGACTTTGAGATATATGCACATGTACCGTTTTTTACCATCCACAAAGCCAATCTTATCCAAACTGCTCATCCCAAATCTTTGAATTCAAATAGTCATTTGCATATAGTGTATCTTTTAAGAAAAATTTGGACTGGACGCTAATATTTATAGGTATGGCGTGAATGAGCACAAGAGGACCATTTTGTGCTAAGATGAGTTACCGTACCATCTTGCCATGAAAGTAATCAAAGATATAAGAGTCTGTCAGACGTGCAACAATGTTTGTCTTTTCTTTTTGGGAAAAGACAATTCTGACAAACACTCCGACACAATCCACTAGGGCGAAAATGTTAATACTGGATTTTCCAATTAAAATTCCGACCGAAATATGAATCGGTTTTCTATAAGATTTTACAACTTGACCGGACAGTTCTCGGGGTTTTTCATTACATAAAACATGACTTCTCTTGGCAAACAAAAAGCTAAAAATAAAATTTTCATCTTTTAAACCATTTATTTTGCATATAATGTCTCAAATGTATTTAGGCTTGTCTGGTAAACATTTTAAATAAAATGACAACATAGAAATTACACTTGGTAAAAACAGTGCTTCTGTACGAAAAAAACCCGAAAATTCAGAGGTTTTGGCCCCCGTCATTGTAATATCTAAATAGGAAAATGATTCACGATGACTCGGAACATTTAATTGGCAAATGGCGAAAATGTTAATTACTCAAATGAATCTGATTGAGTTATGTTGCATATTGTGGAAGGCCATTACGAAATTAATATGATAGAAACTTTTGTGAAGCTAACTGGGTTCCGTTCATGCAAGAATTATTTTCCCTGAATTTTAAATCAGATCAAGCCAAACTGTCGGTTAGAAATGTAAAAATCACCATAAAGCGTAGGCATTGCTGGTCATTTTCCAAGTTGGCAAACTTCATGATCTTGTTCTTTGTGCTCAAATAAGCTAAAAATCTTAGACCTGAATAAGTAAGTGAGTTATTAATTCTCAATTATCAGATCTTTGTTAAGACATGACAAGTGTCACACTGATGGCATTGTACAGTTAGTTTTACCGTGTAATTCTTCCTCGCAGTAATTTGTTTAGTTTTAACCAAAACAGTACTACAACTAGACGGAAAGTAATATAAAAAGCTAGAACAAACCAAAATAGGCATAACAATCTTTAACAGACCTTAAGAAGACGACAAAACGAAAGAAAACGCCAAAATGAATGCAAATATGATAACAACAACTAGGTATAGCATTTTGTTCATGTAAAAGGTTTTAAAGGTTTGTAGATGTGTTGCACGAACCTATTTATGACCTTAAAATCCGAATCCCCAAAGACTCTAATGCTAAATTTATCAAAATAAATCTCTATAAGCTTATTTAAAATATCTTAGACGATAGAGTTTGTTTAAGAAGAGTTTTATTTAATGCTATATTTCAGGCGTAATTTTGAGATAATAAAAAATAAAGTAAAACGACATTATCTTATCGAGTGTATAGGTAAAAAATAAGATTAAAATTCAAAGCAGTGTTGTTGTGCTTCACGTAACACCAATAAATAAATTTCATTTAAGATTTTATGAGGTAAATGTAATAGGAAACTAAAATAAAAGGATATATTAATACCGCATTTAAAAATAATACAATTAACTATATTTCAGAGTGTTCTTGCTGTTTTTATCATGAAAACCATGCTTAAAAATTCTCTAGCTGTAGTAAAGGTCAAAAGATATATATATTTTTTTTAAATAAGTTTTTTTTTTTCAAAAATTATTAAAAATTTTAATACGTTTGGCATAGTTTCTAAAATTAAACTGGTTTTTGCTAATACTTTCTGAAAATACTTCATTCTCAAGTAAACTTACTTTTATCTTGCTTTTACTTTCTTATGAAGTAAAAAGTACAAAATACAAAGTACATCTTCGACTTATGTTATATATTTTGTCTATGCATAATATTACCTTACATAACCTCTAACGATTTTATTAAGTAAGAAATCTAGAAATTCAGTAAAAACTGAATCTTAATATACAGATGTCTCGACAAGATAGGTTTTAACTCTTTTTAAAATCGAAAAGAATCATTTACATAAAAATGATAAAAAATCGACACATTAAACGCATTTAGGATTTTTAAATGTAGGGCATTTGTATTTTTTATTAATCATAATGTTAAACTACAAGAGGGCGTTTTTGAATCACTACTCACATGTTTTATCGTAACACTAATCTGCTTGATGTATTTTGATGTAAGAATATGTTTTAACATTGTTTTTTTACGCTGAAAAAAAATGTTTTTACAGAATAATACTACCAAGGATTTTAAGAAACCTGTTTAAAATTGTTTATAAAACTGGTTATAGCGATTTATGTCTAGTTTTTTGAGTGCAAATTATCTAGTCAACTAGAACTCAGTTCAAGTAACAGCAATAAAAAGCGCTTTTAAGAACTAGCATATATAAATTATGAACAAATTCATTTGTATGTTTAATTTTTTTTAAAAATATAAGCATTTGAATTTTTTTCACTCTTCTGTTTTTTTTTTTTTTTTGGCTGTCCTTCATGAAGTTATTTAGGCAAAAACTTTAAATAATTTAAATATGTTACGCCAAAGAAAGCATAAAACACATCCAAGTTTATGATATATATATATATATATATATATATATATATATATATATATATATATATATATATATATATATATATATATATATAAGAAACAACCTTTTAAGTAGCTGTTTTGATCAAATTAAAAAGCCCCGTTTTTCAATAAGAGTTTTTGAATTTTTGTTAGATTTCATTATGATATTATTAAGCCTTATATGAAATGCACAAAAATATTTAACGATATCATCTACAATGTTAACAGCCAGACAATATTGAGAGTTTAGATGGTTGGTAACGTTTGATTCATTTACAATGCTTCCACTTTTAACTACATAAAGAAAAAGAAACATGATTTCTTTGAATAAAATATAAAGACAAAATCAAAAAGCCTAAAAGTAAGTCCGTTTTAGAGATAGTATAGTACCTAATTATATTTTTTTTTAAATGGCGAAAATATATTGATATTCAAACATTTTATTTAGAATATAATGTTTCTAAATGCTTTTAAGAAATTGTAGAATTAAAGTTAGGAAATACTGTTTGTCAAAAAATAAATAACTATGACCATTGTTTGAATTAAGTGTGAATGTGTCCAGCACCATACCCGTACATTTACTATTGTTCATGCTAGACTCATTCTTTATTGTTTGTGCTGGACTCATTCTTCATTGTTTATGCTGGACTCATTCCTCATTGCTCATGTTGGACTCATTCCTCATTATTCGTGCTGGACCCATTCCTTATTGTTCATTCTGAACTCATTCCTCATTATTCGTGCTGGACCTATTCCTTATTGTTCATTCTGGACTCATTCCTCATTGTTCGTGTTGGACTTATTTCTCGGTCAGCAATTTGCTTTTATATATAAAAAATCAATGTACTGAGAATTAGTTGACATTTGTTATGTGTATTAAGTATTGTAGGACAGCTTTTGTTGCAATGAAAAGGAGCACATTGTATTGATACAAAAAACTCTTCTAAATCATTTGTAACCATAAGATTATTACGGTATAACTAAAATATTATTGTCTTGTAACTAAAGATCTTTTACAGTTTCAGTTAAATAAAGGTTACATCATCTAGTGGGTCGGTAAAAGGCGGGTGGGGGTAGAACACCAGAAAATTGTCTAAAACTTAATCCTATAAACTTATAAACAACCTACCAAATATTAAAAGCAAAATGATTCTAGGATGGGTTACGAATTTGAGCATTAAGCAAGAAAAGAAAATCTATAATCATTACAGAAATAAGAAGAATTCTCAAGAAAGCAATAAGGCCATGAACCTTTAAAGAAAGAGCAAAGTTCAATACAAGAGATATAAGAATCCAAGAGAAAGAAAGAATTCCTAGGAAAACAAAAGTATCTAATGGCACGTAAGAATAGAAAAAGGTTTCGACCAAAATTATAAAATTGAGAATGCATATGTTTTGAATTTAAATTTAAAGGATTAATTTTTAACTTTTATGTTTTTAACTTTTATATGTGGCTTTGTATTATTTTTATATTGTGTAAGTCACTAATACATAATTAGCTAAATACCACATTAGTTATCTAAAACGGTTTCTGAAAATGTTTTAATTAATATAAAACCGAATTTTGATCTCGATGTCATCCAACTGAGAGATTTTAATTTCCGAAGTTAAAAGATGACTTCCCCTATATTGATATGAATTTGTATCCGTAAGATACAACCTTCCTACTATGCTAAATGTTGCCTCACTTTGTTTTACTCAAGTGTTTACTTAAAATAGACCCTTGTAACAAATGTGTTAAAGGACTACTCATAAATATCTATAGTCACCAGAAAACTCATTATTCTCTCTATTACTGCCCCTTTGACTTTCAAGAACTGCACACTCCAAGTGGTTTCTTGTTGGAGCTGTAGGGATGTCCCTTATGTTTACTTTTATACGAATTTTTTTCAAATTGGAATCATCATCCAGACTTGTAGAGGTCAATATAGTATCTCCTAGCGGAGAAAAAATATCAGACTTTTTGCCCCACCTGTAAACTACAAGTTTTCCCCCACCAAACAATTCGCCAATGTTTTTCATCGCCGGTCAACACCGAGTCGATTCCCCCTCTATGTTTTATTTATTTTTATTATTGTTATTTTTCATTTATTTTTTGCCCCTTCTCATCTTTTTAACATGGATTTCAAAATTAATTTGAATTATTAACATTCGTCGTGCGTTGCTTTATTTTTCATTCTAGTTAAAAGCATTTCGTTTCAATTCAAAATGCTCCATATTTTGCCTTGCTTATAACTATGTCTTTTTGGTAAAACAAGTGAAGATGGCTGATTCATCTAAATTTTGTTGGAGAACTGTAGAAGAATGTTGTAAAAAAAAATCCCCTCGCTTCCGAAAGTAATGACGAGGAACGTATATACTATACAGATATGGGGATCTAGTTTGAAAGAAAGTTAGAGCATAAATTTTGAGACAGGAAAAGCGCGACATATACCATTAGCGCCCAGGAGAGACTTACCGACCGTCGGATAGACAAAAATGTTAGTAGACAAGCTCGAAAAAGACCTGACAGTTGTTTTGCATGCAGAAAACGGGGTCATTGGAAATGGGAACACACTAAACAACTTGTAGTGGTGGTAGATAGCAATAAGATAACTACATTATATAATCATTTAGCCAGATACAGTAGCTCATTGGTAAGGTTGATCAGCAAACAGGTTAAAAACAATAACGTAGAGGCGTCGCATATAGATTCCATTGAATGACAAGGAACTGGTAAAGTGATATCGGGTATTGAGTCCCCAGTTGGTAGCTTGAGAGGGCATTTAGGTAAATGGGAAGACTGTTAGATTCATTTTTGATATCTAAGGGTTCAACTGTAGCTTATCAATTAACCATGTTACGTCAGTATTTGAAATTTGAATATATATTTACAATTCCCATCATTTTTTATTTCGTCCACTATTTCGATTAAATTCAAAAATTGGTTTAATATCAAGAGAAAAAATTCTAACATAGGCTTGAACTGAGATCAAGAGGTGTAACTGCAGTAGCAAATTCAGGTGTAAATGATCGCTGCTGGAAAAAGCACGGACGGTGGAAATCTGACAAAACAAGCGAAAAATATGTTCAGAATTCTTTAGATAATCTTCTAAATGTCAGAAAATCTTTGGGTTTGTAACATTATATAAAATAAAAAACATTTTATAATTTATCAACCATTAAGCTTCCTATACTTTGAACCTTTTTTCTACAGCTCTATGAACATTACATAACTGTGTTTTCTTGACTATGTAAGAGTGAAAAGTAAACTAATTTTGCCGTGTTTCGAAGTAAAGCGGGAAAATGTCTTCATAGAATCGTCTATATATATAGCATGATTTCACTGGTGTTTAAACACAGCTGTGAGCTTTTGTTTACATTTTGAAAGAAAAAGCCTACAAAAGTAAACGGGGGAGCTTGGGGGAAGGGGGTCTGTTTTATAAGCATGCATTTTTTATGAGCATACTCTTCTTAACTTTCTAGTCCACCTTGTCTACTTTTCCCTTTTTTCATGTATTAACCGGACAAATTCAACGCAATTTGAGTCCTTACAAAAACTCAAATGAATTTGCATTCAACTGACGATGAAACTCATGATTGGTCATGTTTTTCAATGATGATATTCGCGTCAATTGATGATTGAAATTCATTGCAGTTCCCTTTTTTACATTTCTCGCAATTTCATATCATCGTCCCTCATTTTAGGTGAATTTTCAAATGTTTCCAAAATTTAAGATATTTGTTCTAAAGATTTATTATCATATGTTTACTCCATACAAGAAATAACTAGCATACGATATATTTATCTAAGAACCGTACGAAATTACGTAACATATATATATATATATATATATATATATATATATATATATATATATATATATATATATATATATATATATATATATATATATATATATATATATATTTATGTGCCAAATGTGCACATTTAGGAAAACTATTCCTCATCAGTGACATTAGGGGATAGATAAAGACGTAAGCAAATCATTTCTAAATTAAAGAATCTAAATTTCAAAAGCTTAAAAGCTCAGAAATTTGAAACAAAGTTCATTTATTTAAAACCAAAAATTAAAACGTCGTTTTTTAGTAATAAGTACTTGAAAGTATCCTTTTCTATCGCATTATATGCGTTGGCATGAGAAGGTTACGGTGTTAACAGCACATTCCTTACAAAAATGTAGATCCTAAAACTGCAGATAAATTAAGTAACAATGTTACGTTATGCAAACATAACCAAACACAATATATACGTTTTACCCAGTCAAAATGCTCAAATTTATTCAAACTATAAAATGATATAAATACAAGTTAAACTCGGAAGTCAACAGAGCAAGGAAAATGTCAACGTTAACTGTGTTTCCGTGCGTCTTCGTCCTCACATGGTTTTATATATACTCTTCTATTGCAGAAAGTAAGTTAATGTAACTAGTTGATCCGATCAAACGTAATGTTTCTAACATTGTTTCTAACATTGTTTCTAACATTGTTTTTTAATACAGTTTAATTATTTACTGAATTTAACTTATAGTTCGTTACCTGTATTCTGTTTGTAAACACCTGTTTGTAGACACAATGTTCACATTTGTATATTAAATGTGCTTACATTACACTACGAGCCCGTTGTTCAAAGTTGTAGTCAATTGGTATTCGTAATTTTCATATTTTAGTACACTATTATTTCTTTTCAAACATTTTAAATACTTTGTTGGTCTGAATCGGTATGCGTATATATACATTTTGTATTTAGTAAAAATATTGTTAACGCTGTCTACCTACCAACGAATGCCCTTACAATGTTGTACTATATTAAATAATAAGAACCAAATGGCTTTATTATTATCATTAGTATTTGGACATGGACTGGTATGTTTGTGTTTTATTTTGTATAAAGCACCCGAAGGTATCTTTTTCTGTTGCACTTTAAGCGTGCACAAGAATGTTACAATGTAAACAAATACATTGTTTACAAAAATGTAGTTCCGACAACCGCGGATAAATTACGTAACGAGGTTATAAAATGATATAAATACGAAGAGATAAAGCTACGCAAGATAACCTTGGTGTGTGATGCCTCGAAGAACAGATTAGGCGCAATACTTGTACAAGATGGTCGTGGGAAAGCTCACGCTTTTGCATTCCACGACAGAAACTAAACGCAGTACGATCAAATTGAAATAAAAATGTAGAAGTATATTGATGCAATCGAATCACACTGTACAGTTTCACATTTTGTTATAACAACTGTTATTTCAAGCGCATTTATAGTTGTCATGAGATTCTGTCAATTCTAAGGTCAGATTCTGGATTACAACCGACTTCTACTGACTTCAGATAAAATTATCTACAGTCTACTTTGTCAAAGCCTTAATGATACAGACGCACATGCAATTCAGACTATTAAACGGCTATGGCGGATAGTTTTTAGTTTCAACTGACTACAAAACCAACCCAAATGATGGTATAAACTTATCCCCGGCTCAAATGTTGATAGGACGTCGCCCTCGGATCATCGATCCACCAAATGTGGACTTCTCGAGCACATGTCACATACCAAGAAATTTTTTCAAAGTCATTTTAACTAGGTCAAAGAAAAATTAAACACTTCTAATAATTTGATCGTTGAAAGGGCACGGGGTGAAGAGCTATCAAAATTGTCCTTTGTTAACACTATCTGTATTGCCAATTAACCAGGATCAATGGAGTATCAGTTACTGTTGTTGATCTTTCCGACATCAAGGGTCTTACGATATCGGAATTGATGATCAGATGTGAAATAACCGTAATCTTTTTCAAAATGTCTCTGCACTAGCTAATGCACGTACATTGAAAAAAGTCGCATCTTGGAGCTTAAAATTTTCCTCTACAAGAAATGTTTAATTGCTAGAGTTGTAGAAAAACCTCCATACAACACCAAATCAGGAAAAAGGGTACACAAGCCAGATAAACTGGAGCTGTAATTGATGTTTTCTTTGTACCTAATTTTTGTTTAAAGTTTCAGGTGTTAATGTTTCATGTCCCATTCTTGAAAATTAATATGTTAACAATTTTGTGTTTCAGCTGTTTAAATTTATAAGGACTTTGAAATACATGTGATACTTATAATTCACTTTAGTGTGTTATGAAACGTTAATTTCAGCTAGGATTAATTATGATATTTAATTATTTTAATCTATTCAAAGAGTATAAAAATTCAGTTCTGTTTGTATTGAGTACCCCTTATAGTGCCTCTTTTATGTATAAAATGATTGATCAAAATTGTATGCCCGCGTAATTAAAAAAAATTGGTTGAAGCTTGATTGTGTATTTGTTATTGCACATGACATGATAATGACGTTGTTTGTTATATATACTCATGAATTTGTTTTGAATTAATTAAATCTTACTTTTGTTGTAGTGTATAGATAAATAAAATACAAAGACACCAGTCCATGTCCGAATCACAATCCCCCAACAAACAAAGTAAACACTGAAATTGTGCAAATTCAGCAATGCAGTTGTTTCAATGACTATACGAAACAAATACTATTTTAACTGTTACTTTCTTGCATATTCATGTGATATTTAAAGAAAATAAAATTAAAAAAAAAACTTTTTTAATATTTCAGCTGACATTAAACGATTCTGTCAAAAAGCTGTCGATGTTGCATTTGTCGTCGATTCTTCAACTAGTATTTACATAGAAGATTTTAAGCTTCAAATTACGTCCATACATGATATTGTGGATTTGTTTGAGTTTGGGCCAGGCAAGGCCCACTTTGCAGCTGTGTCGTTCAGTGAAAAAGTCGATTTTAAATTTAATTTTAATTCGTTTTCTTCAAAACGCGACGTTTTGAAAGCCATTAATAACATAACATATCCTGGAGGCAATCTTACATGCACTTACCACGGTTTAGAGTCTATGCGGAAAAAATTGTTTCATCCTTTTAATGGCAGTCGTCCAGAGGTTCCTCATGTCGCAGTGGTTTTTACAGACGGAAACACTAATTGTGGTTCTGACAGCTTGACTAGTTCGAGAGCAAAGGAGGAGACGATAAAAGAAGCAAAAATTGCCAAAAAAGAAGGATTTTTTATGTTTGCAATTGGCATAGGTCCAAATGTGAATATAACAGAATTAAAAGCCATTGCAAGTGTTCCATATCATCAATTCATGCAAACAGTTCCAAGTTTTTCTACAATGGATACAGCACAGATAAGAAATTTTATCACTAATTATATGTGTACAGGTTAGAATGCATTTGTTAAAATACCTAACCATATGCTATGTAGCATTTTTATAGAACGGTGTTGGCAGATTGATATTTATCTTCAAAAATGAAACCTAGCTCATTTTAATAATTACGAAAAGATATCATGAATATATTCTAAAAATTTAACAATTTAACAAGCTATTTACTAGGAAATGTTTTTAGAGCTATTGAACTGTTAAGATTCAAGACAGTCTGTTGAAAAATCTACACGCAAATGTGTAAATCCTACTTTTAGAGTAACATTTAAGATTTCATTTATGAAATCGATTCATTAAATTATTATCAAAAACTATTAAGATTTCAATGTTTAGAAGTGGCACTTTTACTGTTAGAAAATTACAATTACTTGAATTTATTATATTTTTTAACTTACAATATAGGTTGCAAAAGTCCACCTTCGTCAACTATAGCACCACCGACTGATGGTGAGTAGAAGTTTTAAATAGAACAAAACAAATTTAAGTTAAAAATCTGTATTGTAAAAAAAAAAAAAATAATAAAAAAAAAAAAATAAATAAAAAAAAAAAGTAAATAAAAAAATAAAATTAAAATTTATGTTTATTTGTTTTCAATATTTATGAGTTTTCTAAGCACTCACAACAGACAATGTTGCATCATTTAGTGATCGTGAGTGCAATGATCAAACGCTTATTTGAAAATAAAAACTAGAAAAAGAAATATTTCTATTTCGGCGAACACACACTTGTCTCAAAAGCATTCTGACAATTAGTCCTGGTATAAGTCGTAATCCAAGAAATATTTTTCAAATGCCACAATGGATGGATAAAGTTTAGGAGTAACAAAAGCACTTGTAATTAATTAAAGTGAACATAAATTTACATCGATATGACAAAATGTTGGATTGTAATGCTTCTTTAACCAAACTTATCTATATAAAGCCAATTTTCAACATCTTTTAATAGCTTTCAATAGCCGTTTCCCTTAAGTTTGGTTAGATCCCATTATATACCAAAACTAGAATTCTTATTTTAAACAGTTAAATAACTATAAAAGGTTTATTATAGTTATATTAGCCTCATTATGGACAGGAAAAGATTAAAAACTCTGCAGCAATTCACCAGTTCTTGCATATTCTTATGTTAACAAAACGGTAGAAGTACGGAAAAGGCTTGATATATTTGTAAACTAACAACGGTATATAATGATCACAAGCGACATTAACAGAGTTTTCGTAAACCTCTCTTGTGAGCTTCGATCAGGTTGCAGAAAATGTGAATTCAGTTGCAATTGTATGACTGAAATGTCATTTACAGAATCGTCAAGAATATGGCCGCCACAGATACAATTTACGTAGCTAATTTCTGATATAATTCCGCCAAGAGGAATTTAATAGCCCTGACATTAGTATGGTTTCAGTCAAGAACCATAGATTTGTTGAAATCCAAAATCAAAGACGACAGAAATTGTTATGTTTAAAATTAAGAGAGAACATGCTTGACATAATCCACTAGTTGCATCTTGGCATTGTAAATTGTAAGCAACGCGCTCGGGAAGCCTTATTTTGATAAGGAATGAACGCAGATAATGAAGTGTTGGTCCTTGGGAACTGCTTGACGTATCAAAACCGGAAAACT
Organism: Tegillarca granosa; assembly: GCA_029721355.1. NCBI lineage: Eukaryota > Metazoa > Mollusca > Bivalvia > Arcoida > Arcidae > Tegillarca > Tegillarca granosa. The sequence continues at coordinate 12,053,688 of CM056607.1, forward strand.
ACCGAAACGCCTTAACTGACGCCAATATCTAGGTACTCTTGTCGACAAACAGGGTCTTATGTTATCGAAAGAGGTGATCTATTGTATCGTAGAAACCGAACTGGATAATGCACGTACATTTAGTTCTGACCCAGGTCCTGATCCTTATATTTAAAAACCGTCGTATCTTGAACTCAAAATTTTCCCTCAACAAAACATTGTAGCAAGCAAGACAAACTGGGGTTGTTATTGGTATTTAATTGTACTTATTTATTTGTTTATAGATTAATGTTTTTATATTTCTCGTTTCATTCTTGACAATTTATATGAGAGTATCCATAACGCAGTAGGCAGTACTTCGTACTGCCAGAAAATGTACTATTTAGCAAAATTTTCAGTCGTCTAAAATTTGAAATTAATTTAAAACTAAGGTTTGTTCCCTCTTGCACAGCATTCCTTAGCTGGATTTGGATTTACTATATTTTGAAACTTAAGATTCATTATTTTTAACTGTTTGGCTTAATATTTTTTATGTATCAAACTTTTCGGTCTTAGTGTCACTGATGAGGAATGAATTTCCGAAATGTGCACATCTGGCACATCAAAATTTAACTGGTTTTTGTATTATATATTTACACTTATAATTCATTGCAGTGTGTTTAAAATCTATAATTTCAGAAAGAATTTATTATGATACTTAATTCTTTTAAACTTCGAAAAAGGAATAATTATAATAACATAATTATTGGTCTATTATTGTATGCCAGCGCACATTTAGTAAAGTTGGTTGGAGCTTGATTGTGTTATTGTCATTTCATAAAATTAGGTTGTAATCCATATAAAGCAATGTTTTTAATAGCAATTGGTGCATAATTTTAATTAGATTCTTCTATATACCAAAACCATATTCTTTTTTATGGACAGTAAATAATTATAAAAAGTAAATAATACTCTCATTTTAAGATGGTTGTTGTGTTCAAAAATGTAATGTTGTTTATTGGGAGATTTTACAGGCTTTAAAACACAATATACTGTCGTATGTGTTGCCTTTATTCATATTTGCAGATATTGGTTTTTTCGAACAAAGGACTTACTGTAACAGACGACTGTCTGTTAACAATTTCGTTACAGATAACTATGCACAGTTGGTTCCTGCTTTTATTAGACAGGAACTTCGCCACTGGTTTTTAATATAAACTGATGGATCAAAAGATAGTGATCGGATAGCTGCTGCCATTGTTGGAGATAAAACAATAAACATTCTTCTTCCAAATGAAAGTTCTATATTTACAGCTGAGGCTAAAGAAATTTTACTTGCTTTACAATATATTTCAAAATCACCTCATGACAATTTTTTAGTTTGTTCGGACTCTTTGTCAGTTCTTCGGACAATAAAGAGTAGAAAAATAGATCACACTCTAATTCGTGATTTTCTGGAACTGCCTACCTCTTTAACATATGCTGTTTCAGCTTCTAATAAAATTATTAATTATTGTTGGTTGCCTAGCCATGTTGGTATAAAAAGCATCAATAGAGCCGATTCCGCTGATAAAGCAGCATTATCATAGCCAATGACTATTGTTTAATTCCTCCTACCGATTTAAAGCCATCGATATACAATTATATCCATAATCAATGGTCAAGTCATTGGAATAGTCAAGAACACAATAAGCTACATTCAGTTCAGTCCTGTCTGGGATTTTTACCTTTATCCCGTACAGTAGGCGTGATAACATTGTTCTTCGGCGTTGTAGAATCGGCCATTGTTATTTTACACACTCGTTTATTTTGAAGGGTGAACAACCTCCACAATGTGTCCCTTGTCAAAGTCGACAATCTATTCAGCACATTTTTGCTGGATTGTGTTGACTTTGCAAATACAAAGGATACTTTTTATTCAGCATTATCGATGCAAGATCTTTTAGTAATGTCTATGGACATAAAATTCATAAATTTTAAACTTCCTTCGGGAAATTAATTTATTTGGTAAAATTTAATTGTTTTACTATTTATTTTCAGTGTTTTATATAATTTGTCTGTGATATTACTGGTTTTTATTAGTTTACTTTTCGGTAATTAATTTATTATACAAATAGATTTAAATTTATTTAGATTTTTATTGATACTATTGTATCTTGAACATTTTTCTAGCCGCGAATAGCTGCAAAATGGTTGATGCGGCCCAAAACAATAATTCACTCACTCACTCACTTTTTGAATTGGTGTGATGAATATTAACTTTATTTCAACAATAAATAGTGTATCTATTGGAGCCTGTTATTTTTTTTAATAAAAAAACATTTGATCGACTAAAACTAAATTCTACATGTTTTCCATGAGAAATGACCCTTCAATAATAAAATTACTTACTAACCAATAATATTTGTTGTTATTTCATTAATATTATTGTAATAGCTAACGTCATTTTACGACATAATACCTATATTTGATCAAGCCCTATTAAATTCAAATAAAAATATCTGAACTAAATATTTTGCATACACTTTTTTTGAGAATTGATCCCATACTTCTTTATTAAAACGTTAGCTAGACTATCTACTTTATCATCATAACACTTAATGTCATACAAACAAGTTTTCCCTTTGTCTTGTTTTTTTCAGTACTTTATCAATTTATAGATTTTTATCGCCTGTTGTCTGCATAACTCATTTTACAAATGCGGCTAAATGTTTACGGGTTTTTTTTATAAATAAATTTGTCAATCAGCTATATTTTTTCTTTATTAATACAAGATTGTCCAAAATAAAATACTTATTATATACTATGTGCTCCGAATGTTATTGCAACCTCAATTTCTATCTTTTATGAAACATTTTTTTTAAGTATTTTATTGACTGGAAACCTGGCCCCAGTACACTCAACTCAAATTCGGGAATATTTCAATGTCAATTTCTAAGACATTACACAGTTAAAATTGAATATCTAATGTAATAGATTAATTGTTTAGTGTAGGTTTGTTCAACAAAACAAAACATTGTCTCATAAAACTTAAATTTATGAAAATATTGATGAGGGAAATTTGGAAATACTTGAGTTGAGTGTACACTCAGCTGAGTGAATGATTGTGAAACTGGGGCCGGGAAAATAAGAGAATAAATTCATAATACAGAAATTGTTAAATGATCGTTTCTGATACATTATTATTATTTTTTAACTGTAATAAAATTAATTGTTTGAATGTTTATTCAACAAGCAAGAACAATAATGATTTGCGGATTAATATATAAATATACTGATTAACTTTACAAAAATATATACTAATTTATTTATGTAAAATTCAATACATGTATAATTATATAAATCGTTTGTCATGAATAGATATATTATACTCAAATTACGAATTAAGTTGTTATAAATTTCAAATTTTAACAAACATCGCAATAAAATTGTAGGTTTATTCCGTGCAAAAAGAAAATAATGTGCTTTTAAAAAGATATACTTCTTAAGAAAAACAAACTAATATCAATACTATCAGTCATTTAATCGTCGTTATTCTAATGACAAATTTCATAATATGAATACAATATACATGACATGCTTTTGAAAATATGGTCAGTTTTAAGTTGTTTCTGACAGAAATAAAGTAAAAAAAACCAGTACATTTAATCACTATGCATCCGATACCATAGCTTTCAAAAAATGTTGTTTTAGATTTAGCAAAAACCAAACCATTTGTGAAATATCTGGTCACTTTGTGTAATGTTGCTGATATTAAATCAGTTACAACTTTGTGTAATGTTGCTGATATTAAATCCGGCCACAATTTGTGTAATATTGCTGATATTAAATCTGGTCACAATTTGTGTAATGTTGCTGATAATAAATCTGGTCACACTTTGTGTGATGTTGCTGATATTAATTTAGTTACACTTTGTGTAATGTTTCTTATTTTAATTTGGTAAAACTTTGTTTAATCTTGCAGATTTTAAAATTGGTAACACTTTGTTTAAAGTTGCTGATATCAACACTTCGTGTAATGTCGCCTATATTAAATTTGGTTACATTTTGTGTAATGTTTATATGATTTTATGCTTATATTAAATCCGTACATACTTCGGTGTCACAAGACCAACCCCCTCCTTTAATGATCTTTAAGGATCATTAAAGATCCTTAAATATGTTCTTAAAGATCCTTAAAGGTACCTTAAAGACCCCTTAACCCTTTAATTGGCAGATAGGCCAAACTACGCCACTCTGAATTTTGGACGGTCTGTTGCACAATGTTTGGTGTAAAATTGTTAAAACTTGACCGATTGGTGTAAATTTGGTACCATATGAAACTAGAGAAAATTGTCAACAAATGATATTATTCGAGTTTTTTGATGCGGAATATATTTCAATTCGATTTTTTAAGTTGAATATTACGAAGCGATCCCGTTCCTGACGTAGTGAAAAATTAAGAGTGCTGAAAAAGTACGGAAAAAGTAATTCATTCAAACTTTGAAATTAAGTTTCAAACCCAAATAAAAACCACATATTTATGAAGAGCAGGAAAAGGTTGTTTGAAATAATAACTTAAACCATAAATAACATCGGATTCATTACTTTGAACAGCTACCACTTTTGATTTTTATCAAGTTTTATTTTGACGTTTTTTCTCTAACCGGAAATGCAAAACGTTTCGTTCTTATTTTACATAATGACACTGTTTGATGCATTCTTATAAGTGAATTTTGGAACTTTGATTGACAAATTTTATGCAATTATTAAAGGATTTTTGTTCTTTTTATACACAAAAAAAAAAAAAAAATAGTATTTCTGAAAATTATTTCATTTATAATTTTAAATCTTTGGCAAATGAATCTGAGGTAGAACTTGCATTTGAAAATAAAAATTTTTATGTGTCATTATTACAACTTTAAGTTTGAGTCGATGTAAAATTTTTCCGATAGAATCAATTTATCAGTTTTTTTTTCGCAATATATTTGGAAATTTTATTTGATTCTTTTCTAAAATATTTTTATACCAGGACGATCAAAATACAATTTTAATTATAATGTAGACCGCAATTTTAATATCTGTTTTCAAGAGGATTTATCATTGCCGAGTATCAAAATGTATGTACCGCGTTCGTGTCGGGTAATCAGCGCAAGCAAATAAATAAATGATTAAATAATTATAATAAATTAAGAAATAAAAAAACTATATTTTACTTTATATTAGAATAATACATATATTTAAAAACAACTGAAAGCCTTGATTGATATTTGTAAAACTCATGCACCCGGCATACCAACACACGTTCACTGCATAGAATATGTGTCTTCTCCTAAGTCCGTACAGTTTTACTAAAAATATAAACGTTCGGCTTGGGTTCATAAATGATAACTATACATCATAACAAAGAATATATAAATACAAAGTCAAAGTTGTGAAATAAATAGAACTGATCGTGGGTATTGGTTTATCACAGCCATATGGACAATATGTCCCAGGGTCAATGATTTGTTTTGAACAAAAGTACAGGTAATGTCCGTGTGGTTTCATGTTTATAGTAAAAAATGTTATGATACAAAATAAGGACAAATTATTGAAGTTACAGAAATTCAAAAACCTGCATACATAATGATTAAAAATGAAAACTTATTTAATTTGATTTTTTAAAAATTTTTATACATAAAGTTTAAAAACTATAAAAACCAATACAGCGATTTACTTAAAAAAGGGGGAATTTAGTGATAAAGCCGTCAATAATAATAAAAAAACAAACGTCTGCATGGTGGGGAATAATATGGACTGTCGGTAAAGTCAGAAAAACATCTAGCTATACTGGTAAAATTCTAACAAATACAATTTTAGTATTAATTTTCATAATTTAGTATCTAAATTTAGAGTTGAACACTACATTTATGTATGTGTGTAAAAAGAATTCATATCTGGTAATAAGGTCAATATAAGTATGAAAATATTTAAACTTTTTTTTTACTAACTTATGAAAAAATAAATAAAAATTCAAAATCTATCGGAAGTAATAAATACAGTATCTTCATAGAAGAGCATACTAGAAAGTTGTAATTTTGAAACGCTTGTAGTCGCGTCCATTGTCACTAAAGATATAAAATAACTTAAATATTTTTTTTGAAAACCTATGATTAAAATATACGCGTACGAATGTCTAGGTCCCCTTTTCAAGATGTGCAAATGTGAGAAATATATTTTGTCTGCATGTCAAAAGTCGGTGTTCTTCACCAACTACTACTGGTCCAAAAATTTCTCCGGATTTTAAAGCCTGAATGAAAGAATCTTGGCTGGGGCGCAAAATTGCATGTTTCCAGTCTCTGAAATGTGTGTCCGTTGAGAACTCTCGGATTTTCACGAAACTAACGATGACTTTTGACCACACACACACACACTCACACACACACACACACACACACACACACACTCTCTCTCTCTCTCTCTCTCTCTCTCTCTCTCTCTCTCTCTCTCTCTCTCTCGTCGAATTAACTATAAAACTGAAGACGAAAAAAATAATAAATAGAGATGACAATATAGTGTCATTATTTTGCAATTTGAGGACAATTCCTGTATGACATGTAAAACATACCCAAACTCCGCGATAAATAAATTATTTCAAGCTCTCCAACAATCCTAATACCATAAACAGTAAATTTAGGAATACTTGTCCTTGTAATCAAAGCAGTGTCCTTACTTTGTAAGTTAATGTGTTAATAATTCTTCTTAGATTTCGGTGGATAGTGTCACACACACACACACACACACACACACACACACACACACACACACACACACACTCGCGCGCGCGCGTTGATTCGGGGTTGCTTACATGACAATGCTGTGTTTCTATAAGTTTGAATAGGTTTGTTTTTGATTTAAATACTAAAGTACTGTCTCATGGTAGCAATTAAAATTCTTGATGTAAAGTCAAAAATTACTGGTAATGCGTCAATATAGGTTACATAATATTGAGTAAATGTCTGAAATAACTATTTCTATCCACTAATTTAGAAAAATTTATTGACAAATTTGACAACCAGTTTTAAAAATTGTAGTGTAATTGATGAAAACAACTTTTTCCACCCTGAATATAATATGTGAAGTATGTATTTTCAAACAATTGCAAAAGCTATTTGTTGCAAATGTTTAATATGATTCTGTATATAAACAAGATATATAGAAAGAAGGCAAGATAATCTGGTTCACAGAACGGTTTAAGAATGATAGAGGATACCCAGACAAAAATCCCAACCTACAGAAGAAATGTAAATTTTTTAACTCTTAAATCTGCTTTATTAGCTCGATTAGTCGATTGGAATTCAAAACCAGTGGTGAGAGGCAGTGTAATCTGTAAGGCAATGATTTTCAGTGTTGCTTATAACTATGTCACTTGTACGCTTAAAAATACCTTAAGTTTGTTAGGCCGCCTTTTTAGCATTCGTATGGTGAATAAAATGCATATTGTTCACCTGTTGGTACCTACCTGAAATATTCTGATCAAAAGGTTGTGAATTACCAACTTAATCAAGTCTGACATATATCTAAAAATATATCATAACTTCGATCCAAATTGAAACTTTAGACGTCACAAACTGTAGCAGTGTATGTTTATTGTACTTATCAGATACTTATATCATGTGCTGATTTTGAATTTCTATTAAAATAATGCATTCAAAATCAGCACATGGCACTTATTTCAAATATAAGTAAGTGCATGTACTGTGAAAGCGCATGGGTTTCCCAACGATTTAACCAGATTCTCTAGATTCTGTTATCATTGTAACGGATATTGACATACAAGAACATTTTAAAAATTTAAGAATGACGTTTGGTATAATTATACCAATTTGATACAGTATTTTTTTTTTGGGGGGGGGGGGTAGGTAAAAGATTATTTGTTATCTTAAGTTTCTTCAAAATGCAAGATGGCTTCAAGTTTTGAAACTAAAAGTTATGTATCGTTATTTTATGTGAAAGAATGTAAATTTTAAAACAATCTGTAACTTACATTCTACTAATTATTCATTCTATAATAAACGAATAAAACTGGGTTGCACCTCTGTTTATTTTGCATGAAATATTTTAAAGGAAAATATCATGCTCTTTCGCGGTTTTGATCAGATTTTAGTAATTTTTGTTGCCAGTGACAGGAATTTAATTGGAATTCTGGCAAAACAAATTTATCATGTATGTTTTCTAAATAAAGATGTTTCTCTTCCATCAATCATTATAACTGTTGAAGTATTGAGTCGAACAAAATGTGTTCTTACGTGAACATGTCCATTGAAATAACAAAATATGACTGTCATTTTTTGATGCGATAAGCTGATAATTCTGTAATAATCGACATCCATTTTATGTGAAAAATGCAAAATGTCAAAAGTTAACTTTGTGTAAGCTTTATAAGGTGCTAAAATAAAAATTATTTCCTTTTAAATGCACGTTTTCCGACTGCTGATATCTAGACATTGTCACAAATTATGGATTGTTATACAAATTCTCGTTTATAGTACATTTTTGTTACATTCGTTGCCATGGTAACCAATATTTAGCTTAAAATAGTTTTGAATTCTTTTTTATTAACAAAAGTAAAATCCATATATGGTTTCATAGTAATAAAATCTTTATAACAAAAAATTTGCGTCGAAGTAGTGGTCTTTTTTCTCCTTCAAATGAAAATTTTGTATATAACGTTTGTTTACTTTTAAGAATTTAACCAGTCATACATGAAATTTGATGGTATTATTTTCTGTGAAAACAAACAAATTTTGAAATGAACTTTCTATAAAATATTTGAATGATGCCTAACTTCGATTTGTAAGCAAGATAATTTATTTTAAGTATGTAAGAAGCAAGATAATAGCAATGTTTTGGAAATCAAGCAAAAATGTGAAAATTTTCAAACATTTATGTTGTAAATGCTTTGTTTATGTTGCCATGGTAACAGATATTTCGATTTAACCTACCTTAATGTAAAATATGTTATATAGGGATACTAAATATATACGGGTTGGTTAACATTTTAACTGCAAATGTCCGATATTTTGAATTGAAGATATGGTACATTTTTTTTTTCATTTAGAAAATTCCTCTGCCAATTAAACGGTTAAAGCCATTCCATCTTTAAGGATCTTTAATGGACCTTTAAGGACTCTTTAAGGACACCTACAAGGATCTTTAAGGAGGCTCTCTGATTATTCATAATCATATAAACTCTCTCTCTCTAAATGCATTTTTCACAGTACAGGTAAACAACCCGTGTTTAAATGAGATCGACAGTAAGCATAAAGTAATTAACAGTATTGGTTAATTGTATACAGCGGTACTTGTTTAATTTTAGATCCCATGTGATTTCACGCCAGGGTTTTGACTTTGATCTGCAGTTTCTTATCTAGGTAGGAGATGACTATGAAATCAAATTACATGTTAAAATGACTACCTTACCCTGAACTCTGGGTGTAAGAGATAAAAGTGTGTTTTCGGAAGTGATTTTAAGAGACAAGTTTAATATTAAAATATTAAAACATTCATTAAATAAAGAAATAAAAGTAATCGCAAAATAATGCTCTAGGCATGTCATATTTCAATTATTTTGTTTTATTTATTTTATTTTATTTTATTTTATTTTATTTTATTTTATTTTATTTTATTTTATTTTATTTTATTTTTATTTTTATTTTATTTTATTTTATTTTATTTATTGAGGGGTAGTGTTATGCATAGATGCAAATGAAGCATGAGAGAGAGAGAGAGAGAGAGAGAGAGAGAGAGAGAGAGAGAGAGAGAGAGAGAGAGAGAGAGAGAGAGAGATAACTATGTTTTTAGCCCAGACTCAACTAACTTATGGCAGGGCTGATGCCAGGGTTGGGTGCCCTAGGTTCATCACCCAAAATTTTCAATTTATAATTGAAAAAGTATATTATTAAAGTTTTACAATATTACAAATTAATGATATATTGTTGGTGAGTTTGGATATCCAGGATCAGCAATAGCGTTTAAAATGTTTGATCTGTATTATACTGCTTAAGTACAAATATGTACATAGGCAACAAAAGTTAACTAAATTATAGATAAAATAGCAGTTACTTTGCATTCAAACTCATAAATATACATATATTGTGGTCTGTAAATTGAAATTTTAGGGTGATGAACCTAGGGCACCCAACCCTGGCATCAGCCCTGCCATAAGTTAGTTGAGTCTCTCTCTCTCTCTCTCTCTCTCTCTCTCTCTCTCTCTCTCTCTCTCTCTCTCTCTCTCTTGTACATTGAATTCTTGACTTGCCCGTAAAAGAAGTTTTTTTTTTTTTTTTTAAAAAAAAAAAAACATCTCTCCCTTTCGTGTGATCTCATTTCTCATATTTTATTATTATCAACCTCAGTTTCATCTCTGCCATAGCAACATGGGTAAGGTAATGGACTCCTAAATTAAGGGACCAGGGTTCGATTCCAAGTGAGAGCGGATAACTAATATAAATTTTAAATGATAAAATTTCTTTTAAGTTATATTTAATTAATTAACATCCAATTCAACTTAAAAATGTTATAAATAATTAAATAAATAAAATTAAAAACTTGAGATTAAAAAATTATAAAAAGAAAATTAATTTATTATAGCTTTATTTTTACAAAATATATGCAATAGTTTTTTAAAATAAAATTTAAAGAAGATAATGCATAAAAATAATGTTTCATTTCTTTTTTTAAAAAAGGAAAATAGAAGTTTTTCATCAAAGATGATTTTTCGAAATATGCACATCTGGCACATCAAAATTTAGCAGATATTTGTTATATATCCTTAAAGCATCCTTAAAGACCCTTAAATTTTCAGTTTAATTAAGGATCTTATAGGAGTCCTTGATCTTTAAGGATCCTTAAAGATGCCTTTTCATCATGTGTGTAATGTTGCTTATATTAAATCTTGTCACACTTTTTGTAATGATGCTGATATGAAATCTGTTTACACATATCTTTTATATATTTTGATAAATTTTATTCGTTATGAAGCTCATTACGTAGCTTTTATTATATTGTAGTCTTTAGTAAGAAGCTTCGAGCAACAATGGACAAGTACAATACAATCTCATCCACGTGAGTAATAATTAGTTATTTTTTAATACTGATAAATTTAAATATAAAAGAGTGTTCAAATATCTCTGTAAATGATGACGTGTTCTTATTTGATCGGCTGTCGAGATACAGTTCTGTTTGAATACATAAAACACAAAAACACCTGTCCATGTCCAAAAATTAGACTAATCTGATTAATACAACTGATGTCATTTTTTTCAATTATCAAAAAAGTATTATTACTCACCAGGAGGAGATTGTGTCGTACTTGTCATTGTTACTGTAGGCTTCCTACTAAAGACTACAATATAAAAACAGTTAGATAATAAGCTTCATAACTACATACATATCACCAAAATAAATAAAAGATATCAAGTGAAAACGGATTTAAAATTACTTACATTACACAAAATATCAGTATCTTTACATTCTATGCTATATTTATGATAAATAAAAATTTCACAAAGTGTGACAAAATTAATATCAGCAACATTTCACAAACTGTTTCCAGATTTAATATCAGTAACAATACAGTAAGTTTGACCAGATTTAATATTTGGAGTATTACACAAAATATAACGAAATTGAATATCGGCAACATTACACAAAGTGTAAATGTAATAGTACAAATACCAGTTAAATTTTGATGTTCCAGATGATTACATCTCGGAAATTCATTCATAGGTTTATATCAGCAACATTTTGAAAAGTTTAACCAAATGAAATATAAGCAACATTGCGCAAAGTATGAGTACAAGTACTCTGAATGGATGAAGTTTTAATCACTGTATCCTAATTTATACTGGATATATTTGATATCTCATATTGCCATGTGCAATTTAATCTAAATTTTTTTCGAACGTTTCTGGTGTAGCTAGATAGACAGAAGGTTTTAATTCTTGCAGAACGCTTTGCTTTACTTCATTGGAAGTTATTTTGTAGGTTGTTATTTTGACATTGACAGCTAATTTTGTGTTATATGTATTCAAAAGCCAGAAATATTTGCCTGTTTCTCGACAGCCGATCAAATTAACTATATGTCAGAATTTACAAAGATATTTTAACAATCTTTGCTGATTAAAACTATAAAAATCCGATTAATACAACTGAAGTCATTTTTAAAAGATAAGAGACAACTACTAATATTAACCCGTTTCGATTTTTGTAAAAAAATAGTATAACAAATTTATCAGGTATTAAAAGCTAACAATTATTACTAACCAGGAGGAGATTGTGTTGTACTTGTCTTTGTTACTGGAAGCGTCCTACTAAAGACTACAGTCTAAAAACAGGTATCCATAACTCAGTAGGCAGTAATTTGTTGTGTCAGAAAATAAACCATTTAGCAAAATTTTCAGACGTCTTAATTTTTGAAATTTTTTTTAAAACTAAGGTCTGTTCCCTCATGCATAAGCATTCCTTAGCTGGATTTGGTTTCATATAATTTTGGAACTTTAGATTCATTATATTTCAACTCTTTGGCTTATGTTTTTTATCTATCAAACTTTTCGGCCCCTAGTGTCACTGATGAGGAATGATTTTCCGAAATGTGCACATATGGTACATCTAAATTGAGCAGGTATTTGTTATATATTAACATAATAAGCCTCAAAATACAAACAATTCACCAGAATATATGCAAGATATAAGTGTAAACAGATTTAATATTACTAACATTACACAAACGTTAGCGACTTAACATTCTGTGCTTAGAATTATTATCAAAAACATTACACCAAGTTGTGTAATGTTGCTGACATTAAAACTGGTCATACTTTGTAAAATGTTGCTGATATTAAATCTGGTTACACTTTGTAAAATGTTGCTGATATTCAATTTCGTTTCTCCTTGTGTAATGTTGCTGATATTAAATCTGGTTACACTTTGTGTAATGATGCTTATATTAAATCTGGGTACACTTTGTTTAATGTTGCTGATAATAAATCTTGTCACACTTTGTGTTATGTTTTTTTATATTAAATCTGGTATCACTTTGTGTAATGTTTTTTCATATTAAATCTGGTATCACTTTGTGTTATGTTTTTTCATATTAAATCTGGTATCACTTTGTGTAATGTTGCTGGTATTAAATCTTGTCAGACTGTAAGTAATGTTTTTTGAAATTAAATCTAAGCATAGTATGTAGTAAGTGAGTGAGTTCTGGTTAAAAGCCGCATCAGCGTTATTGCAGTTAATCGCGGCTAGAGAATGTTAAAAATATAACAATATAAAAAATAAAATTTATGTATAACGAAATAGAATAGATTCTTGAGCAACTACTTAACTGATAAAAACCAGTAATATCACAGATATGTTATCATAAAAGACTGGATAATAAATGATAAAAATTATATTTTACTGAACAAGTTTATTTCCCAGAAGGAATTTGAAAATTTGATGCCCATAGACATTACTAAAAAGATCTTGCATCGATAATGCTGAATAAAAATTATACCTTATAGTAGCAAAGTCAACAGTCTAGCAAAATGTGCTGGACAGATTTTTGACTTTGACAAGGGACACTATGGGGGGGGGAGTTGATCTCCCTTTAAAATAAAAGAATGAGTAAAATAACTGTGACCGATTTCTACAGCGTCTAAAGACAACACCCTCATGCCTACTATATTGAGACAAAGGTGTAAATTCTAGACAAGGTTGTACAGAGTGTAATTTATTATGTTTCTGTGCATTCCAATGATCTGACCAAAGACCATTGATAAAGGTATTTATCGAAGGCCTCAGATCTGTATAAGAGATGAAACAGGATGTAAATTCTTTAGATAAATCTGCCTTAGCAGCTGAATCGGCTTTTTGTTACCTTTAATACCAACATGACGAGGTAACCTACAGTTACAAATTATTTAATTAAAATCTGAAACTGCATCTGTTATTGAAGTATACAGTTCCGGAATTTCACGAATTAGAAAGTGATTTACTTTCTCGCTCTTTATTGTCCGAAGTACAGATAAAGAGTCAGAACATATAATAAAATTGAATTGTTATGAGGTGATTTTGAAATATATTATAAAGCAAGAATTATTGTTTTAGCCTCAGCTGTAAATATAGAACTTTCATTTGGAAGACGAATATTTATTGTTTCGTCCCCAACAATGGAAGCAGCAGCTACCCGACCACTATCTTTTGATCCATCAGTATATATAAGAAACCAGTGTCGCAATTCCTGTCTAATTAAAGCAGGAATCAACCGTGTATTTTTATCTTTAATCAGAGCGAATTCCTGTTGGTAAACTTCTTCACTTGTTTCCGACTTTTAAAATTCTGTGAGATCCAGATTTATCTCTGGTTTATTAATAAGCCAAGGAGGATCATCTGTTAATTTGTGTTTTTTAATAAGTTTAGATTTAGTCCACATTCCTCCAATTTAGGTTTTAAACGGATACTGCAGGGTAGTTTATTGCGCCTTAAATGTATTGGAGGCTCATTAGCCTCAACATATAAACTATCAATTGGAGACGTTTTATCAGCTCCTAAACAAGTACGTAAACCTTGGTGATGAATTGCGTCAAGGTCTTTTAAATATGATTTGCGAGCGGATCCATATATAATCGATCCATAATCAAGTTTTGATCTAATAAGCAATCTGTATAATTGAAGTAATGTAGGTTGATCACCACCCCAATTCGTATTGGATAAAACTTTTAAAATATCTTATGCATTTTATATGCGGGATAAAAGATAATTTGGAATCAAATAGGATTCCTAAAAACTTAGCTTCTTTTACAACCTTAATTAGGCTGTCATTGATAAAGATGCTGATATGCCGTGCAATGTTAATATTAAATCAGTTTACACTTATATCTTGTATATATTCTGGTGAATTGTTTGTATTTATGAGGCTTATTATGTAACTTTTATTATATTGTAGAATCTAGTAAAACGACTCCAGTAACTAATGACAAATATGACACAATCTCCTCCTGGTGAGTAATAATTGTAACTTTTTTAATACCTGATAAATTTGTTATACTGCTTTAACAAAAGTCGAAACGGGTTAAAATTAGTGTCTCTTATCTTATAAGATATAAAATGTATATTAAATGACATCAGTTGTATTATGCAGGTAAGTCAAAATTTAATCAGCAAATATTGTTCAAATATCTTTGTAAATTCTGACATATACTTAATTTGATTGGCTGTCGAGAAACAGACGGCATATTTCTGCCTTTTAAATACATAAAACACAAAAGCAAAGTAAAAACTAAAAACGTGAACTTCTAAGGAAGTAAAGCAGAGCATTCCGCAATAATTAAAACCTTCTGTCCATCTAGCTACACCAGTTACGTGCAAAATAAAATTTTAGATTAAATTGCACATGGAAATATGAGACGTCAAATATATCCAGTGTAAGTTTTGATACAGTTATCAAAACTTTATCCATTTGCTGTACTTAGACTCATACTTTGAGTAATGTTGCTTATATTCAATCTGGTTACACTTTGTGTAATGTTGCTGATCTTAAATCTGGTAACACTTTGTGTAATGTTGCTGATATTAAATCTTGTCACACTTTGTGTAATTTTTTTCATAATAAATCTAAGCATTGCAAAGATGCTGATATTTTGTGTAATGTTGGTAATATTAAACCGTTTTCACTTAAAACTTAAGACTGCATCCATTCAGAATACTTGGACTCATACTTAATATTTAATTTGGTTATACGTTTAAAAATGTTGCTGATATTAAATCTATGAATGAATTTTCGAAATGTGCACATCTGGCACTATCAAAATTTAACTGGCATTTGTACTATATATATATTAACAACCCCTGAGCGGGTACCGCTTCTAGTGCAGTAAAACCCCCCGAGGGTATCCATGACTCAATACGCAGTACTTTGGGCTGTCAGAAAATGTACCATTTAGCAAAATTTTCAGTCGTCTAAAATTTGAAATTAATTTAAAACTAAGGTTTGTTCCCTTATGCATAGCATTCATTAGCTGGATTTAGATTTATATAATTTTGAAACTTTAGATTTATTATTTTGAACTGTTTGGGTTATATTTTTTATGCATCAAACTTTTCGGTCTTGGTCTCACTGAGAAATGAATTTCCGAAATGTGCATATCTGGCACATCAAAATTTAACTGGTATTGGTACTATATATTTACCCTTTGTGTAATGTTGCTGATATTAAATTTCGTTACATTTTATGTAATGTTCAAAATATTAAATCTGGTCAAACTTACTGTATCGTTGCTGATATTTAATCTGGAAACATTCTGTGTAATGTTGCTCATATTCAATTTTGTCACACTTTGTGAATTTTTTTATCATTAATCTAAGCATAGTATTTAAATATACTGATATTTTGTGTAATGTTAGTAATTTTAAATCCGTTTTCGCTTATATCTTTTATTTATTTTGGTGATGTGTATGTAGTTATGAAGCTTACTATGTAACTGTTTTATATTGTAGTCTCTAGTAGGAAGCCTCCAGTAACAATGACAGATACGACACAATCTCCTCCTGGTGAGTAATAATTGTTACGTTTTTAATACCTGATAAATTTATTATACTACTTTAACGAAAGTCGAAACGGGTTAATATAAGTAGTAGTCGCTAATCTTTTAAAAAATGACATATGTTGTATTAATCAGATTTTTCTAATTTTAATCAGCAAAGATTGTTCAAATATCTTTGTAAATTCTGACATATACTTAATTTGATCGGCTGTCGAGAAAAAGGCATATATTTCTGGCTTTTGAATACATATAACACAAAATTACATGTCATGTCCACATAACAAACCCCAAAACATAGTAAAAACTAAAAATTAGCACACGTGAACTTCTAAGGAAGTAAAGCAAAGCGTTCCGCAAGAATTAAAACCTTCTGTTTATCTAGCTACACTAGACACGTTTAAACTAAAATTTTAGATTAAATTGCTCATAGAAATATAATATGTCATATTTATCCAATATAAGTTTGGATACAGTGATTAAAACTTCATCCATTCGCAGCACTTGGACTCATATTTAGCGTAATGTTGCTGATATTAAACCTGGTTACACTTTGTGTAATATTGCTTATATGAAATCTGATGACACTTTATAAATGTTGTTTGTATAAAATCTTGTCTTACTGTCTGTAATGTTACTTATATAAAACTTTTTCAAACTTTCTGTGATGTTACTTATATACAGTTTGTTCACATTCTATGTAATGTTGCTGAGATTGAAATGTTACACTTTTTGTAATGTTACTGATATCAAAGATAGTCACACTTCGTGTAATGTTGCTTATATTAAAGTTTGTCATCCTTTTGTAATATTGCTGATATTATATCTGGTCGTAATTTATGTAATATTGTTGATATTAAATCTGTTTACACTTTGTGTAATGTTGCTTATATGAAATCTGTTTACACTTTGTGTAATGTTGCTGATATCAAAGCTGGTTATACTTATTGTTACTTATATTAAAATTGGTTGAACTTTGTATAATACTGCTGATATTAAATCCGGGTACACTTCATGTAATGTTGCTGATATAAAATAAACTTACACCTTGTACAATGTCGCTGGTATTAAAGGTGGTCATACTTTGTGTTATGATGCTGATATGATATCTGTTTACACTTAATTTTATAATGTTACACGTGTTGCTGATAATAAATCTTGTCAGACAAAACATGTGTAAAGTTGCTGATAATGAGCCTGATTACACTTTGTGTATGATGCTGATATTTAATTTGGTCATTCATTGTGTATTGATGCTGATAATAAACCTCGTTGCACTTTGTGTAATATTGCTGATATGTAATTTGGCAATACTTTGTGTATTGATGCTGATATGTAATTTGTTTACACTTATATTTGAATAGTGAATTGTATTTAGTTATGAAGCTTATTATGTAACTTTTATTATAATTATATTGTAGTCTTTGATAAGAAGACTACAGTAATAATGACAAGTTCAACACAATCTCATTACACATCTTGTGTAACGTTCCTTTGTTTTGACTTATATATGTAATATATTTTGTTGAATTGTATTTTGTTATGAAGCTTTTTATATATTGTAGATAAAAAACCTCATGTAACAATTACAATACAATCTTATACAGGTGAGTAAAAATTATTACTTTTTTAATATCTTATAAATGTGTTATATTACTTTAACACAAATCGAAATGAAATGAAAATTATTATCTCTAAGTTTTTAAAAATGATTTCTGTTATATTAATCGGATTAAGACAAAATTTAATCAGCAATGATCGTTCAAATATCACTGTAAATTCAGAGGTTTTAATAATTTCATTGGCTGCTGAGAAAAAGGTGAAAAGTTTCTGACTTGACCACATTAAACCACAAACATATATGCCCATGTCCGAATAACAATCCCAAAGAAACGTAGTAAAAACTGAAAACTAGAAGACGTGAACTTCCTTCTGTCAAGCTAGCTACACCAGTCACGTGCAAAGTGTAAAATGACCATGGAAATTTGGGACGTCAAATTAATTCAGTATAAGTTGGGATACAGTGATTGGACCTTCAACCTTTCGAAGCGCTTGGTCTCACACTTTATGTAATGTTGCTGATATTAAATCTTGTAATACTTTGTTTAATGTTGTTGATATAAAAGCTTGTCATATTTTGTGTAATGTTGCTGATATTAAAACTGGTTACACATTGTGTAATGTTGCTAATATTAAACCTAGACATACTTTGTGTAATGTTGCTGATATTAAATCCGTTCATATTTTTTGTAATGTTACTGATATTGAATCTAGTCATACTTTATGTAATGTTGATGATATTAAAACTAGTCATACTCTGTGTATTGTAAAATTAATATTTACTGAAATAAAAAGTAGGATCAAAATTGTTCGTGTACCCAAGACGCGGTAAAAATTTTAGCATTAGTTGTTTAAGCTACAATTAAATGAAATTCTTAACGTTAAAAAGCAATCTTTGTTCATTATCGAAATAGAGCTGTATTTTAAAGCTGTCCTGGATTTAAAAAACCTTTGGGTCATATAAACAGAACTGTTTATAGCACTCTTTTAATAAAAGATATAAAAACATGCAAAGATAATTTAATGAATTTTTTTTACATGTCAAACATGAAAGTTTATTCGATCTACTTTGTCCGTCATTTATAATAGATAAATAAATAATCAAAATTTGTAATAAAAAGAAGAGTAATTTATACCCAAATGCAAAAGAAGTCGTTTTAAAAATCAGAATCCATCACCAGAAATTTCTAAAGAATGACGAATTCATAATACAGAAAATCAAATATTCCTTAAATACACATGGTTATAACTGATCAACATTTAAAATATGTTCACTGTTTCACCTTAGCTGAAAACTCAGATAAGCTTAT
The DNA here is from genome assembly GCA_029721355.1 of Tegillarca granosa. Classification (NCBI taxonomy): domain Eukaryota; kingdom Metazoa; phylum Mollusca; class Bivalvia; order Arcoida; family Arcidae; genus Tegillarca; species Tegillarca granosa. The sequence continues at coordinate 12,073,063 of CM056607.1, forward strand.
TGCGATCGATCTTCGTGCGTCGTGCATGGTCAATCGTGCGAAAACATCGTAATTCTAACAAATAAAAAACGTCTCGGTACAGTTCTTTCGTATTTCTGCGAATGGAGGAATATTATATTCTTTGGGCCCCAAAAAAGGAGATACATATTTCATATAAATAAGAATCCTAGGTCATCTAGTTTCAGATTTGTACAATTGGTAGCAATATGGTTAAATTGAGAAAATGGCAAAAGAGTTAATTTGGGAATGGCTTAACACATGATGAAAAGGCATCTTTAAGGATCCTTAAAGCCTCCTTAAAGCTGCCTTAAATGTCCCTTTAAGGACATTTAAGGGGGCTTTAAGGATCCTTAAATAAGCCTTTAAGGAGTCTTTAAGGACTCCTTAAAGATCCTTAATGGAACTGAAATTTTAAGGATCTTTAAGGAAGCTTTAAGGATCTTTAAGGAAAAATTTATATTTTTCCTTTTTTTAAAAAAAAACCAATGAAATATTATTTTATCATTATCTTTTTTAAAATTTTATTTTAAAAAATCTATTGCATTTATTAATTTTTAAATTAATTATTGATAATAAATTAATTTTATTTGATATTATTTTTAATCTCAAGTTTTTAATTTTATTTCTTCAATTTTATTTTTATTTATTTATTTCATTATGAAGTCTAATTGGATTTTATTTCATTAATTACAAATTACAAGAAATTTTATAACTAAAATTTTCATCTGTTATCCGCTCTCACTGGGAATCGAACCCTGGTCCCTCAAGTTAGAAGTCCATCACCTTACCTATGTAGCTATGGAAGAGATGATCCTGATGTTGATAATTATAAAATATGTCTCTAACAATATGCAAATGAGATCACGTGACTGAAAGAAAGCAAGTGGGTATTTTTCATTTATTTATGATAATTTTTTATATTTCTTTTAAAATATCTCTTACAACAAAAGGATCAAATTAATTTTTTTTACTTATATTTATAATTTCATATATAATTTGCTGCAGTCATCATTTTTATCTATATTTAGAATTTTAATTGCATTAGATAAAATATGTGTTGATAGGAATGCATTCCAAAATTTACCTGTAATATACTTATATATCTAACATCAATCAGCAAGATGGTGTTTGATGATCAAGTGTATTAATCACTTAATTAATTAATGTTGATGACATCTGTTCTTTCTAACTCCTTTTACTTGAAAATTATTATTATTTATGTGTATTAATTAGAGATGTAATTGATACAGAAGAAGCAGTGTGTTAACTGTACAAACAGCTTTTTAATTAAATAATTGGCCATAATGTCCAAAATATATAAATAAATAAATAAATAAAATAAAATAAAATAAAATAAAATAAAATAAAATAAAATAAAATAAAATAGATAGATAGATAAAATAAAATAAATAAATAAATAAATAAATAAATAAATAAATAAATAAATAAATAAATAATAAAATAAAATAAAATAAAATAAAATAAAATAAAATAAATAAAATAAAACAAATAAATAAATATGGTCTTTCCATGTCTATTTTTTAACCCCCAAAAAATTAACAGTAAATTTTTTCCTGGAATCTGCAGTACACATAATATACTATGATACTAGTAATATCATAAAGAAATTCCCGGTGTGTGTGTGTGTGTGTGTGTGTGTGTGTGTGTGTGAGGAGGGATTACCTATATTCACCATCAAGTTGCGAATTAAATACAGAAAGACATAATTGTCAGGAATTGAATATATAGAAAAGGAGACCTGTTTTTTTTTTTAAATTCATTTACGGGCAAGTCAAGAATTCAATGTACAAGAGAGAGAGAGAGAGAGAGAGAGAGAGAGAGAGAGAGAGAGAGAGAGAGAGAGAGAGAGAGAGAGAGAGAGATCGGGGACTGAATACATTGAGGGGAAGAGAGATAGAGGAAGATCAGCGGAAACTGAATATTTTAAAAGAGAGAGAGAGAGAGAGAGAGAGAGAGAGAGACAGAGAGAGAGAGAGAGAGAGAGAGGTTATCGCCGTTATTCCACTGCACTCCATCTTGACTGCAGAAATTCACATCCAACTAGGTAAAGTTTGTCAGTTAATGGTTATCTTCTGTTACTGGTTTCTTACTTAAATATGTTCACTTGTAACTTGTTCATGTTTGAAAAGAATAACTTTTTCTCTAATGTTCTTATTTAACTTTACCAACTCTTTTTCGTTAGGAAATCAAAATTATTGGAAATCCGATATCATCATGTGTCAGTAATGAGTTCCATATATGTCAATTCAAAGACACTAAAATGTGCTCGCTCTATCTCTCTTTCTTCTCTCTCTCTCTCTCTCTCTTTCATTCTCTCTCTCTCTCTCTCTCTCTCATGCTTCTCTTTCTCTCTCTCTCATTGCTTCTCTTTCTCTCTCTCTCATGCTTTATTTGCATATATGCATAACACTACCCCCCCTAAAAATAATAAAATAAAATAAAATAAAATAAAATAAAATAAAATAAAATAAAATAAAATAAAATAAAACAAAACAAAATAAAATAAAACACATGCTTAGATTATTTTGCCATTACTTTTATTTCTTTAGTTAATGTATGTTTTAATATTTTAATATTAACATTATCTTAAAATCACTTCCGAAAACACACCTTTATTTCCAACACCCAGAGTTCAGGGTTAGGTAAGCATTTTAACATGCTATTTGACTTTATAGCGATCTCCTACCTAGATTAGAAACTGCACATCAAAGTCAAAAGCCGCGCGTGAAATCACCTGGGATCGATAATCAAACAAGTACCGCTGTGTACAATTAACAAATACCGTTAATTACTTATGCTTACTGCCGATCTGATTAAAACACGGGTTGATCACCTGTACTGTAAAAACTGCACATTTTAATTCATTTATGAATTAAGAAAGAAGTATTATTTGGAAACGACATACAGCTCCTCTACAAAAAATTAATGTAGAAACTAGAATTCAAACAGGCGTTATCCAAGTCTCCTATGTTTTATAAAACAGGGTTCACGCTGCCGTTCGCTTTTCTCGCAAAATGAGAAAAAAAAAATAAATTTGGCGATAAAAAATAAACATCGACGAAAGTCATGGCGAAAAAAATGTTTACATTAACAGGTTCACTACGCTTCACGGACATGGGCAGAGAGTCGTTAAAGCAACAGGTTTCCGTCTCTGTCTACGTGTTTTATCAAACCATAGATCTAGAGAGTTCCGAATGAGTGTGAAATTGGGTCACCGAAGCCATGTAGATGATGTTGATAAACAAAATTCCACGTTTGAAGGTGTTAATTACAGGTGGATTCATCATTTAACGAGATTAATTACCGATGTAAGCGAGTGATTACCAAGCCGCGTTTACGGATAATCACATGTAATTACTAAATTATATTGAGATTATCAATTATCGGCGGTAGATCTTTGAAAGTAGTAATAATTAAATTTGTGCTTTTGACGGTTTTGTTTACAGTTTACTTATTACTTATTAGTGTTTATTTTATGAATAAAAGAAATAAAACAAGAAAACTGTTGTTGTTCTTCATGTCATCAGACATGCATTTTATAAGCCAATTTATTTCTATTAAATTTTCGCCAGAAATTACAATTAGACCAGAAAATACCTTTGGCCCATACAAATTGTATTTGGCGAAAAAAAAAAAATTCTGGCGAAAATTTTGGAGAAAAAAAATTGAAGTCAGCGTGACCCCTGTAAAATATAAAAATTCAAAATATACTAAAAACAAATCATACTTTTTAATTGAATTAATGTTATAGCCATCGTTACATTAATAAATAAAAAAATCGAGTTTTTCATGATGAGACATCTTTAAGGATCCTTAAAGCCTCCTTAAAGATCCTTAAAATTTAAGTTTCATTAAGGATCTTTAAGGATCCTTAAAGCCCCCTTAAATATGTCCTTAAAGAGTCCTTTACGGTCCCTTAAAGATCCTTAAAGATTGGACGGCTTTAAGGAGGCTTTAAGGCCCCTTTAAGGATCTTTAAGGACATATTTAAGGATCTTTAAGGATCCTTAAAGATCCTTAAAGGAGGGGGTTGGTCTTGTGTAAACTAATGCATTTATCAATAAATCTAGAAATTATATGTATTAACAATGGCATTTACAATGATAACAATGATAGTTTCAATGGTCAAGGTCATAGCTACGTAAAAATTGTTGAATTTCTTTAAAACATTTGTTTTCTGTACAGATATTTTATGTTTAAATGTTGTAGGTATTGATATGACGATCGTTTTGACTTGCACGTGACGGATGTAGCTAGCTAGACAGGAGGTGCTTACCCTTCCGGAGCACCCGGCCTCACCTCCTTGATGGAAGTTCACGTGTATAACATATTTTGCCAGTTTGCAAAGTTTTTACTTTGTTTTTGGGATTGTGATATGGACAAGGACTGGTATGTTTGTTTTATTTGATATATGATTCAAGGTGATATGTTCAAAGGTCAAAGAAAAAGCTGCATAAAAAGCTGAAATTGTTAATGACTTTGAAACTATAAACTTTTTGAAAATTAATAATTTTAAGTATAGGTATATTTATTAAAATATTGTAGATTTTGATATTCATCATTTGAATATAATACAGTTGAATTTCGTTATCTCGAACAAGAATATCTTGAACTTTCGGATTAGTCGAAATTTTTGAAAAAGTCCGAACAGAGTTGTTCTTTATTCAACCAAAATAACTCCGGTTATCTCGAACTCGGAAATCTCGAATTTCCGGATATGTCGAACAATTATTTTCTTCCCCTTGAATGAAAATTCTAGAAAATTTACATTTCTTAACTCGAACAAAAAATTTTAAGAAATTAAAATTTGTCAACTCGAACAGATTTTTGGTTTAAAAAACCACAGAGACTGTCGGTACTGTTTATTATAAATCAATGCAATTATTATTTTAAAACTGCACTGACCTCCAAATTTCCTTAATCCGTTGATTTTTATCCGTTGCATAAACAATTAAACCATCAAAAAGATTATCGGGGGTTAAAATACTACCAAGCTTGATAACATCGTGGTTGTGTGATGCGAACATTACTCAAAACAACTTGAAGCTTCGGTGAGTAAAGTACACAAAGCGAAACTGGTATGGGGACCAAAGCGAATTCAACTTTTTGTTGGTAAAATACAATAATGCAACCAGTTATTGACAGAGGTTGAGTAAATAGAGAACATTTTATAAAACAAATTTCAAGCTTCTCACGTTTAAAATATAGAGGCATTGGTAAATACTTAAAATTTTGTCGACATTAGCCTTTCACATCGACTTCATTATCACTGTTTCATAGTATCGTATTTTTAACAATGTAACAAAAAAATCCGATTTCTTAAATATATATATATATATGTTGGAATATATATATGACATAATTATGATAAAACTGTGATACAGTTAGACATGATAAAACCGGACGTGACTTCTGACAGGGGTGTTCGAGTTATTTCAATTTGTTTGCAGTTTTTTAACTCGTTTATCTCAATCTCCGGTTAAATCGAACTTTTTGCATTTCCCCGTGGAGTTCGAGATAACAAAATTCAACTGTACATTCAAAGGTCAAGGTGATAGTGGCAAAAGAAGATTGACATTGTTTATAATCTTGAAAACTATAAACGTTTGGTATAAGCATGTTTATTAGAGACTTGTAGGGATTGATATGGCGATAATTTTGATAAATGGTTCAAGGTCGTTTGTTCAAAGGTAAAGATAATAGCTGTAAAAGAATTCTGAAGTGGTTATTAATTTCGAAGCCAGTCTCTACTGACAATCATTAATATGGGAACAGTTAATTCGTGTGTAATAATTGACATCCAGATATGCAATAGAGTAAATATATAGATATTTTAAAATTAAACGGATAATATAAGTACGCTCTGCTGTCCTTGTCCTGTAGTAGAATATGTTGACATCTGATGTGGGTATCAATAAACTCTAGTATTTAAAGTAACCTAATATGAAATATACTCAGCCTATATATATATCTTTATACGGGCATCTGAAGTATAATAGGCAATCTTATATTTTATTAAAAATTGGTTTCGACGTAAGATATCATAAGCTATTTTGTACGCTCAGGCAGTTAAGTATTAAATCTAGTGTAACAATTGAACTTTTGTTTATGAAGACTATTGGCTGAATTATGCACAATTGGCAAAAATAAATATTTTCTACTCCAGAAAAAGTTTACAAAGAGAGGTATCTTATTCGGTTGAATTCTTGTCGTAACAATATGAGATGTTTTTTTACAATTGCCAAAGTTTTCACACATTTTTATTCATTTGCTTTGCAACAATGTAATTCTCTGTGATATATATATATATATATATACGTATAAACGGAACTACATGTTAAATTTTGATGTGCCTTATTTGGTGCATATCGGAATATATATATATATATATATATATATATATATATATATATATATATATAATTAACTCTTATAAGTCATCGTCCATTACAAATACTCGTGTTTGGTGTTTAATTTTGTTATATTGTGTTACATATGTTATCATTTTTTAACTTATTATCTTTAAGGCATTTCGTTTAAAGCTGCATTAAGTTTTTCAATTTTCTGAATTGTTTTTGATTTTCTAAAAATATATATTTTTAAAAAAAAAAAAAAAAATAGATATCTTCTAACCACGAGCCGTGACATTCATTTTCTAAAATTTCATTTCTTTCAGCTGTAAATAAACGGAATTCTCTCACCGGTTGGTCAGTGTTTTACGATGGTAATTATGAGCATGATGCATGCGCACGGATGTACGGAAAACCCTAGAATCAAAGATGAAACATGACAGATTGCATTAATTGTCCTTCATTAATATCCAGATGTATTTGAAATGGTGTTATGTATCCCTTACTTAGTCACAAAGGACTAATTCAACGAAGTTCTGTGTTTAATTTATCGTATTTCACCTGTTTTGAAAGTTGTGTTTAAATGACCCGGGTTTTGATGACGTAAGCATGTTCTAATATTAGATCTAAAATGCTGAATCTCGCTGGGTTAATACTGTAATTTCTGTATTTATTCGAGCTTTCATCGTTGAACCAAATGTAACATTGTTCATTAGGAACATCATTAATTAGATTGGAACCGTTTTAATTTTTTCTTTGGAAAACTTAATGCAGCTTTAAAAGATTATATTTTTGACTTTGCAGAAAACTGCACAAACTGTATTCCTGGTGAAAAGGAAAGGCGTTTATGTAATGAATGGTAAGATATTACCCTTATTACGTATAAAATTACAATCGATTTTATTGCACTGCATGCAGTTTTCCAGATGATCGGACTATTGCAAATTACATGAAAGTCTTTGGCTTTAATATTATTGTATGATTTGACAGTTTCGTTTTGCAGACACCATGTTTCAAACAATATTTTAAAGGTAAGGGACTACCCATGCAATGAAATAATTATTTTTTTGAAAAGAACCAATATTTGCCCGCTAAATGTTGCTCTTTGTTTTTGCTAAATAAAAAAAGGTTTTCAAAAGAATGTCCGTTGTTTATAGAAAGAATAGTATTTATCGCAAATTAATTGTTTATTTTCCGAAGCATATTTGCCCTGAAGATAAATGTATTGCATGATATGAAATCATTTGAAAAGAAACATTTTAGTTCTTAATAACTGACTTCAGTACCGTTGCCACGCTTGAAGACTTGTTATCAGGCATTTGAACTTGTCTTGAACTTGTCTAACGTAATACAACTCAATATATACGTTGACTATTGTAAAATTTGTAAAACCGAAAGGTATTAGTTTAAAATGACGATCCTTTAGTACAAATCACACAATTACACAATTACACGGGATAACGGTTAACAAAATATATCAATACAAATGCTATTAAAACATTAACGAATTCTTAGTGAAAATTCAAACAAAAATAATCATTTTAGCATGATCTTTTCCAAACAGCACTTAACCAAAAGTTTATTAAATTTACAAGAAAAACTATGATCGTAGTCTCTTTATTTATATATTCAATGTACGATCTAATTACTTGTATTTCTCAGGATTTGTTTATCTGTGTTTGGATAACAAAGTGTAATCCATGGACAACATTTTTTCAGATATCAATAAAATAAAAATTTCATCTTCGTCAATAAGTTATTTGATGTGCCATATTACATAAACATTTTTTTCCTAATTTTAGTTTTTTTCAGATGTCAAGGCATCATCCTCTAAAAATTTTTTCCAGATAATAAAAGACTTTTTTGGTTATTTTTTTTTATTTTTTAAAAGTTTGTGTTAATATGTTAAAATATATTAACTGATAAAGTGTGTGTGTGTGTGTGTGTGTGTGTGTGTTAGTGCGTGTATCTGTGTGTGTGTGAAGTTACCGTTACATAAAAACAGCTGCTGACTTTCTGATTCATTCTCAACCATTCCTCTCTCAGTTTTTCTTATGCATCAAGTTTTATCATTAGAAATTATCTTTTCTACTTAGTATCTGCGTCCAGACAACATGGTTTCCTTCTCATTGTGAACTTATTTGTACAAAAGATAAATGCTTAATTCAACCTGATATAATAGACATAGTCAATTCTAACAAAAACAGGTGAGTAATAAACCTTAAATCAAACAGTTTAAGATTCCATAGATATAATTATCTGGTACATTCTTGTGGTGAATTTTAAACCTGCTAAATTCTAAGATATGTAATAATCATTAATCTCAACTGAAGATATTCATTGTTTCAAAATATATAATTTTATTCTAATATCAATTTATTCTTTTTTTAATTTAAGCAAAAAACTTAGTTTTGTACACATTGACAACTTTTTGCTGTAAGAAAACTTTTAATTTACATGAAATTTGTAACCAACAACATTTAACAGTTACGTGTTTTGTGTTATATAACAAATACCTACTAAATTTTGATGTGCCGTTCAGAACCAGTTATATCAATTAAAGACACCATGCTACTTATGTACCTTCACTATAAATTCATTTATTTTATTTATAAAATGACACAGTATCTTAACTTATATTAAAACCTACAACAAAATTTCTTATGTATTGTTTATTATATTTTACCTATCACTGTAGTTCGGTTAATATAAAGCTATGCTTGTCAATAAAAGCCTTTTTGCAAATTACTAGTCGCTGTAAACAAGATTAAAAAAATAGATGATCACTGATAATCATAACATGATTATTTATTAAAAAAATTTAATATAATGACAAAAATTCAAAAACTCGTTTATTCGATAATGACAGTCGTGCCATAAGCAACCTTTAATTACAAAATGCAATTTAATTCGAGAGAATAACAGAAATAACAACAAAAGTAAAAAATTTCAGTCAATAGGCTCCAGTTGAAATATGAAGTTTTTCCACATGATGAAAGGATTGGTGAGAGAAAAGCATTATAGCAAAACTATATTGTAAATAAAATACTTTAAAAAGAATCCCGCATAAAAAAGGGGGTCAAAAGGACCCTTGAAAAAAAGGGTCAAGGTCAAAGTCAAGGTCATGACCTACTTTGTGATTTATGGCAGTTTTAGACAATTTTCTTCCAATATTAAGAGATATATGAATTTAAAACATTGTTAAAATATTCCCCATGAAAAACTTTAAAAAGGTACCAAGTTTCATAACTATATGATAATCAATGTAGAAGTTGTTGCCTCATAAATACTAAAATTGTGCATTAGCTTGAAAACTATGAGTTTTTGTAGGTATTGACATAACGATCATTTTGATATATGATTCAAGATCATATGTTGAAAGGTCAAGGTCATAGCAGCATACATGAAGTCAAATTTTGAATTATCTTGAAAACTGGTAACTTTTTGTATAGGCATGTATATTAAAATATTGTAAGTATTGATATGACGGTCATTTTGATAAATGGTTCAAGGTCATATGTTCAAAGGTCAAAGTCATTGCTACACAAGTGTACTGAAATTGTGAATTATCTTGGAAACTATTATCTTTTTGTATAGGCATGTATATTAGAATAATATAGGTATTGATATGACAATCATTTCGATATATGGGCTAAGGTCATTTGTTGAAAGTTCAGGGTCATATCTGTAGAAGACTGAAATTGTTAATTATCTTGAAAACCATGAACTTTTTGTCTTGGCATATATATATTAGAATATTGTAAGTATTGATATGACGGTAATTTTGATATATGGTTCAAGGTCATATGTTCAAAGGTCAAGTTCATAGCTGTAGCAGAAGACTGAAATTGTTAATTATTTTGAAAACCATTAACTTTTTGTACAAGTATGTGTAATAGAATATTGTAGGTATTGATATTACGACCATTTTGATATAAGGTTCAAGTGCATATGTTCAAAGGTTAAAATCCTTTTTGGAAATTATTCATTGTACTTTTTAAATCATGCATTTAAGCCATTTATAAATGAAATGTGACTAGATGTTTCTGACTTAATTATTGCCGGATTTTCAAACTTGAGGAATTTTGTAAAGTTTTTGTAATTAAGTTCTTTGCAATTTTTTGGACATTTTCTGAGGTGAGCGTTAAGGCCCATGGTCCTCTTGTTCAATTATCCAGAGAGAGAGAGAGAGAGAGAGAGAGAGAGAGAGAGAGAGAGAGAGAGAGAGAGAGAGAGAGAGAGAGAGAGAGTATTTGATGGAAATACTTTTTAATGTCTGAAACCGTGTCACCAAAAAGTTTGCTTTGCTATTACTAAAAATATTAACTGCAAGTATATTTGAACCAGATGATAAAATGTACATCGTATAAAATTACAAAGAGTTTATCTTTAATTCTTTTATATAATAATCTCTCTTTGTTCATTTTCTTCGTAGAGATACTCCTGTCAGTTTAGATTATCATTTTCACTGCTTTGACTAACGAGTTAGTGTAAGGCCGCGCATTAGACTTCTAGGCTGAAAATCGTCCAAGAGAAAAATGTAATTAAACACCTTTGGTTTAAACCTGCAATATTTTGAGTTTAAAAAACTGGCTTTATTATTTTGAATTTCAGCTGGAAGGCCGACAACTATTCAACCTTTGTGGATTTGAAGTTTGATGCATTAAAATATAAAACAGGAACATCTCCTCCAGACAAAGACGATTTGAAAAATATGACAATTATAACAAAATATTACCCGACACTTCCTAAATCCTTTGACGCTCGAGACAGATGGGAAGGTTATATTCACACCCCAGAGGATCAAGGCTTTTGTGGTGGATCATGGGCATTCTCCACAGCAGGTGAAAATAAATAATGCCTGACTTGTTATACTGAATATTTGGTTCTGTTAGAGGTTTTGTGTAAATCCTAAAAAAAGTCTTAACTAGTATTTAATTATTAAGCTCCATGTTTATTAAAACTGCATTAATTACTTTTGACCATATACAAACATTATATAACAAATGGAATATAATAGTTTTAACATTATTTAGTAGAACCGTTGGAAACTTTTTTATTTTGCCTTTCAAAATTAAAATAAATTTGTTTTATTGATTTGGCAAAGTTCAATACCATATTTGGCAAAATTCAATAACATATTTGGAAGGTAAAATATTCTGGTCAAAAATCAACATTTTTTTTAATTAAATTGGGAGAAAGGGCAAATTTCTACTAAACAAATGGAAAGGGTTAAGGCATTTATAAATCACAATTATTTTAAGAATCAATCAAAACGATTTGATTTCAAGGTCTCTTGCCTTTGTTGCAGTCACAATAATATAAACAGCTGAATAAGTAAAATATAAGACTTGTAAAATTTTCTCAATATGGTCGAACTGGTAGATATAAAACTTTATAAAATATAAAAGTTTTAAATTTTAGGTCAATTAATTAATTCCAACAACTTTAAATAACCAATATTTACCTGTTTTCTGAAGAGTTACTATTTACATCAAAATATTTTTTCAGGAGTTGTTGCAGATCGTGTAGCTATTCAAACATGTGGAAAATATACTCTTAATTTGTCTTCCTATCATCTTTTGTCTTGTGCAACTAAAAACGATGGTTGTAAGGGAGGTTCCATTGATAAAGCCTGGCAGTTTCTGAACGAAAGCAAGGGGTATATTTTTATTAAATGCAACACGACAAATTGTAGAATATTTGTTGAAATATTTGCCTACGCAAAGTTTTCACTTTCTTTTAACAAGCGTTTATCCTTAAAGTTATGAAACCTAAATACGACGGGTAACTGGTGTTTACTGATTGTAATATGTAAAGGTGTACATCGGCGGACATATGGCATAATTCTTCAGCTAGATCCCATTCAATTTCTATACACTTTGTATAAGGGCCTCAATGCCACTTTAACCCTTTAATTTGCAGAGGAATTTTGCTTGATTTCCAAAACATTGCTATTATCTTGATTCTTGCATAATTGAAATTTTTTTTTTTTGCTTACAAATCGAAGTTATCATTCAAATATACTGTAGCAATATCATTTCAAAATTCGTTTGTTTTCCCAAAAAATAAAACAATCAAATGTCATGAATTTCTAGTTAAATTCAAAAAAGTAAACAAAATTTATAATTGAAGAAGAAAAAAGACCACTATTTCGACGCAAATGTTTTTATGTTATAAAAGATTTTATTACTGTGAACCCTTATATGAATTTTACTTTTGTTTAATAAAAAAGTATTCAAAACTATTTTCAGCTAAATATCGGTTACCATGGCAACGAATATGTCACAAATGTACTATAAACGAGAATTTGTATAAAAAATCCATAATTTTTGACAATGTCTAGATATCAGCAGTCGGAAACGTATATTTTGAACAAATAATTTTTATTTATGCACCTAATAAAAACTTACACAAAGTAAACTTTCGAAATTTTGCATTTTTCACATAAAATGAGATGTCGATTATTACAGAATTATCAGCTTATCGCATCAAAAAAGACAGTCATATTTTGTTATTTCAACAGACATGTTCACGTAAAAACACATTTTTTCGACTCAATACTTCAACAGTTGAAAGGAATGATGGAAGAGAAACATCTATATTTAAAAAACATACATGATAATTGTTTTTTTTTTTGCTAGAAATCAGTCAAATTTCCGTTACCTTGGCAACAGAAATAAATCTGATCAAAACCATGAAAGAGCATAATACTATTTATATATTTCATGCAAAATAAACAGAGGTGCAGTTTTATTCGTTTATCATTTAATTAGAAGAACTGTAAGTTACAGAATGTTTTAAAATTTTCATTCTTTCACTTAAAATAATGATACATAACTTTTAGTTTCAAAACTTTAAGCCATCTTGCATTTTGAAGAAACTCGACATAACGAGTAATCTTTTATCTCCCCCCCCCAAAAAAAAAAATACTGAATCAAATTTGTATAATAATAGCAAACTCATTCTTAAATTTTTAAAATTTCCTTGTAAGTCAATATCCGTTACCATGATAACAGATAAAGTCATTATTACAACTTTATGTTTGCGTCGATGTAAATTTATCCCGATAGAATCAATTTCTGAGTTTTTTTAAAAATCACAAAAAGAAAATTTAATTTGATGCTTTTCTAAAATAATTTTTAAATACCAGGACGATCAAAATACAAGTTTAGTTATAATGTAGACCGTGATTTGAATATCTGTTTGAGTATTTATTATTGCCGAGAATCAAAATGTACACCGCGTTCGTGTCGGGTAATCATAGGCACAAACAAATACATAAATGATTAAATAATTATAATAAAATAAGAAATAATAAATATTTTACTTTATATCAGAATAAAACATATATTTACAAACAATTAAATGCCTGGATTGATATCTGTATAACCCATGCATCCGCCACATGTTCACTGCATAGAATATGTGTCTTCTCCTACGTCCGTACAGTGTTTCTTAAAATATTGAGGTTCGGCTCGGGTTCATAAATGATAACTATATATCATAACAAAATATATATAAAAACAAAATCCAAGTTGTGAAATAAATAAAACTGGTCGTGGGCATTGGTTTATCACAGCCATAAGGACAATATGTCTCGGGGTCAATGATATAATTCGTTTTTAACAAAAGATAAGGTAATGTCTATGTGGATTTATGTTTTTAGTAAAAAAAATATGATACAAAATAAGGAAAAATACTTGAAGTTATAGAAATTAAAAAAAACCTGCATACATAATTATTAGAAATGAGAACTAATCAATTTGAATTTTTAAAAAAAATTTTATATATAAAGTTTTTAAACTATAAAAATTGTGTACATGGCGTTTGTTTTTTTGAATTTTACAAAAAAAAGTGAACATTATTTTTTTTTATTTTACAAAGATTGAGTAAAAAACAAAGGGAATTACCGGATAAAGCCATCAAAAATTAAAAAAACGAATGTTTGCATGGTCTAAAATAAAATTTACTGTCGGTAAAGTCAGAAAAACATCTAGCTGTACTGGTAAAATTCCAACAAATACAATTTTTTGTATTAATTTTAATAATTTTGAAACTAAATTTAGAGTTGAACACTATATTTATGTATGTGTGGAAAAAGAATTCCAATCTGGTAATAGGGTAAATATAAGTATGAAAATATTTTAAACTTTTTTTTACTAACTTATGGAAAAATAAATAAAAATTCAAAAATCTATAGGACATAACAAATACAGTTTCCTCATAGAAAAGCATATTAAAAATTTGAAATTTTGAAATCCTTGTAGTCGCGTCTATTGTCACTTAACATATACAATAACTTAAAACCTATGGTTCAAAAATACGCGTCAGAATGTTAAGGGCCCCTTCTCAAGATGTGCAAATATGAGAAAATAATCTGTCTACACGTTAAAAGACGATGGTCTTCACCAAGTACGCCTGGTCCCAACATTTCTCCATATTTTACAGCTTGAATGAAGGAATCTTGACTGGGGCGCAAAATTTCATGTCTCCACTCTCTGAAATGTGTCCGTTGAGAACTCTCAAATTTTCACGAGACTGACTATGACTTTTGTTCACACACACACACACACACACACACACACACACACACACACACACTCTCTCTCTCTCTCTCTCTCTCTCTCTCTCCTCTGATTTAACCATACAAATGGAGACGAAAAAAGTAAAAAGTGATTACAATAAATTGCCATTTTCTGCAGTATGAGGACATTTTCTCTATGACATGTACATTACACAAACTCCGTGATAAATAAATTACTCTAAGCATTCTAACAAGCCTTATATTATAAACAGTAAATTCAGGAATACTTGCCCTTGTAATCAATACAGTGCCCTTACTTTGTAAGAAAAGGTGTTGATTATTCTTCTTAGATTTCGGTGGATAGTGTCACGCACACACGCAAACACAAATACACATGACAATGTTGTGTTTCCATAAGTTAAACGAACAGGGTTTGAATAGGTTCATTTATGAGATATAAATACTAAAATACTCTCTCGAGAGAGCAATTAGAATTCTTCATGTAAAGTCAGATATAACTGGTTATACCTCAATATAAGTTAGATAACATTGAGTTAATGTCATAAATAACTACATGTATTTCTATCCACTAATGTAGAAAAATGTATTGACAAACTTGAATATCGGTTTTAAAAATTGTAGAGTAAATGATGAAAACTACTTTTCCCACCCAAAATGCATATAATATGTGAAATATGCAATTTGAAACAGTTGCAAAAGCTATTTCTTGAAAATGTTTGATATAATACTGTATATAAACAAGATAAATAGAAAAATAGCAAGATAATCTGGTTCACAGATAATCAAAGTTACCATTGTAACAGTAACAAATTTAATCTTTTCCAAAGCCTAAGTGGTTTTGTTGTTTTTCAAAGTTTTTATTCAATCCCTGTCGAGCGATCGGTTTAAGAATGATAGAGGATACCCAGAGAAAAACACCAACCTTCAGAAGACGTATAAACTTTCTAACTTTAGGATCTGCTTGATTAGCTCAATTAGTCTATTAGGATTCGAAACCAGTGGTGAGAGGCACTGAAATGTGTAGGGCAATGACTTTCGAGTGTGCTTATAACTATGTCACTTGTACGCCGAAAAACACCTTAAATTTGTCAGGCCGACTTTTTAGCATTCGTATGGTTAATAAAACGTATATTGTTCACCTGCTGTTGCCTACCTGACCTAGTCTGATCGATATCCAAGGTTGTGAATTACCAAGTTTATCAAGTATCTGGCATATATCTAAAAAGATATCATAATTTTGATCCAAATTGAAACTTAAGACGTCACAAGTTGTACCAGTGTATGTTTATTGTACTTATCAGGTACTTATGGCATCTGCTGATTTTGAATTTATATTAAAAAAATGCGTTCAATATAGCACATGATACTTATTTCAAATATAGGTAAGTGCATATACTGCGAAAGCACATGGGTTTTCCAACGATTTAACCAAATTCGCTAGATTCTGTTATCATGGTAACGGATATTGACTTGTAAGGAAATTTTAAAAATTTTAGAATGATGTTTGTTATAATTATACAAATTTGATTCAGTATTTTTAGGAGGGGTTAGATAAAAGATTATTTGTTATCTCGAGTTTCTTTAAAATGTTAGATGGCTTCAAGATTTGAAAATAAGAGTTATGCATCCTTATTTTAAGTGAAAGAATGGAAATTTTAAAACAATCTGTAACTTACAGTTCTACTAACTTAACATTTTATAAGAAAACGAATAAAAATTTGTTGCACTTCTGTTTATTTTGCATGAACAATATAAACAGTAAAAGATCATGCTCTTTCACGGTTTTGATCAGATTTCAGCAATTTGTGTTGCCAAGGGAACGGAAATTTGATTAAAATTCTGGCAAAAACAAAATTATCATGTATGTTTTCTAAATATAGATGTTTCTCTTCCATAATTCCTTTTAACTGTTGAAGTAATGAGTCGAAAAAAATGTGCTCTTACGTGAACATGTCCATTGAAATAACAAAATGCAAAATTTCAGAAGTTTACTTTGTGTAAGCTTTTATTAGGTGCTAAAATAAAAATCATTTGTTCAAAATGCACGTTTTCCGACTGCTGATATCTAGACATTTTCAAAAAATTATGTATTTTTATACAAATTCTCGTTTATAGTACATTTTTGTTTTATTCGTTGCCATGGTAACCAATTTTTAACTGAAAATAGTTTTAAATATTTTTTTATTAAACCATGGTAAAATTCATATATCGTTTCATAGTAATAAAATCTTGATATCATAAAAAAATTTGCGTTGAAATACTGGTCTATTTTCTTCTTCAAATGTAAATTTTGCATATAACGTTTGTTTACTTTTAAGAATTTAACCAGAAAAACCTGAACTTGATGGTTTTAGATTTTGGGAAAACAAACAAATTTTGAAATCATCTTTCTACAGTATATTTGAATGATGCCCAACTTCGATTTGTAAGCAAAAAAAAAAATTTCAAGTATGCAGGAATAAATATAATAGCAGTGTTTTGGAAATCAAGCAAAAATGTAAAAGATTTCACACATTTATGTTGTAAATGCTTTGTTTATGTTGCCATGGTAACAAATATTTAGATTTTTCCTACCTTAATGTAAAGTATGTTATATAGAGATACCAAATATATAGGGGTTGGTTATTAACATTTTCACTGCAAATGTCCGAAATTTTGAATTGAAAAAATGGTACATTTTTTGTTAAATTTACAAAATTTCTCTGCCAATTAAAGGGTTAAATTTCAGTTACATTAAGGATCTTTAAGGAGTCTTCAAAGGCTTCTAAAGACATATTTAATGGTCCTTAAAGCCGTGTCGTTAACAGAGATCTGCATATAAATAACCGGATTTTTGAATAATTTTTTATCAGTCTCCAACAATTTTGATAGGAAGTTACAGATTTTAATTGACAATATATATACTTCGTTCCAATTCTTACTTTAATATTTTTGATTTAGTTCTTTCAATTAAAAATTTTTCTTGCAATAATTTTTTCAATCAAATTAAAATTTTTGTGTATATCTCCAAACCATTGTATCGAACGTTATGAAAATTTAGATAACAAAATCATGTATCAAAACACAAAATTACTTGGAGGGTTCAGATATAAACGTGTTTATTAAAGTCCAATTTTTTTTAATTTTAGAATTCTAATACCTGAATGCTATGAAGGAAAACCTTTTTTCTCAGCTTCAAACTGTTACCGTAGCATCAGCGCTGTTGGAAATTTTTGTCCTGATGAATTCCTTTTCTACATAAAAATGGGACCTCCTTACAGAATAGATAATGAGGTAAGATGCAATCCAAATTCAACCATTAAACTTATTAATATGTATAGAGTTATAATGAATAAATAAAGCATCTACCTGCATAATGTTGAAACAAAAGCTTAGTTGTTTGGTTGTTCGGTGGGATTAAGTTGTGATTAATACGTACTGTTTGTCCTTTATTGGAGTCTGCAAGTAAATTATTTCTTTTAACACGGGGATCTACCCAAAGTGTCCGGTATTGAAGAGGAAATAAATAACAGTAGAGATTAGATAAGAGTTGTTTTTTCTTATTAATTATTAATTTATTTTATTTATTTATTTATTTATTTTTTTATTTGGAAATAATTTCATTATTTGTGGTAAGGATTCCATTAAGTCGACAATGAGGTAATTTATAATAAGTTAAGTGCTTAATCAATCAAAATAATGACAAGGTTAAAAGAAAAGGGAGCAGATAAAAAACAATAAAAAACGAACATATTATTACAAATTATATTATTCTTTTAACATTATGTAGCCTTGGTTCTTAATAATGGGGCTAAATCTTCAACTAAGTCTGTAATGGGCATCCATAGAAATTAAGATCTGATTTATTACACTAAAAGTATAAATGTATCAACATCAGTATTGCTAAAAATACAATGTAAATGTAAAATAAGGATGTTAGGGATTGTGGATGAAACTCTTTTTAAACTATTTCGACGACGGCACGCCAGCTTGATTCCGCAGAATTATAATTTACAAATTGTACCGCGCGATTATATAAACAAACAAAAGAGTTCAAAGATAAAGGAGAGAAGCAACTCAGATTATAGATCATAACGTCACATATTTTAAATAAATATATTCAATTGCAAGAAATTCAATCTCATTTAATGTCTTTGGAAGAAACTAGCCAGTAAAATATAAAAACACGACTGTAAACACCATATAACATATACAAACCCGAGTGAAAACGTAACATCAACAACTTAGTTTTCAAATATTCTGGTGCGATGCAAAATATTTTTTTTGTCATGAGTTGATGAAGATCATCCTATTCTTTCATATCTGCTTATGTGAGATAGGTTTTTCCCCTATGTGAGAAATGTGTATCACGTGACCTTTCATTTCTGTCGAAGCATTATCTATGACAGTGACACGAATTCTAAAAAACATGTGTTTACCGGATAACCGGGTGTATATACATCCGAGAGAAGAATAGTGCGCGATATATATTTATAGATAGAGCATTTGAATGATTTAATGTGGGCAGAATTAAACATGATTTTGCTTTGTTATTACCTTATTAAAGTGTAAATAACTTTTTTTTTAGTTGTAAATTAAATTATAGGTCATAGTTCCAAAAAAAGCAGTGCCCGCTGAATGATATCTAAACGATTTTGCGGTGAAATTTAAATTGCTTTTTTTTAACTTTTTTAGAAAATAAAGCAAATCGCCATATGTTTTTGTGGTACCTACATTCTGTAGGTACTTTAGAATCACGATCTTTTTGTATTTTAGGTCATTTTTATGAAAAAAAGTCAAAATAAAAAGTTAGATTTTTATGTGCCCAGACATATAGTTCTCAAAAGCGTAAATATTTCAATTTCCTAGAAGAAAATTAATCCATTATGAGTTTATCCATGTAGGATAGGGAAATTTCACCCAAGGGGTTGAATGTTTTAGTCAGGGACGAGGCTTGCCGAGTCTCTGACTGAAATATCCAATCCCTAAGGGATACTTATAATGGACTCTTATAATCCTAATTTTGTATGTTTTAAAGCTTATCAGTTATCTTATTTGTTCTCTGAAAACTAAAATGCATTTTTACACACTATTGAGTGCAAATAAAAATACATTGATTATTGATTTTTTTTTCACTATTAACGAGAAACACAATAAATGTCTAATGATATGTTAAAGTATCTGTTGAAGAGTCTCCTATCACCCATTTTGACAAGTGGTCTATAAACACACACATGTATATGTTCCTAATTAAACATTTTATACTAAACTCATGAAACAACAAACCCTATTTATATTTTATTTTGTTAGGAGAAAGCTATAATGACAGAAATAATAGAGAATGGACCTGTTCAAAGTAAGTTGTTTCAATATATATATACCTGCTATACAAACACCTGCTAAATTTTTATTTGCAATATGTGCACATTTCGGAAAATCATTCCTCATCAGACACTAGAGACCGAAAAGTTAGATTGTTAAAAATCATAAGCCAAACAGTTGAAAAATAATGAATCTAAAGTTCCAAAATTATCAGAATCCAAATCCAGATAAGGAATGCTTTGCACGAAGGAACAGACCTTAGTTTCAAATAAATTTAAAAAATAAGACGGCTGAAAAATTTTCTAAATAGTATATTTTCTGACAGCACAAAGTACTGCCTACTGAGTTATCGATACCCTCGGGGAGTTTTACTCCACCAGTAGCGGTACCCGCTCAGGGGTAGTAAAAATATAACAAATACCAGCTAAATTTTGATGTGCCATATGTGCACATTTCAGAAAATCATTCGTCATCAGAGACACTAGAAACCGAAAAAATTAAGTAGATAAAAAACATAAGCCAAACAGTTGAAAAAAAAAAGAATCTTAAGTTGCAAATTTATAAGAATCCAAATCCAGCTAAGGAATGCTTTGCATAAGGGAACAGGCCTTAGTTGAAAATAAATTTTAAAAAAATATGACGGCTGAAAATTTTGCTAAATGGCGTATTTTCTGACAGCACAAAGCACTGCCCACTGAGTTATATATAATTTTACAAAGTCCGACAATAAAAGAAAAATGAGAACAAAAATTCTAAATTCGAGACTCAAAACACGTTTTTGAGGACAACCAATGACAAAAATGAAGAAAAAGGAAGCCTCTTAAACAATTAAACAAAACATGCCGAAAACATATTCCGTCCCAAAATATGAAATTCCAGTAAATCAATTGACAATTATGTTTAATGAAAAATATAAATGTACTTATTCAAACTTATTTACTATGCTCTATTGTTAAGTACATAAAATAATAAGTTCAGTTGCTTCTATGCTTTTAAATCGGTCTCATTTTTATTAGCAAATGCACTAAGATATTATATCTCCGTCATCAGAATTTCGATATAAGTTTATCACTTTAGCCATTTTCAATTCTTACTGCTTCACAAATATTGATTTGGCCTGTAAAATTAACAACTGAAAAATAAGTTTTATTTTAAAATAAGTTACAACAATAAATACTGGAAAATTTAAACAATTGAAGGGCGAGATGTAGTGGATTGATAATAAAAAATATATAATTAAAAATGAATGAGTTTTATAAAATTCCATAGAGGGTAAGTTATTCCAAATGATCATTGACATCCATTTTTTGCGGTTTTCACTAAAAAAAATACTAGTATAGCGAGATCATATCCCAAAGAATATTTGTGATTTTAGAGTAAATAAATAACAATATAAATATGTATTTTAAATAAATTGTTAATTTAAAAATTGACTTGATCTATTAATTTTATTGATTTATTTAAAACCTTAAATTTAGATTTCCTACCATTTCAAGAGTTATGCCTTTGACAATAATTTACCATATATATAAGATAAATAGACTTTTAGCGATCGTCATAAATAGAAAAATAAAGAAATAAAGATAAATCAATTTAGTGGTAGCAAATGAAACCTAGAACATTACTAGGGGATTTTATAACTAAGAAGAGTAGACAAAAATCAAATTTTGACCACTGCTTATAAAACTAGTGATGGACAGGGGCATAAATTTTCTTACCACATCTATCGTTCTTTCGTCTTCAAGAACCGCGGTGACCATCTGGTAAAAGCGTTAAACACAATGAGTTACCCGTTGTGGGTTGTTTTATTTCTAGTAGGATGAACTTGTGTAATAGTGACCTGCAGTGTTTATTTGCTACATTTCGATATAAAGTGTATAAACACTTCGGTAATCGCCCTACGTGCGTAACAGCAGATGTTAAACACTTTTACATACACGCACGACATACAATTGTGTCTAGATTAATCCTCTAGATAACGACAGGCTTAAAATGTGCTAATGTGATGTAAAATAAATTCCAAGCAACCAAATTGCACTTTTTTCTTACATTATATTTTTCGTTAATTTTTTTATACTCTTTTAATGTATAACAATTATATGATCCATTTATTTCTTTTAATTTAGCAATATTGAATATCAAAGAAGATTTTATCATGTATAAATCAGGAATATATCGATATTCGACAATCAGTGAATTGGATAAAACTAACCAATACCATTCCGTTAGAATAATCGGGTAATTATTAATGAATTTTATTCATAGCTATAATAACATAAATTGAACTGTTATTGAACAACTTAATTTTTTATGTTACAAAAAGCGATGTAATACCCATTATATTATCCAAAATAAACTATGAGTTATCCTTATACAAAACTAAAAAAACAGCATTACATTTCTATTTCAGGCAATATAAACTATTTTCAAACGTTTCTGCTACCAAAGTCAAGTTTACAAACACACAAAGAAAATATGGGCAGTTTTCATAAGGTCCTGTAGTACATGCTACATAATGAACACGTTGTCGGTCTCCTGTTTCACGTCCATTTGTGTTTCGGTTTGGAGATATGTCCGCAAAAATTGAAATTCTTCCCTGCAGATTTGCAGCAATCCAGATACAATATTTTTGTAGTTGTTAACTTTAGTTTATACATTACAAATGTCGAACAATTTATCGTAAATAAAAAAATATTCTGTAAGACATAAACCAATCCACATATTACTTAGCCTTAGTATTCTACCTCCTCTTGACAAGTAAACAGACATAGCTACATTTAACACACCACTGTATCACTTAGATTACAATCTGATAATAGAACACACGAAAATAAGTCACCAGCTTCCTAACAATGACATTCGTTATCAGCAGGGACATTAAAATCACAATATGGATATTTCTTTAATAATTTATGTGGTTTCTTACACTTTGTGATTAGTGTCATCATAATTTTAGTAGTAATTCTACAGCTGCACTATACATTGTGTGACTTGAATAATTTTTAACACAATAACCAGCAGCAATACTCTAAAAGTAGATGCTAGATATTTTTAAAATCATGTATTTAAAAAGTTTTACTATTCTTATCATTTTCAAAACGAAATAAACAATAAATGTTTTAAAAACTTAAATGGTACCAAAACTTATAGGTAAAAAAAGTAGATCATTTTGAAAAAAAAATCCAAGTCGACATTATTTACAAAAAAATCATTTCACTATATCACTTGATTTAAAAGGTGCAACTAGGATTAAACTCCCATGATTAGAAAATATTTAAATTTGCTTGAAACCACAAAGAAATATAAAAAAAATATCAACGATTTAATTTTTGGCAGATTTAACCTTTTCTCAAATTATTCTCGAAGCTATTTTTATTACATGTAAAATAAATAGCATCGTTAACTATGTTGTTTGCAAAGTGAGTGACCAATCTACCTAATCATCATCTGAATCTATTTGTAACAAGTTAATCTTTATTAAGATTCATCAAAATCGTGTGCCTCTTACGCTGTATTTAGTAGAAGCCATGCTTTTTTCACCTTGTAATATAAAGAAATGAATCCCGCTTGTTATACCGGAAATTCAAAATTGTTTTTAAAACTTTTGATAAATATATAACTAAAATACTTATTAAATTTTGATGCGTCATATGTGCATATTTCGGAAAATCCATTCACTTCAGTGACATTAGAGACCAAAAAAGTTTGATAGGTAAAAACATAAGCCAAACAGTTGAAAATTATTGAATCAAAGCTCCAAAATTAGATGAATCAAAATCCAGCTAATGAATGCTTCGCAGGGGGGAACAAACCTTAGTTTTGAATAAATTTTAAAAACTTAGAAGGCTGAAAATTTTGCTAAATAGTACATTTTGCAGCAAAAAGGACTGCCTACTGAGTTATACATACCATGGGGAAGTTTCACTCCACCTGCTACGATACCCGCTCAGTAAATAAAATCATCATCAGTGACACGAGGGACCGAAAAGTTTGATGGATACAAACATTAGGCAATTAGTTGAAAATAATGAATTCAAAATTCAAAATTGTTATAATTTTTGTTATGAATAAAAAAATCACTGTTAATCTGACATAGGTCATAAAAATATAATTTGTTTTGAAAGAAAAAGTTTACCAGGTGTAATTTTGTGATCTGGGAGACTTCCCACAGACTTTTTAATCGTTTTTCAAAAAAGCATCTGCTACAAGAGTTTTGTTTACAAACATGTTTTTCGTTATACATGATTGAATACAACCAGAGTGTCTTGTTTTAAAGCAAAATAAAAAAAAAGTAGAATGAATTTTTTTTGATTATTTACTCACGATTGACCATTAAACTTAGTAACAAACTGCTACTACCACGAACTAACACGATACGAGGATACACATAACTTTTATCTAAACGATATAAAAAAATCTTTAACCTTAAGACCCTTAAAATGCCAAACATCATATCTGATTTATTTTTTTTATTTTGTACTGTTATCCATTTTTATAGAGTTTTGCATTTTAAGTCACATTGATTTTGAATAATATGAATTGCAACGGCGCAAACCACTTCTTCTGACAATGTTCATTTAAATGTTTTCACTGTTTTAGAAAAGTCGAAAGAGGTGTTGGAGAATCGCATAAACACTTAATTTTTTATTTTGTTAAATTTATCCAATAATATGTATATTTTATAATAATTTTTATCTTTTAAAAAATCGACGAAAAAATTGATAAAAAAATCAGTGTTTAGTTCTTATTTTTAGATGGGGCGAAGAAATATTTGATGGTGAAATTTTAAAATATTGGGTAAGGCATATAATAAGTATTTAAGTGATCATTTTTAATGTACATGTATATTATTGTATACAAAAAGACGAAAAAGTAATCCCTTAAATAACTCGTACTTTTAGCTAATGAGTGTTGGAAACAGGCTATAATATGTGAGAGAAATAATTCCAAAAAATGTAATTTGTCAAACACCCTTTTCGAGAGCCACAGTTCCAATCTGTCCACAAATATACAGGACGGGTAACGGGTGTTGATCTATGACTGCAAATCCGATTAAATATTTCAAGAAAAAAATGCAATTTAGCTGTTTGAAAAGCAAAACGTAGTGCGTAAATACATTTATATCTGTCTGAATCAACAAGAGTCCGCTTACAACATACTCGGCCCTCAATTAATGCAAAATGTAATCCCGTAAATGACTATATCGAAACAAGGACCATCTTAGAAAACACTAAATAGAAAAAAGAGTTAAGAAGTATAAATATTTAGCAAAAACACCTGTTTAATTTTGATGTGCCATATGTGCATATTTTGGAAATTCATTCCTAATCACTGCCACTTGGGACCGAAAATTTTGATGATAAAATGATTATAAACATTTGAAAATCAATGAATCCAAAGTTCGAAAATTATATGAAGCTAATTATAAATTTATCAAGTTTTAAGATAAATATTGTTGATAAGTATGTAGTCACTGTATCCCAACTTATACTGGATATATTTGACTTACCATAGGTCTTTGTTCCTTTCATTCTCAAAATTGACTTACACGTGACGGGTGTAGCTAGCTAAACAGGAGGTGCTTACCCTTCCGGAGCACCCGCCTCACTTCCTTGATGGAAGTTCACGTGTATCACCTATTTTGCCAGTTTGCAAAGTTTTTACTTTGTTTTTTGGGATTGTGATATGGACAAGGACTTGTATGTTTGTTTTTTTTAGTAAATTAATTAGACTAGCCTTCAATAAGCGACATCTATACGTATACCTAAAACAATCTGTTTGATTAAGTAACATTGTATTCTTAGAATGCTTAAAAGCCTTTAGTGTACCTAACAATTTATTTAATAACAAGAAAAATCAAATTGAAATTGCAGTAAATAATTATATTAACAACCCACTAAGGCCAAGACGTTAATTCCTACCGGGTCTTATTAACATTTGTATCTATAACATTTTACACATTTATACAATTTTTAACTAATTTTAATAGGTGTGTGCTAACTCTTGGGGAAATCAGTGGGGTGAAAACGGTTACTTTAGAATCGAACGAGGAACATTCGAAAACGTTATATTATCTGCAAACTTTTCTTACTTTTTGATACTGGAAAATCAACAAGTTCCAGATTGTAGCAAACCACCAAAACAAGTTCAATATATTCATCATGCTCCAAACGACCCACAAGTAGTAATAAAGAAAACTAGTGGAACACATAAACTGCATTCTTCTTTAGACAGAAAGAAAGGAACCAATAAAATAACAATGACACACGTAGGCAAACAAAGGGGAAGGAAAAAAATGAAGAAAAAAAACCGAATGACTAAGACTTTAAAGAGAGAAGAAAAGATGAAAACTTAATGAATATAATAAAGGAGTTCACAACAAAAATGTTTCAAAACTGAAAAGACAATAGGAAAGAAGAAATTCGAGGATACCATAAGCTTATCAAAACCCTACACAATTTCTATGGTCGTATTTACAATATTATAATATTGTTGATAAGAATGAAGTCGCTACAAATAAACTTTTACCGGGAATATTTGAGGTCTCATAGTTCCATGTTTCTTCTATTTTCAAATTTGTTTTTTGTTTGTGGTGGATATTGCAGCTTGGCAGGTAGTGCTTACAATTTCGGAGCCCCTGGCCTTGTGAAAGTTGACGTGTTTAACTAAATAATCAAGTTTTTAAAGTTTTTACTTTGCTTTCAAGATTGTGATTTGGATATAGACTTGTATGTTTGAGCTTAAAATTTTGCGTTACAAATACAAGTAAAGATTTACTCGATCAATCTTTGTTTTAACGTAAATAATATTGTTTGAAAAAATCACATGATGATCGCGGTAATTTTCAAGTTATAGTCTTTAAGCTGCTTCTAATAGTTGTTTTATTTTATAAATTCTATACAGAAAACCTATATTTGTATTATTTAAAAAGTATATCGGAGAATCCTACTTATATCAAAACTAATTTTACCAAAGATGAAGTTCTTTCCAATCAAAGGGGAGTCCTTGAGTCTTTTGGCTTCAATTTAAAACAGGAAGAACTTGACCTGCCTTACTTGTATTGGATTCCAATACTTCACAAAAATCCATACAAGGAAAAATATATAGCAGGTTCCTCTAAATGTACTACTAAATCATTATCAGCAATTCTCACACAAATTTTGACAGTAGTCAAATATGGCCTTCAGACTTATTTAGATAAAGTCTATTCTACATCTGGCATCAACCAAATGTGGATTCTCAAAAATTCTAAAGAACTACTTGACCATTTTGTTTCTAATACTCTATCTTCGGTAAAAAGTACAAAGACTTTTGATTTTTCTACCCTTAACACCACTATCCCTCGTGCTAAATTGAAAGAACGTCTAAAACAAATCATTCACTTTACATTCTTTTACAAAAACGGTAAACTAAGATATAAATATCTAGTGCTCAACAGGGATTCTGGTTATTTTGTGAAACACCATACAGACTGCAAACAAAAATATACCGAAGATACCATCAACAAAATGTAAGAGTTTTTGATAGACAACATATTTGTTGTGTTTGGCAATATTATCTTTCAACAAACAATCGGTATACCAATGGGCACAAACTGTGCACCTTTGCTTGCTGATTTGTTTCTTTATTCATATGAATCGGAATTTTTACAGAACCGTGTCACATCTGGAGAAAAGACTGTCGCTAAATCATTCAACTACACATTTAGATATATAGATGACGTTCTATCTCTAAATAATCACAAATTTTGAGGAAATGTGAATGCCATCTATCCAAGTGAGCTTGAAATAAAAGACACGGCATATTCTCCATGTTCTGCTTTATATTTGGACTTATACTTCAATTATGACACTCACGAAAGGTTACATCAGAAGCTATACGACAAAGGTGATTACTTCAATTTTTCTATTGTCAATTTTCCGTTTCTTTGCAGTAATATCTCTGCTTCTCCTGCGTATGGTGTATATGTTTCACAGTTAATACGGTACGGTAGAGCTTGTTCCTACTATGGGGACTTTCTGCAACGAAGCAAATTACTTACAATTAAATTGTTGACACAAGGATATTGCAAGCATAGGCTAATCAGGGCCCTTAAAAAGTTTTATTAGCCGTCATCACAATATTGTTGATAAGTATGTAGTCACTATATCCCAACTTATACTGGATATATTTGACCTACCATAGTTCTTTGTTCCTTTCATTCTCAAAATTGACTTGCACGTGACAGGTGTAGCTAGCTATACAGGAGGTGCTTACCCTTCCGTAGCACCCGCCTCACTTCCTTTATAGAAGTTCACGTGTATAACATATTTTGCCAGTTTGCAAAGTTTTTACTTTGTTTTTTGGATTGTGATATGGACAAGGACTGGTGTGGTTGCTTTATTAAAACAAATCAATCGCTTATTGCAATTAATATCCGTGATTAAAATATTTTACAAGTTTGTTACAGCTTCCTAAGAGTATGCTGGAACACACATCAAATTACAGTTTAGTAATTTTAGTTTCATGTATATATATATACAATTATAGTGAACAGAAAACCCAAATCAAGCAAGGCATACTTATCATGTTATAAATAAATAAACAAAATATCCAGCCTAAAAAGCGTATAGAATATAATTCTTTTAAATGTATCATAAATATCAACGTTTTCATTTTCAGATATAAAATATTGAAATGTGTAATAATTAAATATTTAATAAATTTATTCGTTAACTTTTTTATCGAAATAGGCTTTTCGGGTTTTTTTAAATGTTATACACGTGTCCCAGTAGTATATACGAATTTAAATATCAGAAAGATTAAAGTGACCTTGGCTTTTAAATGGACGGGTTAAAACTAGGGATATTTCTTTGTACATCGTAACAAATTTTAGATAAAATATTATTAATAAAGAGATCTCTTGGTTAAGCATTTATACAGCCTCTAGATTAATCTTTGAGTGAGAACGTAACGTTTCTGCATGAATATGAAGTATTATGCTTGCAAAAGAAAATACTTATAAGTGGTAATGCAGTCAGTTTTGTCATACATATATATGACTTTACCAAAATTTCATAAAAATCAATCTCAAAATAAGGAAGAAATTCGAAAAGGACGATATCAAGGCTCCCGTGAAGTGACGTCAAAGCAGTAATCAACCCAACCAGAATATTTTTACTAATTACTAAAATGAGACAAATCCGAACTCGCAGTTAAACATTCCTTTATTATTTAATGAAAAAAAAGAAGTAATGTGGAATTGGAACTCGATTGACACATATACCAATAATCATGATAATTATTGATACACTTGTTTATTCAAAACTTCTCTTAGATTCAGACCCGCACCTGTAATCAACAAGATGTAACTGACAATTTGCAAAATTGATTTGACTTACTTGACCTATGTCCATCTCTCCTTGTGGAGAATTGGGCCAGATATCTTTCTTCTCCAAAATCTCTGTTGGCAGCTATTGTGGCAGCTTCACCCCATGTCTTCAGTCCAAGATCCGATCTTTTCCTTTCAACAGTCCTGCGCCAGGTCTCCTTCGGCCGTCCTCTTCTTTTCTTTCCTTCTGTTGGTGTCCACTGCAGAGCAATCCTTGGATGTTCCTCTGTCTTCTGTCGTAATATGTTACCAATCCATTTCTACCTCCGATGTTTCACAAGGTCGCTTATCTTTTTTGTTTGTGTTCTTTCTCTGATTTCCTCATTTGTAATTTTCACAGGCCAGTATATTTTAAGAATTCTTTTAAGACATTTGTGGTGGAAAGTGTCCAATAACTTTTCATCCTTGGTGGTCATTCTCCATGTTTCACAACCATATAATAATATCGCTACTACATTGGACAAGTATATTCTGCTCTTGGTTTTCCTGCCATACTTGACTGCTTTTCCACACCTTGTCTAGCTTGTTGAATGCAACTCTTGCCTTCCCTATTCTTTCTCTGATGTCACAGTCTGTCCCTCCTTTGTTGTTAACTGTAGCTCTAAGGTAAACAAACTTGCCAACTTCCTCATTTCCAATTTTGAGCATGCTTTCTCCATTTATATTATTACCTACATTCAATTTCATTGTCTTAGTTTTCTTGACGTTTATTTTTACCTGTTGTTTTCCCAAAATTGTTGCCATTGTTCACCTTCTGCTTCATGTTGTTTACATTGCTAGACATTGGAGCTAAATCGTCAGCAAAGTCCAGATCTTCAAGAGTGTCCATAATTTTCCATCTGATACCAGTGTTACCTTTCTCTGTTGCTTTCCTCATTATCCAGTCAATGATTAGCAGGAAGAGAAACTCGGACATCACACAGCCTTGCTTAATTCCAGATAGTACTTCAAACCATTCTGATGTTCCCAAGTCATCCAATACTGCACATTTGTAGTCAACATACATAGTTTTCATCATTCTGATAAGCTTATCTGGTATGCCAAAGCTTCTCATGATTGTCCAAGGCATCACTCTATCCACACTGTCAGAGGCCTTTTCATAATCAACAAAACAGATATACATTCCGGTGTTCCACTCTACTGCCTGTTCTATAATATTTCTCAAAATGAAGATTCGTTCTGTTGTACTTCTTCCTGGTCTGAACCCTGCCTGTTCCTTCCTTAGTAATTTATCCACTCCATCTCTTATTCTTATAATTATAACTTTACACATCACTTTGGCTGGTACTGACAGTAAATTAATCCCTCTCCAATTACCGCATAACGTCATATCCCCTTTCTTCGGTAGTTTGACTATCAATCCCTTACTCCAATCATCAGGTATTACTTCCTTGTCCCATATTTTCCTGAACAAATCTTCCAATATTTCTGCAGTAATATTGATGTCTGCACACAGTAATGTTGCTGTTATTGAATCCACTCCTGCTGCTTTTCCTTTCTTCAGTTCTTTAATTAATTATATCTTTATTGATATAACTGGTGATTATTTCGTCAATTTCATTTTCACATTCCTCCACTTCTACCCTGTTCATTGGTGCTGGTCTGTTTAGCACTTCTATAAAATGTTCTTTCAATCTTGCTCTAATTTCACTCTCTGTTGTTAGCAATTTCCCATTTTTATCTTTTACTGTTGTTGATCTCCTTGGTCTGTCATTACACAATCTCTTTGTGGTGTCATACACTCCCTTCATTTGGTCCTGGTTTGCAGCGTCCTCTGCTTCTTGTGTTATACCATTTATCCATTCGCTTTTATCATTTCTTAAACTCTTTTTTCCTTCTTTGTCCTTATCTGTATTCCTGTCTATCCTTTTCCTGTAATTTTTCAGACTTTGTCTCGTTTTCCTAAGTTTTGATTTTCCTTCTGTCTTCAATCTGCTTCCAACTTTTTTGACTGATCCAGTCTTTAATTTTATACGTTTTATATCCAATGGTGTTCCTAGCCGTCTCGTTAAACACTGATTTGATTACGTTCCATTTCTCCTCTACTTTTTTTCTTTATTTCTGTTATCTTCCATACTTTCGTTTTCCTCCTCCTGTAAACAGATAAAGCGATTTTTCAGTTCTAACTTTTCCTTCATCTCTAGTATTTTCAATTTGCTGACCTCATAGTTCCTTGTCCTATTTTCACTCTTTACTGCTTTGCTCAGCTTTAGTTTTGTCTTTGCTATTACGAAACTATGGTCACTTCCCAGATCAGCCCCTTGATATGCTCTTGCATCTTGGACTGACCATCTAAACTTGGAGTTGACAGCTATATGGTCTATCTGGTTCTTGTATTTACCATCTGGTGAAGTCCATGTATATTTATGTATATCTTTATCAGGGAACATGGTTGATGTTATAACGAGATTTTTCATGGCACACAGGTTAACGAATCTCTCCCCATTGTCATGCAAAATTGATTTACAGTCTTTCAGTTATTTTATGACTCTTATCAATATACAATAACATAACTTCCAGTGGTTCAAGTCAAATAAAAAAATTTCATTTGTCACAGGATTTCACTTTTTAAAAAATTGGACTCTTGATAGCAAGCGGGACATTCTTAAACTTTTCCAAAGTAGGAAACCAATTTAATAATTTTTCCTAGATTTTTCATGCATTTTATAATAATAATAATAATAATAATAATAATAATAATAATAATAATAATAAATAAATAAATAAAACATATCATTCAGGCCAATATAAACACTGTCGAACAGACTGTTTTTTTTTTATCAAGCTTTGTATTGATCAACTTACATCATTTGATTTTATTAGATTTTAATTTTCACTTTTTCTTGGGCACATAATTAATCTGCGATGTTTAAATACATTCATTCTTTCACTTAAAATAATAATAATAATAATAATAATAATAATAATAATAATAATGTACCAAGATAGTAGTATTTTTAGATGCTGGTAGAGTGACGTTCCAATTTTATATCAGTTATGTCGAATTATCTTACTTTCCAATTTGACCAGGATCCTTAATTTAAAACTACTAGTATTGAAAAAAAAAATTTTGAATTAACGGTATATTAAAAACCAATTTTTAGGTATTTGGCAAACCTTAAATATGAAGATCGTCTACAAATAAAGGATTTAATGCGATAATCTTAGCTAACATGTACAATCAGCTAAATTGATCTATTAATTTTTTTAATGTAGGGTATAAAAATATTGAAAATATTCCCTATTTGCCTGATATTCTGTGAAAGTTATCAAGTCTATAACTTTTGTATCATTACCATAACTACACTGCATGTAGTATAACCGCACATATCATATTTGTCTATAGTATCTGGTCCCGCTTACTTTACAGGTAAGTCAAGGTGCAAAACTGTGTTAGATTACGAAATACAAAGTATACCTTGATGTTACATTCCGTTTTGAAATATGTTTTTCTTGTCGTTGTTGCAAGCAGTTGTAATGTGTAATGCAACTAAGATATTGATATGGTGGCATAACAAAATTTATTACGAAAAAGAAAGTTTTTCCTTTCTTTCCTTATTATTTGCTGTTTCAAAGACCGTTGAATGGTAGTTTTATCGCACTCCTAACATTCGTTAAAAACATTGATATGTTTCACACATTTATTTGATATGTGCTTAAGAGCTAGATATTAACATTTTTATACACGTACTGTGTTTTTTGCCATCAGTGGTACAGTGATCAACGGAGTGCGAGTATCTAGAACCGATGCCATATTTTTGTTTATTATTACCATATTCAAACATGTTAGACACAGTGTAAATGTTATCATGCTGTTCCATAGCTGTTATCTAATTGTTTTCTTATGTGTTTCAAATTTTTGGAAATCCATCCTGAAATTTTGTATTCTGATTTGAAAATGCTTCGTTTTTTCGACAAACTTATATTTCTTATACTCAGCTATCGGAGACCTCTGTCGATGTGTGAAAAACATTTTTTATACTATTTTTCAACTGTTATTTTGGTGTTTGTTTATTTGTAAAAAAAATGTAAAAATTTAATAAGATGTATGATATAAACAAAGATGTATGCCATTGAAAGCGGGCAAAATTAGGAAGATTACAATTGATTGCGTAACCGACATACCTATAAATAAATCTCAAGCACACCAGTTCATGTTCTAATCAAATTTCTCCCCCTCCCCCTGAGTAAATAAAAACAATTAAAAACTAGACAATTCGGTTATACTCGTGAATTCTATCAAGGAAAGCAAGCGCGGTGCTCTGGAAGGTTGACATTTCTTTTCTAGGTAGCTGCACCCGTCAAGTGCAAAATCAAATTTGAGATGAAAGAAACATGGAACTATGGGAAATGAAATATAGTATTACTATGAACACAGCGGCTTCTTACTTATCAACATACATATGCGAGTGTTGCATACTTTAATGATATTGTATTTAAAACAAGTGAAAGAATCCGATAAATTTTGATGCTAACTATATGTTTATATGTGTGTTTGATATGAAATGTTTTATATTAATCTATTATGGAACTTTCCCGAGGGATCTGTTCTCCTATATTGTTGTCTAGATAGGTATGGTGAGCTAATCGATTTGGAAAGGTTTATAACAGATTAAAATATCACATGTCTTTGTTTTCCAATCTGAACAAGAATTTATTTCTGAATTCACTATTTACTTTATTTACATTATGAATATAATGAACAGGAATTCAAAAGAAAAGAATCAAAATCACACAAAATATTGTTATTTTTATTGCTTTTAATAAAGCTTTATCAAATTTTCTGGCTGAAAAAACTAATTTAAAATGTTAATCGAGTACTTAAAAGCCGGCTTCGTTATGTTTCTTGTGAACGTCATTTAAATATTTTGAATTTTCAATTGTAAGTCACGACTCAAAGGAGGTCATTTTGTGTCAAACGGCAACAATTAACAGCGCCACCTAAACAATAAGAAGTGCACAAAATATCATTGATGTAGTTATCCAATGTTCATTCAACAAATTAACATATGATATAACGTGTGTGTGTGTGTGTGTGTGTGTGTGTGTTTAAAACTTTTTAAATTTTATTACAGATAAAATATTTTTCTTATCTACTGGTCATTTTTGGAATGTTGAATTTGGATGAGGATGTAATTTATATATGATTATATTAATACATTAAAATAGTTTTTCATTTAGATAATGTCTGGAAAATTAAATGACTTGAAATTAGGTAACTCATATTTTCGTGATTACATCAGTTTATATATATATATATATATATATATATATATATATATATATATATGTATGTATGTATGTATGTATGTATGTATGTATTTCTTTTTATTTTCCTTTTCACTTATGACAAGTAGGCTACCTTTTTTACTGGTTAAGAGAGTAATTTTCGTATGTTAAAATTTTTCCAACTTGTAACAAAATGCGACTTTCGAAAAATGACCGATTGTATAAAATAGTATAGAAGTAACACAGAAATCAAAAGAATTATATATGTTAAAGCCATAATGTTAACGTTTTGATATATATATATATATATATTATTTATCATAACTTTATATTTACTTTTATTGATAGATAAGGACGCACGTTTACATAAAGAGCTATGGAGTATAAAAATTAATGAAAATAAACAGAAACTTTTTTTTGAAAAATTATGTTTTGAGTTTCGTTTTTATACAAGGCAGATTCGAGAGACTGTAGCAAAAGTTAAATATTAAACTAAACTTTTTCGTCTCTATGAAAGGCTAGATAAAGAAAATTTGACGCGAAAAGAATACGATCAGAAAATCAAAAGAGGTATATATACTCACTGTTTGCACCACGTCAATCGAAACATTTAATCGATATTTACAAGTTAAAGTGGTGTTATCATGACATATGACTTATATAATCAAAAGTAATTTTCTCACACAGAACAAACTCTGTAAGATCTGATAGAATGAAATTGTTACATACCTTTCAGTCATATCAAAGTTTAATGCGCTTTTTTTGTTATAGTAAATAGTTAAAATCTCTAGAGTTAACCCCTTTATATATTTCCTCTATTTAAATATTCTTGTTAAACTAAGTTGGGCTTCGGTGGCAATCTAAACTACGAGCTCACGGATCACAATGCATATATTATTATTATTATTATTATTATTATAATTATTATTATTATTATTATTATTATTATTATATATATTGGTTATTGTTCATTGTTGATGATGTCAGACTGAACGTTTACGCGTGATGCATTCGGTCTTTTTTTTATAACTCGAATCACGACAACAGTCTGTTATGAGAAAGATGGTGATTCGGAATTATGTAACACAATAAACTGAATGCAACACGCGCAAACATTTGTTTTCTGATGTCATTACTTTTTGTATTCAGCGTAGGAATACCGTAACAACAAGACTATTACTAAGATGTAAAAAAAAAAAAAAACACCAGGCGTGTCTAGTTACAAAATTTAAGCGAAATATTTTTATTAATTGATAATCGTTAATTTAGCCAATGTTTGCGATTGATCCACTTCACGGTAAAGATCCTTTAGTGATCTTTTATCTTCAGAAACTGGTTCAGATACACTTGTACATGTCCGCAAGCCCGACGTGCTTTCCAGTTTCGATTTCCCTCCATGCCCCATTTGTGATCCATAGATACTTTTGTTCGATATTACGTATGTCTTCTATTCAGGCTATCTAACAAACTCCGCATTTTATAATTGTAGTATAAATATCAATATATGACTTGATAAAACGGAAATGGAATAAAACCATAAAAGTTTCGTTTTTTTTCTTTAATATTATTGATTTATAGTCATTTTTGGACAAATTCGATATTTTGTTATGTTTAGTAGTAAATATGAAACCCAAACCAGTAGTGATTGTGAAACTCGAGCTAGTTATGTTGTAAGGTGCTAGGTTACCGAGTAAAAAACATACCCCTTCCAGTACCCATTATCCTGGCACCAAGTGAACCAGTGCAAACTTTTTTCCTAATACCGATAAAAAGACGAAAAAGCAATGTTTCAAGTTTTGAACTCTTATGTATGACCTGGTAAAGGTTTGAACGTAGGACCTCCTGCCTTCAAGGCGGACGTTTACCACTGAGCTACCGAGGCTGTTTAAAGATGTTGAGGAAATATTAATTTTGAAAAAAGTTACAAACATTCACATTACATGTTACAACATTATTTAGTTACAATGCATTATTATTATTATTATTATTATTATTATTATTATTATTATTATTATTATTATTATTATTATTATTCTTTGATATCTTGACTTTGAAGCAGACATTTAATCTCTTTTACACAATGCATGGTGATCGATAGAATATACAGTGCATTTATAAATAAGAAAATAAATACTTTTTCAAGTATATACATTTTGTCTGAACATACAGGTGTCATATTCCACTTTTTGAATTTAATCAAAAAGTGGCATATGATACAGGCAGTAGCTGTATCCAAAGACAACGGCGCATCCGGTTGCAAGAAACATAAGAAAAGAAGCAAAGAGTGCGTCGCTCATTAAAAATGCAAAGGTTTAACTAAAATATATAGAACCCACAGTGGCCAAAGTGATAAGGTTTAAGCTGTTCAATTCGTGCTATCTCATATCTGCGGGCTTGAACTCAACCAACAGCCAGTGAGAATTGTTTCCCTTCACCTTATGGTTTACTTTAAAGAGGTATAATGAAATGAGGGACCAGAACGTTAATTTGCGCCATTTTTCACTAATGAACACAGCACGTACCAGTACGGTAGCTCAGCTGGTAGAATGCTCGCTCTGATGTGGGAGGTTTAGAGTTCGAACCCCAGCTAGGTCTGGCTAAGACTTGAAAATTGGTAGTGACTGTTCTTTCGCCAAGCACTCGGCACTAAGAGATGAAAGTCAAGGGGTCCTTCGGATGAGACCTGAAAAACCGATACCCCGTATCAAAGCAGGCGTGGCACGTTAAAGAATCCTACCTGCACATAGCCCTAAGCGCACTGCAGAGGTAAAAAAAATTCTGCCACTTTACGTATAGCTTGTTATGTCTTGATATAAGTGAAATATTTGTGACTGGGACGTAAATTCTCATTAAATCAATCATAAATCAAACAGTTCTTGTGATTAACAAAAATACTAACCCCCCCCCCCAAAAAAAAAAAATAAATAAATAAATAAATAAATAAATAAATAAAAATTAAAGAAAAAAAATAAAATAAAATAAAATAAAAAGTTATGATAAATAAGTGTTTTCCTCAAATCAAGAAACAGAATAGATAAATGATGTTTTCAATATTTTATTTTTATTTTTTTATTTTTATTAATTCGTCACCATAAACGATAAAACGTTTACTTCTTAGGAAAATACATTGTTATCAAAAAACTTTGTTTAATGTATAATTATAGAATGGAATGCTTAAATAACGAAAAGCTAAAGTATAATCAGAAATAATTTACACTCAGTTTTACCGAATTTTCTCAAAAACTAGATGAAAATGAGAAACAGAAATTTGGCTATATATATATATATATATATATATATATATATATATATATATATATATATATATATATATATATATATATATATATATATATATATATACTAAGAGCTGGCCTAATATATCATGATGGTTTGAGTTTTGTATCATTTCCGACTTTGCCTCTGTACAGTGTAAATTTTACTAAAAATGCTTACACTGAAAACAATCTAAGTTTTTAACTCCACCTTAAATCACAAGCTCCACCTTTTTTACAATGAGTTGTTTCTAAAGTTTAAAAAGTGTCACGGGTGATTGACTAAATGACTGGACAACAGACAGTTTAGGCCAAGGGAAAATAAATGTCTGTATATATGTTTGTAGAGAGAGGAAAAAAATCAACAGTTGCCAAGCAAATGCGAAATCAATTGCAATAATTAAAAAAAAAAACTGACCTACATTTAGTACATTAGAACAGAAGCATTTAACTTTTGAATTTATTGCTAATACAAAAGCAGTAACCAAGTAATCAAGTATAAATTACATGTATGAGGTTGTGTTTGTAACAAACTTATATGAAATATAGTGGAAATGTCTCAATAACAATGATAGTTTAAATTATAGAATGAATATATTTTATACTAAGCAGTATAATTATTGTCAATCACCATTTAAAAGTGTCTTTTCTGTTGATAATAAAAATAAGTCATAGTGATCTATTTTTTGTTCTGCTAGGACCTTTCCAAAGATGGATCTGTACAAAATTTCACTCTTAATTGTTGAAAATCACTTGAAAGTGACTAGGCAATACATTCTGGCCACTGAGTTTCATTTTTTACATGTACAAAATAACATGTACATGAATTTTCTAATATCATCTCAAAAGTTTTTTCAGTTTAATACACATAACTTCTGGAAGCATTATGGTAGAATAACAATAAAACAGAACATTAATAATTTTGGCCTTAATCTAGGAGATTTGCCTTTTTGCATAGTAAACAGGTTACATGAATGAAAAAGGTCATGACATATACTTATGCTTTATATGGAAAAAGATGGAGTTAATAGACTTAGCCTAAATATCACCATTGCAAAATTTGCTAAATTTTTCACAGTAAAGATGAATTACTGCAAATTATTAGGCCAAGTGATTGTAAATGTATTTTATCAAGAAAATAGAAAATATTTTCAGTATTTCCCTTTTTACAGACAGATAACTGAGTGTAAAGTATTTCTGATTATATAGTCCACATATTTTTTGAACAAATACAGATTATTCATATAGATAACACAATGTGGTGTTTTTCAAGGCCTGGTTGCATACAAAATGCTTGATTAGGACAACATAATATTCTGTTCTCGGATCTTTCTTTCAGATAACCATTGTTAACGAAATTATTTTATGCCCTATTATATGCCCATTTATAATAAAACAGTGTCCGAGTTCTGTGACCTTTGTTTATTTATGGGTGCAATTAGACACGGCGTCTTTAAACATTGTTTTTAATTGACAAAATGTTTGTTTCTTTGATGCCAAATGCAGAAAACCTTACCATTTTTGAAATCGTAACCGAGTAATTCAAACGAGATTAGCATACCCTTTAAGAATCACAATATCATAATACACTTATATATCCGTCCTTCTTCCCTTGTTGATATCATAAAATTGTCGCCTTTCATTTTGTTTGAATTATGCGTATTGTCAATCCCCAGTGTTTTCTTAAAAGTGTTAAAATGTTTGCAATTAATAGTTGTACCACTTAGAGAGTCTAACCTTTATGTCCGTTATATAATTTTGAATAAATTAAATGCGTATATAAATCCAATATTACATAAACATTCATAGTAGATAGATAATACAGTTAAATCTTATTAAACACTGGGTACAAATTTCGTAGTTTTGCAAATTGAAAAAATAATGGATT
The DNA here is from genome assembly GCA_029721355.1 of Tegillarca granosa. NCBI lineage: Eukaryota > Metazoa > Mollusca > Bivalvia > Arcoida > Arcidae > Tegillarca > Tegillarca granosa. Next base: position 12,113,045 of record CM056607.1, read on the forward strand.
GCAGAAAAAAATCATAGAAATTATTTTTGTGACAGTAAACCCCCTGGGGGCCTGTGTAATTGAAAATATTTATTGATGTTAACTTTCTTGGTTGTTACGAACAGAAAATGGCAAAACTTTATTCCACAGGAACATTTAAATTTTACACAGTAAATATGTATATTTTACGACATTAGTTGACATGCAGTTGTTTAGCAATATAAATCCCGTTTATGATAGAAATGTTTTAGCAGTTTTTTCCACCAAGACGTTACTTCTATAAAACTTTTAAACATTAAATGTACATGTATAATAATTAAACATTTTATTGTGCGTGTATTTTAAAATGGAAATAATACATGTGTATATGAACAGACAAAAATCACATTTTTGATGACGATCGACTTCAGTTTCGTTTTGATTGAAAATTTATCAGTTTCTAATTAAAATGATTCACTTATTCTTGTCACATGTAAATTTTTGAATTTTTACTTTTTTATAAAATAAAATATTAAAGAAAATTTCACATGCAAAATTTTATAATTTTTTTAAAATAAAAATTCAAAACTTTGCATATGACATTATTATGAGTAGAATCATGAAAACACGTGTAACTCCTGCTATCACAAAGCACAAATATGTTTGTTTTTACTTGACAAGCCACAAATATGATACATTTATGATAGAAGATATTCGCTTTAGATGACAACATTTAATAAGTTTATAACAATCGTGTACGCATTACGTGTCACTGGAAGAAGCTAATTAGTTATCGACGCATCAGTTTTCACTATATTGCACCCTGTTAGAATTCTGAAATCCCAAAGAACATATGTTTAAAGATATGACTATATAGAGTCAATACCCCAGTCTCACATCAAGCATTTTGTCCAATAAAACCGTTGATGGTATTTTTTGGATTTCGTTTTACTTAAAGCCGTGCTTTTGGTGCATGGAACTGTCTAGACATTGAGCTGATATGTAATCGCCGTAAGTAAATGTTTAATATTCAAATTGTTGTCGGGATAAAAGTTTGTTAGGTAGTAGCTTCTATAAAACCAAGATAAAAATAAGATCCGATACTTTAAAATGTACGAATAAAAGAAAGAAACATTTATTTGACAAAGGTCAATGGATCAAACAACGCAATAAATAAATAAATAAAGAAAGAAATAAAGAAATAAATAAATAACCAATTGAAATCAAATTTCTGATTTTGTACCAGCACCGTTTTAAATGACAACAAGTGCCTTATGATGTGATTAAAATCTTTTGAAGGATACAAACGAAGTTCCAAACTTATATTTGACGGTAAAACAATCAATGGCTACTACGATAAATCAGATCTTCGTTGAATCTTTTTGTTATCACATAGGTAACTTGATCAATTACATTTGATAATACTTATTGGGCTTTATGAAGCCCATGATATCTACGTGCTTGTCGCAAATGCATTAAACAATACACGGTCATTTGACCGTATCATCATTTTTGTGAGATTTTGGATTTATTGTTTTGAAAACAAAATTAGGTGAAATCATTTATCAATTAAAGTAGGCATAGTAGGAAATAGAACCCTGCAGGATTCCTAAGATTTCTTATCTTCTGTCAAAACTTGATTATTGTATATGGTATAACAAATACAAAATACCGACAAGACGATAAAATTGAATGACTAAGGGTTAGCTCTAAAATGATCCCTTATTTTTTTATATCTTGCAAATCCGGCTGCAGGTTAGATTAATGAGAATCTTAGTTACGAATCATTTGAGAAGCTTTTTATGCACCACTAATTATGTGGTTCTACGCTTTATATGTTTGGCAGTATGTAAATAAGATTAAATTTAAACATTTACAAACATTCATATGACATGTTACAACAATAACATTACAAAGCAACAATATCTTTGATATCCTGACTCTGAAGCTGAACTTTCATCTCAATTATACAGTACATAATGAGCGAAAGAATTAATACTGTTCCAAGTATATACACTTTTGTCTGAACGCACAGGAAGTAGCTATATCCAAAGGCGACGGCACATCCGGTTGCGTAGAACATGCGATATGAAGCAAAGGCTGCTTCCTGTTTGTCAATAAAAAGTATTCCAAACAAAGCTGAAAAAAGATAATATCAAAATTTTGAAAACAGTGTTACATAGAAAATTCAATTAAGTTATATAAGATGGTTTATGATTCAGCTCAAGAATCGTCACAAAGAAGCAAGTAATTGCCTAATATTGAGATTTTTTGACATTTTTATTGTTATTTGCAACAGAAATGCATAAAACAGTTAAGGACATGTATATTTTTCCTGATACAGTCATACAAACTTACAATCCTTGAGCATCGTTGCAAGTATTCAATAAAAGTACATAAGTAAAAGTTGCTCGTTTCGGGGCTATATATGATTTGTTCCGCTTTGATCGATCATTTGTATGTGCAATGTATTTTTGAAATCTTAACTTTGTTCGTAATTGTTGTAAAAATGTAGCCTGTTTGACGTTGTAATATTGTTTAAAACCGCATCAGCAGTTTTTTTTAGCTATTCGCGAAAAGAGCAAGGTTTTTTTACCCCTGTTGATTTATCTAAGAACAAGATAGTGAATGCTTGAGATGTGCTAGTGTGTATTATGGTCTGTCATGTACTAGTTCCAGATTAATGCTAGCTTACCTAGTCAATATGCCACTTACAAGCATACCACTCTCTGCCTATTATTCTGGTACTATGTGAACCAGTTGATACTCTGTCCTCATAATACCGGAAGAAGTAGCTTAAATTTTATATTAGCACATACTTATTGTGACTTTTTTGTGAGATGCTAGCTCACCAAGTCAGTATGCCACAGACAAGCATACCACTCCCCTAGTCCATTATCCTGGCACCGGGTTAGCAAGTCGATAATCTGTCCTCTTGATGCAAAGCGCCAGATAAGGAACAAGTATATCAAATTTTAAAACCCTAAGTATGATACGGTCGGGGTTCAAACCAACGACTCTTCGCTTTTTTTTTTTTTTTTTGATAAATTACTTCAGTTTTAAGATTTTTATTTGATTGACGATGTAATTTTCTTCTCAACAGTGGATAAGGAATTGAACTCGTTGAGGTTCCGTGATTTGCCAATCGGATATCGAACGTGACAAACAATGTAAATACGGATGTTTACTTTATATATTAGTCTGATGTTAACATTAAGCCTATAAGAATAAATTAATATTTTTTGTTCAATTTAGAATAAGTAAAACTTATTTGATCAGAAAATAACATTCAGTTAGACGACCGTGAAATGGCGCTGCCCTAGAATAAAAAAAAAGATAAAGTATATTGAATATTCTTACTATAAGTCTGTGTTTGCCAAATGGCATCGCATAAACCAAGGCACCCAGCAACAACAAAGAAGTTGGGTATATCAGTTGGTCTAGGATTCCAAAGCCAGAGTACAATCAGAAGTCCAACGTTGAAAGTAGCCCCGGCTGTTATAAAGGCAAATCTTTTAATATGTCTGCTTGCAATGTAACCAATCATAACACAGCTTACAGCGCTGACGGCTCCAAAGCACATCATTACTGGTCCAATACTTGTGACACCAAGGGTACATGATATGTAAGCCTACAAACAAGAAAACAATACGTTAAACATGAAATTCTTTTCGGAAGTAATAGACACAAACTGATTACCAAATGTGGTAAAAAAAACATTAATTAAATATGAGACTGACAACAAGGGAAAATCTCAGCAGTTGAAAATTAACTGATTGATTATATCTTTATTTATTATTTTTATTATTATTATTTATTAAGTTAGTAAGTTAGTTAGTTATTTTAGAATATTATGTTAAGAATCGCAGACTTTAGACTATATGGCTTAATAATAAAGATACTTCTTACGTGTGCGTTAAAAGTTATGGCTACAAATAACGAATACAACAAATACTCCTATATGATAGACTTTTCTGTTTTCCATCACAAGTAAATAAAAATTCAAATGTGTTGTACACGTGTACAGTTAAACAGGAATTCTAATATTGTTTAGAAATGACATTTTTTTCTTTTTTGTGAAGGGTTTCAAAAAAAGTGGAAAAAAATATTCGGGCGAACAAATTCGATGAAAAAGGTTTAACAAAATAAGAATCGTCCATAGTCTATAATATCTTTTCTTTCTTTCTTTTTTTATTCTGTAATTATTATTATTATTATTATTATTATTATTATTTGGACAAAAAACTCTGAATGCAAGTTTTATTATTTTTATTTCCATTTTCTTTAAAACTGTTGAACTAGATGGATACATCTTACGTTGTAGAAATAAGTTAATGCACATTTATAAAAACAGTAATTATTTTGTTTAAATGATGTATATAATTAAAACCTTATTTTTTAAAATTTTTAAGAATATCAGATTATTGCCCGACGCCACTATCAACTATTTTGTAATGATTTTCATCATTCTAAATGTACAAATGTCAAGAGCAAAATGCTTATAGGAATGATATTTTTGGTGTTTGTTTTAAATCATAATAGAAGTTGTATCGATTGATAAAAATGACAATTTTATTAAAAATTGTTGAAGATATACCTTAACATCTACATACATTCATGAAGTTAAAAACAAGAGCAAACAATTTTATCTGTATTTTCCAACGCCTAACTAAAGCATATAATGGACTAGTTCAATATATTTTACGTTCATTTAAGATTCGTAATTTTATCATTGCGTTCATTTCAGACACACTTACTCGCACCAGGATCTGCCCGAAAGAAGTTCGAACCTAAGGACTGTGATCCGTAGTTTGGACACCATACCACCTCAGTTTGCTGAGTGGTTTGCGAAAAAGTCTTTGATTGATTTAGTTTAGAAAAAACCCAGTTTCCAACATATGGATCGCAATATTTTGGTTGAAAACTATGGTACAATTTTTAATTATTCTTAATGATCCAAATAAACAATTTTGACTAATATCTTTTAAGATATTATAAATAAATAAATAAATAAATTAAAAAAATATTAACCCAATGTTTCAGCATAGTTGTACGTAAGGTTTAAATATCACCATTAAAACACCGCTATGAACTGTTTAATTCAAAGTTATAGGTTTGTACTCTTAGAGAAAAGTAGGTCATTTGTGTTAACATAGAATACTAATTAATGGTGAAATAGGCTTCGGAAAGTGATTCCCCTGCACAGTTCTAAACCTTCAGGTCTGTTTTAGCTACATCAATCCAGTATCTGTCAATAAGTTTACTGATTTGTCGAAAGGGTTATGTTAAAGCGACCGGATACAACCAATAACAAATCATTGATTTCCACAGTTCAAAATCTCTTCTGCTAATTGGTATATGAAGATTGTATTGGAACACTATACTTCTTTCTTTATATGTGCGTTATTTTCATTTATAGGAAACAAAAGTCGGTCAGAAATCATCTTCTTAGATACAGATCAATGCAAACATTGATATTGGTTCTCCCCCTCTGTTTATTTATTTATTTATTCATTTATTAATTTTGTGTTTCTTTTTTGTTTATAAAGTAAAAACAAAATTGATACCACTTCTTCAATAAGTGTCCTCATTTTAAAATCACCTGCACCTTGAAAGCCGTTTTTACTCTTTAAAACGGCATTTGTATTTTTAGAAGTTAGAGCACTAATTAAACAAAAATTAGCAGTTCATGTCCAAATTCCCTCCCCCCCCCCAAAAAAAAAAAAAAAAAAGAAAAAAAAAAACGTTTTACACATGAACTTTCTACAAGGAAGTGAGACCGGGTGTTTCGAGAGGTAAGCTTCTCCTGTCGAGCCTGCTTCACCTGTTACTTACAAAATGAAATTTGAGATTAAAAGGAACATTAAACTATGGGACGTCAAATATAACGAGTAAAAGTTTAAAATCAACAACTTCATACTTATTAATTATTAAGCGCCTTGATTAGCCTGAACATGTTATATCTCTGATTTTAGATTCCTAATAGGCAAGGAAATAGATAAAAGATGCTTGAAGATAGAAAGAAAAATTAACCAACAAAAGGCTTATATTCAATTATGCAGTAAAGGTAACGAAAGTTGCTTTACGTAACTGACACTTAATGTAAGTGTGTGTTGGGGGGGGGGGGGGGGATTAAATTCAGACTCAGGAATACGGGTTCCCCAAACACTAAGGTTTGAATTTTTTCTACTTTGTATCATTTCGATTGTCATAGTTAGATGAATTTCAGTATTTCGGTTTCTAAAACCACCCAAGAACTGATCACCTTAAAATCAAATATGATTTGGGTTGTTAAAGTCTATCGCTCCATTATACTCAATGACATTCCAAAACATACAACGAAGGTTTTCTGTTAAAATAATAGTGTAAATATACAGAAAATTTTTCCAGCCGTCTATACAATATATCTACGGAAGCCGACACGTGCCAACAACAAATTACGACATAACTAAGTTGCAATTACGATATACTAAGTCGTAATTACGACACAACTAAGTCGCAATTACGACATAACTAAGCCGCAATTACGATATACTATGTCGTAATTACGACATAATTTATTTTTTGTAGGTGGCACTTGTCGGCTCCCGTATATACCAGTAGGTTGTTTGATAAATAATAAATAAGACATGGGTACTTTGAGTTTAAGTACTGACAACATTTGGATACTTTTTCAACTTTACAATTCAACGTTAACGAACCTATGTAAACATCAGATGCTAAAGCTTCCTTAAGCGATTACACATACGGAATTATAAGGCAAAATATATAATAATGTACTTGTTCCTAGATATGTCTTTTACTCCAGATTTCATTTTTAAAACAAAAATAGATTGTGCCTTCGCTTAATGGTCAATTTTGAAAGAAAGTCAACGTTTTCGCGGGTTTTTTTTTTTCTTGAAATGACACAATATCATAAGATTGATATTACGTTTTTTATCGACTAATAAAATCTAAAAGCAACAAGGACAATGCCAATTCAAATAAACAAAATTTTCGATTCAAATAAACAAAATTTTCGATTTGGGTGATCGCTGGCTATAACCACAGCAACAAGGAACATGTCTGCTTAATTAAACAGAGATAAATATGATTTTTAAAAAAAAGGTTACATACTAGGACCAATGATTATAAAATACGAAAACAACACTAATGATGTCTATAGCCTTTCAACACTATTATTTCTGGTTGTTTTATAAAACCACATAAAATTTTGATAAAATGTTAATGATGTATTGTTAAGATTCCGCAAGATCTAGAGGATGAAGTGATTATCCAAAGACAAGACAAATTAACTTTGTTATTTTAAAATGAACTTAGTCTGGAAAATAATGAGCAGACCACGAGAAATAATTAGCTTTAACGTACTTTCGACTGTCTATGTCATTTTCTCATTTTCTTGATAAAAACATTTTAGAGCCATTCTCAGTTAGAGTGTACCAATGGTAGATACTGATGTTAAAAATTAAAGTTGTAAATTTAATCAGTATTTGTGGTTTTTTGAAACCGACAATGTGTCCTCATTTAGGGTCTACAATGATTTCAACAAATTCTGTTCGATATAAAAAATACAGAACATTAATCAAAACTAATTGAAAGGCGAGAAATGTCACTTACGAACACTAAAGCACCTATCAAATTGACCAGTTTTATACTAAACGGTACTGTTATACATAATGATTCAGCTTTATTTCTTATCAATACAATCTGAAATTATGATTGTCAACTGTATGACTTCATATATACACTAAGCACTATATATAATCGGTCTTGTGTTTGAACACAATGCTCTAAAATGAATGCAATTTTTAAACTAATATTGTTTTTTAATTTTAAAAAGTTCTAATCAAGCAAAGCATAAACCCTAATGCACTTATATAACTGAAACAAGTATTCACTAAAACAATAGAAAAGTTTTTAATCTGAACATAAGATGCCCTCACGACTAGATAAATATCCAAATCAGTCCTGTAAATGACCATATTCGATCCCGTAAATGACGTGATCTATTGTCATCTTTTCAACAACTGTGCCGGTGCAATTTGACTAGTTGTAAATGTTTCCATATTAAGGGAGATACATAAAACAAAATACGTAACAATATTGCAACCAATTCGTAATTTCAACACGGATAGGCATTACTAAAAATTTTTTTAACCATAATTAAGATTTAAATTAACAGATCTTATGCATGTTTTCAAAATCATATAAATTATTGAATGTTACGGTATTTAAATATTGACATAAATGATTCTTAAAAATGGTATCCTTACGATTTCTTCATTAGGGATACAAAATAAAGGATAATAGAACACTGAATATAAGTCCCGTAAATGACACAGTTTTAAGAACGGAAGGTTTTCATGAAAGAAAGAACTTCTACGCGAATAGAAAACCATCTGCATGATCTCCCAGTTGGAACTGGCTCTGAAATAACTTTCAATACATTAATTCTTTCCAACCATATCTTATCTTCCTGAGGAATTGGCCACTTAAACCTATATTTCACTTTCTCACTTTCGGCCATACATGAAACATGAACTGTATCATCGTTGTTATCTATTTCTATTATTTTGCCAATATACACAGAATTGTCATACACAACCAAAATATAATCATCTGTCTTTAGTTCTTTATCAGTCACAATCCCCCTTGTATTTTCAATGTCGTTTTGCTGGTTGTGTCTCCCTTCATCTCTTTTCATACTGTTTTCATTTCTCTCATTTCCTATAATTGTTATCTCGTTGCTTCTTTCCTGTTCTTTCTTAGTGTGACTACCTCCATCTGACACCTCTTCCTCTCTTTCTTTTTCAGTTTCTTCTATTTCCTTTTCTTCTTCATGCTTTGATACATGTACGAACTGATGTTTCTTCCAAGAGCACATATTGTCCTCAATAAACCCTTGTGCAGAAAAACACCCAGCACACACACAGGTAGTTTCTCTGGTAAACACTGCATTTTCAGCAACACCAGCAACAGCATGTATCAACATAGTGCCTTTCACTGGTTTAATTGTTTTGTTCTGATTTTCTATCTCTTCTTTAGCTTTCGTAAATTCTTCTTCTGATACAAACGAATATTTAATCTGACTGTCTGCAGCATGTGATTGCGTCCACGCATAAAAGTCTCTGGCATCCTGTAGGACTACTTTACCCTGTTTAACTGCATTGTCTGCATTCCTCTTGGTTGTGCCCCCTATACTGTCGCAGGCACTTTTCCCATGTCCACTTTCAAAGAAGTTCCACGATGCTTTTAAACCATTCCTTGTAACAAATTGGCTGATGAGGTAAAATATATTTTTGTTTCTGTACTGAGAAGTGGGTGAATCCGTCCAAAAGTGTATGTACTCTACATTGGGGACCAATTCTTTAACTTTGATTACAACCTTTTCAATAATGGCATACACCATACTGGAGTTGTGATATAGCAAATCGGAAACATACACCTCACTTTCATGCTTTAATTCTCCGTCGTTTCTGTAATATGCAGCTGTTGGATGTAATGTTACCATGCTTGTGTTCCAGTACGCGCTTTGTATCTCTTTTAAGGACTGGCATGCATAATTTTCGCTGAAATCCATCTGTACAAGTATATGACTTTCTGGCATGGTCTCTTTCATTTTTTTAATTGCAGCATATTGTTCTTTGACCTTTCGTATATGTTCAACAAAACCTCTTGTAGTTTGTTTCATTATTGCAATGGATTTTGATTGTTCCAATTCTGAATCTACAATTCTCATGCGCTCCTTTCCATTTTTCATTTTTATCCGTTTCCATTCTTGAAACTTTACGCTTTCATCAAGAATATGCAAAAGCATACTTTCAAGTGATTCGTCATTCTGGCAAAACTTCTCTACAAAAATATCCGGACTTGTACATGTGCAAACACCAAGGTTCTTCAAACATCTCAACTTTAGCTCAAACTTCTGGTGTTTAGAGCAGAGACAAACACTTCTTGATGCAAAATTCACTAACGCTATATACTTTGGACGGTTTCTGCAAAACGTAGAAAATGAAACAGCATAATCATCTTCAGCACGAAATTTAAGATACAAATTATGCAAATAATCATTCAAGACACGCTTCTGAAGTTTCTCCTTTTTGTCTTTCACTGCATCTTTCTTTCCTGGAAGCATTCTAGAATTGTCATCGAGTGACATAAAATGTTCTATATCCTCATCATTTTGAGCCTTGCTTTTTCTGATCTTTTCCTTTTTATGAACTGTACCCTTTTCTGTCCATACTTGATATGCCGCCGACTTATTCCAGTAAGTTTTTCAACTGTACGATTCAACCGATAATTTTTTGTAATTCTTCCTGCCAGAACACCAATTACCAATTTCTTTTCATTTGTGTTTGCAGCTGCTTTTACTTCCTCACTTATTACCTCTGCATACAGTAATCGCTTTCTTATCTCGGGGACACTATCTGGATTAACACCTGCTTTCTTTATTATTCTGTCAGTCTTCCTTCTTGGTGTTAGATCTGTTTCTTTGCGTGTCTCACTTCTTGAGATCTTCTTTCTATTTCTATCAATCTTTTTCTTCAGTATTTTATTCTCGGATTCTAGCTTCTTTATTTTTCTATATGATTTTCTCAGAGCTCTTGAAACTCTTTTTTTAGCTGAGGTAGATTTTTTATTACTAAATGGAAATTGAACTTGCAGTAAAGTATTTGTTGTGCTACTAACACCGTCTTCATCATCATCTGACACGGACGGAACTGCATCTGCTCTCATTACTTTCTGACTCCTTTAACTTCCGGTTTCTCCTTGACACTTGTTTATACTGTTTGTTTTTCTGTCTCCTTTTCCTCTTTTTCTCTTCACTTAATTCACTGACCGGGATATAATAGCTTTTCACCCTTCTATTCTCTTGTTTCAGCCATTGCTCACCTAACTGAGCTTTTTTTCTTTCTCTGTAAGCCCTCATAATTTCAGCTTTTGTTTTGGCCATTCTGCAAGTATCAATATAATTGTCATATATATATTTAATGTATGTTGTTCATTATAGACAATTCAACTTATTTCCATAGTGAAAAATACCTTTACTTTCAATCCCTATTTGTAGTTGCTTATATTCATTCAGTGTCATATACGGGATGATTTGTGTCATTTACGGGACGGGTTTTCAAATGGCTCTTTGGCAGATGAAACATAATGATATTGAAATCCACTGGATGTTATACAACTAACTGCAATCTTAGAATTTGATACTATTCAAACAAATTATGTTGCTTGGGATATACAAAACTTCTACTGACATCTACAGGCGCGATTGGTTTTAAAATTGGTAAAAAATGGGTACCAATAGTTACTTCTCGTATTTGTCCATTTTATCAGCAATCCAGCTCACTTTATTGTTGCATTGCTTTGTGGCTTTGTTGATTTTTTTTATACAACTGTAAAATACACACCATTTGCCTCTATGATGTTTTCGAAATACAAAACAAATGAGAAGAAAATTGGGTCATTTACGGGATGCAAATGGTCATTTACTTGATCAAAAGTCCTGTCAAGCATACCTAGTGTTGTCAATAGATACACCATTTCAAACCTGATTCAAAATGAAGTTAAATTCAAGTTGCAATGAAATATAAAACTTGGTACATCTAAAGAGTTGAAATAGTTATCAAATTCTCAATGAAATCACTTACCCTTTTAGTTGGTCCTAAGAAATATGATCAGTATCTTTGTAAAATGAAACCAATCATGTAAACACGTGCTCCAAGACTGGCAGGAAGTTACATGGTAATACACAGATTGGAAAATAATGAAAACCCAAAGGATTTTCTGGAAAACTAGCATACTTGGTCCCGTAAGTGACATCTCGTAACTGACTTATCAAACTCTTTCAAAAGATAATGTTGTTCATATGCATCAATAAAATAAACGGGGACACAATTATTTCCTTGAAATATCAGCATCATTTATACTACGAACCATTTCGCTTCCTAAATATGGGTATCACATATGGTTTAACTATTTTTTCTTTCGTTATTATGGCGTCCCGTAATTGACATTAAAATATTACGCTTACGAATATGGAATACGAAGATTTAACATTTCATTAATTCAATGAATATATGTAAACCGTTTACATAAAGTGTTAGGCTACATTTTGCCATGTGTAATTAACTTATTTGCACCAGTCTGGGTCAATTAAAATGCATTTTTAAAAAATACTTTTATAGTAGTCTCGTAAATGACATTAAATTACGGACACTCAATTAAAAGTACTTTTTTCAATCCGAGTATTAAATATTACATTTTTATACCATTTTTAGTAATGTCTACAACACATTAAGTTAAACACAGACCATTTTTATAATATTTAAAGTGAATAAATATGCAAAGGGAGGATTGAAAGTTTAGACATCACCTTGAGGACAAGCGTTTTTCTATATACCATGACATTTTGATAAGATGCAATTTTACTATCCGATAAGATAATGAAACGGTGTATGTCTCATTTGATTTGTTTTTGTGATGTCTGTTGATGGTAATGTATTTCGCCTCTATTCAGAATGCATTTTCTTTGTACTAACATCGATTTGTTGCTAGACAGTATTGGTACACTCTAACTGAGAATGTCTCTTGTCAATCTAAACAGGTTAAATTATCGGTATGAAAGCGGCTAATATTAAAAAGATTGTCGATCGTCAGCAAGCATAAACATATGGGGCATGTGTCAACGTAAATTTACACTACTTTAAAATTAAAAAATAAATTTGATTACTATTCCAGATTTTAGATTAACTAGAAACATTTTTGTTTTCACGTTAGTACGCAGTGAAATATATTAAAAACTTGAAGAAACCTTCAAAACTTGAGAGCGAATTAAACGTACCTTAAAACGTCCAAGTTATTGGGTTTTATATTTCACGTGGACATTCTCTTATTTAGTTATTGTTAGATACAATGTTCCATCTTGTCGACAGTTTTCTGTTCGGAGGTGATTAAAAATGTTTGAAACATATTTCCTTATTCGCTTTCAATACCGTTAAACTTCGAAACTTTGAAAGGAATGACTGGCTATTCAGTTTTCTTCGACATACATTTATTTATAATGATGATTTCAGATGAACCTAAATCACACTTTCGGTCAGCTATTTGTCAGTATGAATTGTTTTAATGCATCGAACATTTTCAGATTATTATTTAGCTGTTTGGTTTCTTGTATTGTTTTCATTAATCGAACATGTGCAAGACTACTGGTAAGCTTTTCGGTGTATATAAATTAATTTGTTTCATCGAACGTTTTGTCAGACAATTGGTAAGCTATTTGATGTTCATTAGATGTTTTGTTGCACCGAGCACTTTACCCTGACAGTAAATATCTTAATTAATTCTAGTAAGCATCGCAACTCTAGTAAATTCTGTTGAGAATTGTCAGTCTTCTTACAGTTTATTATTACATATTACAAAAAATATGACATACTACTTTATAACATTACCATCTAGCTAATTGGAATCCAGCTTGTGTTCCTTATAGATGTAAAAGATCAAGTAAGTACACAACTAGAGCGATAATTGGTTTTATACAAGTCATCTTACTACAGTGGACTATCTAATTATTTCTTTAACGTCATAAGCTATACGATAAGAACTGTTGACGAATATAATACTTTTCGAAAGAAAAACAAACGTTAACATTGTCGTAAATTAGATTTTCTTTGTAGAAAGTTTCATTTGGGTATTGTTTTGGATTATTAATTTTTCTTGTTTTGAATGTTTTAAAGGGTCAGTAATTCATAATGGTATTTTTTGCTTTAAGATAAAGTGTGTCATTGCATCCATTATTTCAGATTTATTAAATTGTCTCATGTAGTGGGTTGTAGAGTTGGTGTTTATAGAGTATTTTATTAAGAACTTTAAGGTCAAACATGTTATGAGTTTCATTTCTCAAAAAGTAATTATTTATCACTGATAAGGAATGAATTTCCGAAATGTACACATCTAGCACATCAAAATTTAACTGGTAATTGTGTTATATATTTATAATAGAGAAATAGTAAAAGAATAATATGTATTTCACAATAACCAACACAGCCAAAGCATGTGTCGAAACGCAATTAGAAGATAAAATACAGCATACCAGAAAAGAATTAAAAGTCAATACATTTTTGGATTAAACATTGAACTCTAGGCCTTTAACTGGCAATAAACAAACGGCTTAAATATGTATATTGTATGTATCAACAAGGTCACAATATTACTGGTTTAAAACGACAAATTAATTGCTCAAAAAAACCTCTTCAGGATTAAACGTTAAAATGTAACCGTTTGTACGAGTGGCTACTATATTATACTTTTTCTGGAAATAAACGCTTTAAAATACAATTCCTTTATTACTTACTACCGTTACATTAATTCCTATCAAGAATGAAAGGTTAACTTGAAATTTTGTTAAATTCACACACACACACCCACCCACCCACCCACACACACACACACACACACCCACCCACCCACCCACCCACCCACACACACACACACACTTTTTTCAATAACTTAGCAAAGGATGAATACACTTAAATCTTAACACCCAAATATCAACTAAATAAAAACCGACAAACATAAGTAATTTGAAAAGACTGTAAACAAGTCATCACACCGCAATGGACGATGATGTTATTATATTCTTTACCTAGTGCTCTGTAGATTGAGTGCTGTTAAAATGAAAAGGCGAGATAAGCCCCAAGAAATACAAATATCGTTGTAAATAAAGAAATGTATGTAACAAGTCCAGTTGGGTTATAGTTTTACATTTCGTTAGGTCGATTTACTTGGCTTGTCCAGTTAGGATCAATGACGAATAACAGTGTTTTTATTCAATGACAATGTTATATAGCAATCAGTGGTTAGAATTGAACAATCTGGGTTTTTTTGTCAAAGCTTTTTCGAAATGGAATGAAACTAATTATAATTTTGGCGTAAACTGCAAATTAATATGCATGAAGTATTACTACAAATGTAAAGTATTTGAATTTGAAAGCATTGAACGTAATGGCCAGTTTGTTCATCGTCTTGGGTTTCTTTCATTTCATGTGAAATTGTATAACACTTCATTATAATAGGACTGCCTCACATCTCACAAAATTGTTATTTTCCCTCAAATACATAATATTGTTCTGAAAACAATTACCTGAAATGAACAGTGTCTAGTTGTCATTCAATGGTTATAATAAATGGAAATTCGATCAGACGATCTTGACAATTTACAGAAAACTTCATTGCTGCTTTACATCTTTTCTGTTGAAAAATTGGATTTTTTTTAATTGTGAGAACTTGTTGTTTTACAGTAATATTTGTACAATGAATTAAACGATGTATATCAGAAAATTAATATGATTGCCTCTGCTTTGGGATTTTGTTCAGTAAGCAAGTTGTGTTGTTATTATGGTTTGGTGTATTCACCTAAAAAACTTTCTATATTCATTATAAATTTAAACAGTAAAACCGAACATGTTCAACACACATTTAGAAGTTTTTCTTAAATATTTTAAATAATTCTAATTCATTTCTTAAGAAATGCATAAAAGCAGCTGTATAGAGAAATGGACATTCTACATGTATGCCCCGATTATCCGGTTTTAGAAGAGTGAAAAGAACCCAGTATGTAACAAAGACAACACAACTGTGCTGTTACCAATTAATATCAGCTGAGCGAGCTAGAGAAATAAAACCATTATTTTATGGATCACATCGTCTCTTTTCGGATTTTGCTTGAATAAAACCCGCGCAGATCTATAGGGGAGAAATTGCAGAAAAATTTTCTCATCTCATAGAATTGATCGTCTTGAAAAAAAGTTTGGCTGGGGAGTAAAACAACAATTCAAACCAAGCTCTCTGGAGTGATATTCAAAAACCCAAGACCTTCGTGTCACGCTTTGTTAGCATAAAAACTAGGCTAAATGTCTGAACAGAGGAAATGGTATCATAAAAAGTGGCATTCCTTTTTGAAATATTTATGTTTATTTAAAGAAAGACAAAAATAAATTTCTAAAAATTTCTTGTAACCACGTAATATGTTATTTTGGTAAACTTTTCAGGAAATCAAAGATTAATTTTCTTACAAGAATAGTCATTAAGTATTGAATAAATAGTATTAAAAAACTAAAACGATACAAGAATGAAAGAATACAAGGAAACGGAAAGGCATTTTCCAACATAATCGTCGACTATTTTTCTAAAGATATAAGTGGTATCCTGATTACTATTTCCTTTAAGAAAATATAATACGTCTTTGTACGTTTAAGGTAATGTTATCGAAATAATTTGACACGTATGAATCGATATTTAAACAATCTTTCGAAAATATCACTAAGTATTATTTCTAAAAAAAGGCGCTTTCTATAAATAAATAAATAAATAAATAAATAAATAAATAAATAAATAAATAAATAAATTCGCAATAAAATTTTGCTTGCATTTAGTAAATAAATCAATTTTCTCTCTACAACAAGACAAGGTACTCTTTTTAGAAATGGAACATTAATCTTACAATCTTACACATTGCCGTCTAGCTAATCTTTTTAGCAGAGGGTTAAAAAAAACTGTTACACAAAACTATATAAGCTGATGATGAATTATTTACAAGTTATAACAGAAAAGAGACAAGTCGAGAAAAAGCAAACAAAAAGGAAACAATGATCATAAAACTCCCGACTTTGAACGGGCAGTCAACTTTATATCGAATGGTGTGTTAAGTGTAAGATTCAAAGCTTTCTAGGATTTAGTTAACCGTACAATCAATAATCCATAAATATAAAATAATATTAATAATAAGCCTTATTTAACCAAACAAAAAAGCATAAACGTTACCTATATATGTTAATCAAAACAATTTAATATAAGTAAGAATTTTTTTAAATTCTATGAACTTTTATACAATAAGTCGGTCCGAAGTCAGCTTAATTTAAATCATTAGCGCCTTGCGCTGGTTACAAATAAAATGTCTAACATTTACAAAAATGGAGTTACAAAAATAAATTAAGCTTATAAATGTCATCATTATTCACTGACATTACTGCTGAAGTAAGTGAATTACGTCGCCAATAAGTTGAATTATCAGGGATACACTCGAAAGAAAAGCAATAAACTGTCTACATAGTTACGTCTCTATGACTCGAGTTTTGCATATTCTAAAAATTAAAAATGATTTTTTTATTCATAGGATTATCACGCGGGTGTTCGTGACATTAATCAAAGCTTATATATCTGAGACGACTGTGAATCTGGAACAAATCTTTAAACCGCGCTGGTAATAATCATGTTGAAAATATAAAGTTAATAAATTACTAATATGGATTATTCTGGAAGGTAATTGTGACAAAAATTAGACGAACAACTTCAATTAAACAACAGTTGTATGATGTTGAGATATCTGTTAAGATATTTGATTAAGGTTTTGGTCTATCGAGCACTTGTGTCCTTTACTTGATTTGTCTTAAATTTTTAATGTTAAATAATCTATTTTCTAAATTTGGTTATATGATACTTCGATACAAAATGAACGTTAACTCACGCGATTGTTTTTCAAATTATATTCTAATAAACTATGCAATCAGTAACGCTAAACGTGAAGGACATGGCTTATGTCTCGTTCAATTTCATTGGCTCAAATTTTGTTGATGACAGTTCCAACGCGGAGGAAATTTTATATTTTATTTGAATTATAAAAAATCAAGAAAAATGAAACAAAACATTGTATTTGAAAAAAGTGTTTTTAATGAAATTATAGAAATACGCGCGTTATGTAAAGTGTGCACACCGTTTTTCAGTTATCCCTGAAATATGAAACGTAAAAAAGAACAATCTGTGGCAAGCGAAGACTTTTGTGGCAAACATTTGTTTGTGGCAAACATTTGTTTGTGGATGTACATTTGTTTGACAAGCTTTATTATAAAATTTAAACCGGATAACGCAACTTATTTTCTCGGAGCTAGTAAGGAACCTACAAAGCATTTTCCATCTTTAAACTGTGTAATGATATTTCTATTATACCCAATTGAATTTTACAATTATAAAGTAGTCTACATTCCTCTGTTTTATTTCATCATGCATTTTTATCTCAAATAAGAAATCTTTACCGAGCATTATTTATGATTACAAATTTTATGAAAAGTCGAGTTTTCTAAATATCAATAAATGATACTATACTCAGCTAAATTATCCTTCATCAAAATCTCAAAGGAGAAAATATAATTTAATTTTCTTTACAAGATTAAACTTTTTTTTAATTTAATTGATTTAAATAGTGCTCGCTTTTAAAGCAAGAAACATCGAGGGAGTAATAAGGAGTATTTTAATATTTTACTGCTAAACTGTGTCGACATTCTTGGATCGGAATCTTACACTGCTTTTGAAAGGAAAAACAAAGAATTACAAGGTTTGGATATTTGATAATTTGATTTTTATCTACTTTCTTTGACATTGACAAGCATAATACAGTTACTGGCTACAATTTTGTTTATTTCACTTCAAAGCAATCGCGCTTTGTAGCACCCTGATATTGATACACACAGTAAAGACCTTTTAAAGTCTAAAAGCTTAAACACGTTCATTCATTCATTAATAAATCCTCGAAGATTTTGCATTTTGTGTTTTTTATTTAAATATTTCTAATGCAGTCCCTTAAATCAAAAGATATACATTAAATATAAGAAACAAAATGTAGGCGACAGAAAGTTAATTTATATTATGTTAACGCTGCAAGGTAGCTTAAATAGATTTGCATATAATATATATAGAAACAGTTGGTAAGCGGTAATTAGTTAATTTCTATTTAAGTTCACACGCTGCAAGGTATCTAAAAATAAGTTTTCTACATGTATGACGTCAATTGTTCTTTGGGATATTTTTGTATATTTGTCGAGTAAAAAAAAATATAATAAAAATAAATAACAGATACATTCGTTTTGATGTATCCTTTTTAAAGCGTATACAGCTGAAGGCAGAAACATAAATAAATCATGCTCTGCTCGATATCTGTTTATTTTTCCTAGAGCCGTTACTTGTGTGGGAGCGTATTGCTACCAATTGAAACAAAAGAACAATTAATTTCGTAGCTGGCGCGTCAGTCCTTTCGTACCATAAACACTTTTTTTTTACTTGGTCATGCAATTCTAAATACTTTGAAATGGATTGTTTCAATTTTTTTACTTTTTTATCGAGGAGGTGTTAGGAGAATTTTTATGTTATTGACAACTGTACATGTATTTTATAAGTTATCTTCTGTGTTGGTGTCAAACATGTTACATAGACTGGCAGACAAGCTTAAGACATTTACATTTATTTGTCACATACATGTATCTCCTGTAATGTCTACCACTATGGTAGCTCAGCTGGTAGAGTGCTGGCTTCGTATGTAATGATGAGGGTTTGAAGCCCGGCCTGGTTTGACTTGGAAATTGGTAGTGACTCTTTCGGCATTTAGAAAATCACGGAGTCCTTCGGAAGAGACATTAAAAAACGATGTCCTGTGTTACGGCAGGAGATGCATGCTAAAGTAACCTTCCTGCACATTGCCCTAGGCGCACTGTAAAGGTCAAAATTTCTGGTGATGTCTCGATATAAGTGAAATATTCTTGACTGTGACGTAAAACCCCATTAAATCCACCATGCTGAAATGTCTAATGGTGTTAACAAAATTGATTAACAAAATCGGAAAAAAATATCTCTTCTGGTACTGGAATTAAACGTTGAAAAGAATGTATAACTTAAACGAATCTTTTATAGAGACATCTATCTAAGCCGCTACTGGTTTGTTTAAGTAACGTGTTTGCTAAAATATATATCAATCACCACTGTGAAAGCTTACTTAAATGTAATTCCATCGGCTCCTACGTGTCTGCATTATTAAGTTTAACATTGCACAAATAAGCAAGTAAGATGAATTTCTAAAATTTAAAATTGATTTTTTTGAAAAGGCATTCAGTGCACAGTTACTTTAAACTTTGAATCAAGCTTTATGAGTCATCATCTAATCATCCACTGAATACTTCTTTTAATAATTATGCAAATGTATAATGAGATTTCTTTATTTTGTTATTTATTGATTTGTTATGAAATTTAAGTGCATTTCGGGTATTGTGATAATAACGCTGTATAATTACAAAAGATGGAACCGCTGGAAACTTAGCTATCATTATCAATATGCCAACGCTAAGATCTTTGACTTTTCTTTCTTTCTTTCTTTCCTTTCTTTACTTCTTCTATTTTCCAATAAAAACAAATTCTGTTAATTCAATAATGTTTTTTTTTTTATTAAAATTGTATTAAGCACAGAAAACAGGTATGTATTTTAAGCTCACCTGAGCTGAAAGCTCAGATGAGCTATTGCGATGGTTCACCGTCCGTCGTCTGTCGTCCGTCGTGCGTCGTGCGTTAACTTTTTACATTTTAATGTTCTCCTCCAAAACCACTGGGCCAAATTTAATGAAACTTGGTAACCATCATGCCTGGGTAAAGTCCTTTCAGGTTTGACACAAATGAAGGAGTTGTGTCCCCTTGGGGCCCCATAAGAGGGGAAAGAGGGAAAAACTTTGAAAATCTTCTTCTCTGAATCTACAAGAGATATACCTTAATTATTTCATTTATAACATCCTTAGGTCATATATTTTCAGATTTGCACAAATAGTAGCCATGGGGCTCAAAATGGGGAAATTATAAGGCACTGAGTGGGGAAATTGCTAAAAATTATTTATTTGTCACTATATCTTGAAAACTATTAACTTTTTGTATAGGCATGTATATAAGAATGTTGTAGATATTGACATGACGATCATTTTGATATATAGATCAAGGTCATATGTTGAAAGGTCAAGGTCACAGCTGCAAAAGAAGACTTTAATTGCTAATTATCTTGAAAACTATTAATTTTTTGTAAAGAGGTGTATATTAGAATATTGTAGATATTGCGACAACGATCATTTTGATATATGATTCAAGGTCATATATTGAAAGGTCAAGGTCACAGCTGCAAAAAAAGACTGAAATTGCTAATTATCTTGAAAACTACTAACATTTTGTATAGGCATAGATATTAAAATATTGTAGATATTGCGACAACGATCAATTTGATAAATGGTTCAAGGTCATATGTTGAAAGGTCAAGGTCACAGCTGCAAAAAAGACTTAAATTGCTAATTTTCTTGAAAACTATTAACTTTTTGTATAGGGATGTATATTAGAATATTGTAGGTATTGCAACAACAATCATTATTATATATGGTACAAGGTCATATGTTGAAAGGTCAAGGTCACAGCTGCAAAAGAAGACTTTAATTGCTAATTATCTTGAAAACTAATAACATTTTGTATAGGCATGTATACCAGAATAATGTAGGTATTGACATGATGAGCATTTTGATATATGGTTCAAGGTCATATAATGAAAGGTCAAGGTCACAGCTGAAAAAAAAAGACTTGAATTGCTAATTATCTTAAAAACTAATAACTTTTTGTATAGACATGCATATTAGAATATTGTACGTATTGCGACAGTGATCATTTTGATATATGGTTCAAGGTCATTTGTTGAAAGGTCAAGGTCACAGCTGCAAAGAAGACTTAAATTGCTAATTATCTTGAAAACTAATAACTTTTTGCAAAGGCATGTATATTAGAATATTGTAGGTATTACGATAACGATCATTTTGATATATGGTTCAAGGTTATATGTTCAAATGTCAAGGTCATATCAACATAGGAATACTAAGATTATTTATTATCTCAAAAGCTATTAATTTCATGCATAGGCATGTATATTAGAATATTATAGGTATTGACATGACAATCATATATGGTTCAAGGTCATATATGTTGAAAGGTCAAGGACATAGCTGCATTAGTATACTGAAATTGATTAATGATTTGGAAATTATTCATTGCACTACAGTTACTTCATGCATATTATATAAGCTACTTATGAATGAAATGTGAGTGGATATATTTCTGATTAAGTTTTGTGGGAGTTCTTAACTTGAGAAAACTTTTAAAGTTTCTGTACGTAATATATTGTCTACTGCACTTTGCAAACAATATTGGACATATCTTCAGGTGAGCGTTAAGGCCCATGGGCCTCTTGTTTAGGTAATGTTATAGCTTTTTATACATGACGCAAATTCCTCGAAGCCTTTTTTTGTCGTATTCAGAGTGTGGGGATGTTTCCGATAACTTAATTAAATTTTAGATGAATTTTAATGAAAAACCATTGTATAAGATCCAATTATCATGACAAATAGAATTGAATTATTTCAAATTATTTTAAATTTTACTTTACAGCTAATTTTGTTTTTAAGTATAGGGAGAGTCTTATAACATAACGTTCTCTTAAAACAACATTGTAATAAAACTAATGAAGAACAGTGATGTTGTCATACGCCACAGTCAAGTTGTTTCTATTTCGAATGGTATAATCAGTTCTGGGTTGGAAGAAGCTGAAGTGTCGTGAAAAACATGCAAAGATAATGACAAAAGTTTTTTCCCCTCATTTTAGGTCTGTCCATTTTGAATTTAAACCTAGGTGGTTCGATCTGTAAGAGCCACCACTTTAGACAAAAGTGTTTCCTTGTAGATTGGAAGAATATTTCTGTAAGTAACGGTTTGCGGCATATATGTGGTGGAAGGGTATCAGAAGTAAGCTTAGTCGTCTGTGCCAACAATAAATTTTGATGTTAAAGTTAATGCAACAGCTTTTATGCACAAATGTTTTAAAAAGCTCTAGTTAGAGTTAAGCTGTTTCTTTGCAAACTACTGTCGCATTATATAAATTACTAAATTAAGCAAATACGTATAAAACATATACTTCAATATTACGAACGGTGTTTCTTCATACTGTACATGTATTTTGAAGCCATTTGGGTATCAAAGGTTTTTATTTGTCGCTCTTTCAAATTTGAAAACTTGAGTAACTGAATAAATAAATTAACCTCAACTTATCGTTTATCCAAGGTAAACAGTGAAAAGAAGGTGGTTAATTTAAATCAAATATTGAATATTCCATAAACGACATCTGATTTGAATTTAAAAAAAAAACTGAAATCGGGTCTAATAAGATCGGGCATATATTTACTGAGGAAATACTAATATATATATATATATATATATATATATATGATTCATGCTATGTTCAAGAAATATTAATAACTTGTTCACTGATCTATTTGTACATATGGCTTTAAACATACAAAGACAGTGTTTATATGGTTCGCGCTGAAGAGCTATCTGAATTAATTTGCAAATGTTTTAGATGAACAGTAGTCGGTCAGTAAATACAGTTATCAAAAATCAATTTATTTTATTACATGCTTCCTATTAAATTGTATGTTACCTGATATCTTAATTATCGGTTATAAATCTTATCTTCAGCAATATCTTTTTTGAGAGAGAGAGAGAGAGAGAGAGAGAGAGAGAGAGAGAGAGAGAGAGAGAGAGAGAGAAAGAGAGAGAGAGAAATCTAACACTTCCGATGTAACCGACCATCAGGTTGTGTATTTAACAGGAAAAATCGAGTTAGACTTTTATCATGTGTGTGTGTTTGGGTGTCTTGGTTTTGAATTTTAAACTCAGTCACAGAATTCAACTCTTACGTATTATTTTTCTTAGGTAACGGTTTGTTAACATAAAATTGTTAAAGTTATTACTGTGTAATTCCAGATTTGATAAGGCTTTGTGATCAACTAAAACAAAATGAAGGTATTTCATACAACCTAGTGTTTTGCTTGGATTTAGTTCTCCGAAGCACCTAGTTTCACAATATATACTTCGCGGTTTGTTAATAAGATATTAAAGAAGATTACAAATAGTATGGCAATGTTAACGTTTACTTAATTCACTTACCTTAGTAAAGTCACTGAACATAAAGCCTTGCTCAAGTCCTGTAAATATTACCATCAATATCAGAAGTTGACATTTATAATCTCGTAACATCTTAATGGTGGCCAAAAACAATTCCTTTGAGCTTAATTCATCATCTTTATTACGTCGTATTTTGGACCGTTTACTCTGATCAAGCAGCGACACTAATATTACAATGCCCATAACACCACAGCCAAGATAAATGCTAAGTAACATGATACGTGTACTTTCTGGAATCACAGAAATCGTGTCTTTACTGTATGTGTCTTGGTCAATTTCTTCTTCCATGAAATGACAATACTTAGCTCCACACGTGGAATTTTTGGAATAATTAGTATGCATTTTGATATCATTCTCAATACTTGTACTGTTTTGAGCTAAAACTAGAGTAGTTATCAAATTACCCCATATGTTACTTGTGCGATATAAACCGCAAAATATGCCCATAAACTTATTAATGACTGCGTCCTGATCATGCTGATGTGAATGCTCCGCGTAAGCCAGGGCAACACTCGTAAGCGTGGTGGCTTGAGCGCTCCAAAGTGGACCACCTAACAATCCCAATATTACAGCTAACGGGACTAACATGTAATGCTCTGGGTGAAAGTTTCCAGCGAAGTACCCAGTGAAAAATATAAAAGCTGTGACCATTGTCCACTTGGTAGTGAGACGTCCAATAATCCATGGGGCAAGTAGACATGATAAAATGGATGCCACATACATACAACTTAGAGACACCACGCCCACTCCTCCTTCCCAGTTCATTGTACTCTGTAATCCTTGTAGAGACACAAAAGCTGTATGAACGAACATAAACGCGAATCCGAGCACGATGACATTCTTCAAAGCTTTACTTTCGCTCATTTCTCTGACGGTTTTTAATGTTTGTGGATCATGTGACAATGAATGATAGTTTGATAAAGTATACGAATGAATGGTGCTTCTACGTCTCCCTCGGTCATACTCGACTGCAGATAATTGTGAAATAATACTATGACTAGCGTGATGGCGCTGATCAGTAATTGGTAAAGGCGTTACGAAAATCCTTTCTTTGTTAATATCAGGGACAGAATTCATTCTTAATTTTTCCTCCATTTTGTTTAAGTCACGTTCTCGACACCCAGTTAAACAGAATGATAAGTTTAACTATCACCAGATAATTGTCACTGTGTTTCAGACTTAAAATCGCCTTTTTAACAACTTTTGAAGTAATAAACTACTACAATTATTCGTTTCCCCTGTCTTTTTTCTTCAAATTCACTTTTCATTACAGTTTTTTTTTTATATTAAATGTTCTATTTTTTAAGTTCCACATAAAATTAAAAGCGCCGATTGCTGATATTCTAAAGCCACTTTCTGAGGGAATGTTTAAGTTTTATCCAAACATGCTTGATTTACTGAGATTCACACATAAACTCCCTAGTCTTTATTCTACGTTTTCTGGAACCAACTCTACATAAATACTTTAAAAAGGCTTTTCTCCCTAATCAAAGCTGACGTGGCTTGATTGGTTTATCTTCCTTAGTGTTAGTAATTTTCATCTCTAAAAGCTATGCCATGCTGTTACAACACGCAAAGATGGAATATACAATGTAAATCTTTTAAAACGTGATCAGTTATATTCCAAGCAAAATTAGTTCAGAATTATTCGCCATTTTGTTAACCATAACTCAATAGATTAATTCATCCACCAAATACGACCAATGAATCAACAGTATTTTAAATGGTTTTGCTATACTTTTTCGTAGGCCCATTGGAATTGGAAGATTTTTTATAAAATACGATTAGCACAAATGTGATGCACCTTTTGTTATTACTTTATTCTTAAACTCGTTTCTTTTAATTTGCATGTTCATAGACAATTCTGTTTACTTCTTCACTTTGTGCATTACTTCAAAATCTTTTTGAAGAATGATAAAGAAAATACAACTGTTTTGGACGACACTTAAATGTGTTTTGATTAATGTTCGTTTGAAGTTCTTTTCCCCGTTTTCCTATGAAAATTGTAGTACTTATATTTACATGAGCAAAAATTGTTTTGGTCCAAGTATGGATTCTTGTTCAGGTTTTTCCTATAAAGATAAATCTATTTTAACAATACAGTGTTTAGTCACGAAATACACTCTTCAGTTCCAAGGCCGCATTTATATTTGTACAGTTTTTCTGGAAGAAGTTGAACTGGCTATATAAAACTATTTTATATTTTCGAAGTGATAAAAATTGAATATTTCTCTCTAAAAGCTTTTGAATTCATCAGCATGTAGTTTCCTGTGATAATCCAATTTCCACAATTATTTTTCCAACTATAAATACTATTTTTTTTATTCAAAACACTATTGAAATTGAACTTTTATATCAGATAGACACTTCCATTAACCAGCGAGGTAAAATCTACTATAGTATCTGGATCGTTACTTTTATTAATATAAACAACGGAAACACCTGGGCGTAAAGTGACGTGCCATCAACACAACCTGTTTTTAAAATTACAAGCTTTAAATATTAACACATGTTCAGTATTCCTACGCCAAAAATATAACTTTTCATCCAATTATCTCTACGTTGCTGCTAAGTGCTTCTTAAGTGTAAGAAACCATGTTGATCTGAAGAGAAGAGTCAAGTTGAATTATCTTATAATATCAGGAATTATGTCATTGTTGTCTGAAGTAATCATATCATCGTTCTTGTTGAGTTTTTCGGTATTTATCTGAAAAGAGAGAGAAAAAAGTTTTTCGGTATTTATCTAAAAAGAGAGAGAAAAAAGTAAGTGATTAATGATTAATGAGCTGCTTGAAATAGAAACCACATCAGTTCTTGAGTTTTAGGATATTGTTAAGTATTTTAACTAGAAATCCCAAGTACAACTTCTTGAGGTGACGAAACAGTTCGGCGATAAAACACAGATTTTTATTTCAACTGCAGGTCTTTACTCATTACTCAGGGTGACAAATAATGGAAAATTGGTGAACGAGTTGTTTGTTTATTATCAACAGGTTGTATATTCAATCAATCAATCAATCAATCAATCAATCAATCAATCAATCAATCAAATCAAATCAAATCAAATCAAATCAAAATAGAAAAAAGTTGTTAAGGATTACAAATTAAAGTCGTGGTACGGCTGCTAAACGGAAATGAAAAAATTATAATTAGCGTAAAGGTGGAAAAGCGAACACCTATCAATTTGGGAAAAAATTATTATCATCAGAAAAAAAACATAACTCATGTGATGTAAGTTAATGCAGTTATCTTAAGTCGAGAACACACAAAAAACTAACTTAATAATATGACAACACAACAACAACAACAAAAGAAAAAGAAATATGTAAAGAAGTAAATCACTTTTATAAATTATTTTTTATATCAAACATATTAATATTTATTAAAAAACAGTTCGTATGTAACATATATGCAAAAACCAGATACGAATGAAACGTTGTCTCTTCGACTTTTTGTTTGGTGTATTGTTCAAAGAATGAAATATAAAAATTGAATGCAAATACATGAACTAAGAAGTTTCTTCTACATCAAGGGGTCATTTATATACTAAATTTCTTAATTTAAAAGAAAGAGAACCCATTGCATTAATTTTATTATCCTAAATGGGATTCACTCAGCGTAATTTCCAAAAATATTGACGAAATCATTTAAAATAATTAAAATTCATAGGAACCAGCGCCAAGTATATTGATTTTTATCGATAAACCACATGGAATGAGATATGAAAAATTATACGTACTCTTTCATCAATTCAATCATTCAAAACATGTTGTGAAGTCAATAATTGGTTACTTTTTAGTGCTTGTTACTTTCGTTGAAAAATAACTTTATTGAAATAAACACTTTGCTATTTTCACACTCTTACATCTAAAGATATTAACCACAGGATCCACTTTATTTTAATAATTTATTATACCTCTTAAGTGCTCACTCTTTATTTAAATCAAGCCAATATAAATTTTTTATAGGTTTTATACATTATTATAACCTATTTTTGGATTCTTATACATGCATATTTTAACTCTAATTCTATGATTATGACGTTTAATTCAACATGAAATACGGTGTATTTAGATAAGAGTGTATTTCAATCTTTGGCAAGTTTAGTAGATACTTTATATACTTATTCTTTCATTTGTGTATTTATTTTTTATTTATTTATTTATGTATTTATTTATTTATGTATTTATTTATTTATTCGTTTATTTGTGTATTTATTTATTCGTTTATATATTTATTTATTCATTCATTCATTTTTTTAATGAAAGGAACACATAAAGTGTTATTCTGAAGAACAGATCAAATACAAAACAGAATGATCAATTTAACTACTATTGTTATATTTTTGTTTACGATATATTTAATTATGCTAATAATGCTTATATATATATATATATATATATATATATATATATATATATATATATATATATATATATATATATATATATATATATATATATAATGCTGATATTACATATTATGTTTAATCAGTTGGATGTTACCATCTTCTTGCTTAAGATAGAGCATTTTTAATCTATTTAAGAATCGTTGAAAATAAAAAGTGATTATCCGTAGAGAAGACGTTAAAAGTAACATATTTCTTATGTATCTGTAAAATCCCTTTAAAATCAGGGGCCTCGGTGGCCGATTGGTCTAAGGCGCGCTTACGGATCACAAAGCCTCTTTCCG